>JAPVLO010000520.1:600000-978069 GCA_027257055.1 Cephalopachus bancanus | reverse complement strand
TACTGCCTTTCATATGATAAGACTTTCATCCTTACTGTTATTAAAGCACAGCAAAATGGAAACAAACTGAGATATTAGTCCAGGCACTCCAGAGAAACAGAACCATGCGGGTGTGTGGGGGTGTGTGTGTGTGTGTGTGCGTGTGTGTGTGTGTGTGTGTGTGTGTGTGTGTGTGTGTGTAAAGACAGAGAGAGACACCGAGACAGAGAGAGAGAGAGACAGAGAAAGAGAGAGGGAGATTAAAGAATTGTTTCACGTCCAAAATCGTCAGAGTAAATCAGAAGGGTGCAGTCCCAGGGAAGAGCTGATTTTGCAGTCTCGAGTAGCAAGGCAGTTTGGAGGCAGAGTTTTCTCTTTTTCAGGAAACAATCTTTTTCCTCTTAAGCCACTCAGCTGATTGGATGAGGATCACACATTATGAAGCATAATAACCTTTGTTCAAAGTCTACCAATTTAAATTGTGACTTACCCCATAAAAGTGTACAAGTATTATGTATCTATAAAAATAAAAAATAGAAATAAATAAATAAGCAGTAAGCAGTAATCTCATCCAAAATTAATTTCACATCAAAGTCTAGACTAGTGTTTGTCCAAATATCTAGGTACCATGGCCTAGCCAAGTTGGTGCATAAAATTAACCTTGACAGGTTCACCTTTGTTGACTTGACACCCTTACACATCTTCTTAAGCCACACTTAATCTTGAATTAAAAAAAATAACAAGATCATAATTCCGCCTCACATGATAAAGTTATTCTGCACACAACTAAAAACTCACTAATGCTTTCCTCAGAAGTAGATGCAAAGGTTTTTCATTATGTTCACTCTTCTCCTTTATATCCTGCAGCTTGAATACTATGTGGTAAAGTTAACAATACTTAAACACTGTGATATAAAGCCACCTTGTTTTATGTTATATGATAAGGGTTAAGAGAGGAAAGAAAATAAAGATACTTGTTTTATAAACATACACCATGTGCACACACACACATAACAAAACAAGAAAAAAATACTCATGACAATCAGAGTTCTCATTTCTGTTATTGTTCATGTGGTTATATCTGGTATTTATAACTACCTTCTTCTGCTACTCATTTAATATTCCCTTTCTCTCAATAAGCACCTCAACTGCTCATGGTTCTTTACCTATTGGGGTGACCCAAACCTTCATTTCTGAAGGGTCTGGGTCATTAGTAGTCCTGCTGAATTGACTTGTACTTATCCATAGATTTTAATCGCAGAATATGGTAATACTAAGAGATAGCTTAATGTATCTCCTATATTCCAGACATACACTTCCTTACCTCTTTATTTATTTATTTATTTATTTATTTATTTATTTATTTATTTATTTATTTATTTATTTGAGTTGGAGTCTCACTCAGTCACCCAGACTGGAGTGCAGTAGCTGCTCCCAGCCACCGCAGCCTCGCCTACTGGGCTCCAGCGATCCTTCCGCCTCAGCCTTCCAAGTAGCCGGAATTACAGGCATGCGCTGCCATGCCCGGCTGATTTTTGATTTTTTGTAGAGATGAGGTCTCGCTCCCCAGGCGGGTCTCGAACCCGTGGGCTCAGGCAATCCACTCACCTCAGCCTCCCAAAGGTGCGGGATTACAGGCTGAGCCACCGAGCCCGCCTCCTTACCTCTTTATAAAGAAGCAGTCCAATTTCCCCCTTAGTAATCAGGATCAATAATTCCAATCAATAAGTAATCCCCTTTCTTATCTGTTAATTCAGATGCATGATGTTTCCAAAGTGGCCACGTGTAAGATCAATGGAATTGTATTTCTTGGTATAAGCGTCTCTCTCTCTGGATGCAAGACCTCTAGGCTATCAGAGCATAAGATCTCAAGGAAAAGAAGCAAAAAATGTGCTAGTGGGGTCATTAGAGATGATAGTGAGTGGTGCTACTCCCATTTCTCCTCCTTGATTATTGAATCTGTAAATCTTAGCTATGGGAAAAACAACACAATATACTGAATGTTGACTCAGAACATATACGCTTACCTGAAAAAACTTTCACCAGTCTTTCAAGGTATTGCCTCCTAGCTGGCACTGTAACTGAGTCTTCTCAAGTTCATTTCATAATTCTATCAAGCCATTGCTTTAGGATGGTGGAGAATATGCTAAGACCAGTGAATTTTATGATCATGGGCTCATTGCTGCACTTCATTTTCATTGATCAAAATCACTGCTGTGTGGAATACCATGATGGTGGATAAGGCATTCTCTAAGTCCACAAATGGCAGATATGGCAGAAGTATTTTGTGCAAGGAGGGAAAGTCCATACCTACTATAAGTATTTATTCGAGTAAGTTTGCATGTAAGATTCTAGTAAGATTCCATGTAAGATTCTAGTAAGATTCCATGATGAGAGCAGTCAAATGTAATCAATCTGCCACCAAGTAGCTGACTGGTCACCCTGGGGTGCCATGCCGAGGACTTAGTGTTGGTCTCTGCTGCTGGCAAGATTGGGCACTCAAGCAGTGGCTGTAGCCACTTCACCCTTGGTAAGTAGAAACCTATGTTGATGAACCTATGCACAACCTCCATCCCTGCCAACATGGACAGAGGATCATGAGTCCACTGGGCAATGACTGGTATCCACAGAACAGGTTATCTTATCCACTTGATTATTAAAATAATTTTATGTTGAGGTCATCCTTTGGTGAGTGTTGACATAGACCACAAATATCTTCACATTTTTTGTACATTGAAAAAGGTTTATTCACATACCTTTTCCCTCAGTTTACTTTTCACCATTTTTTCAATTAAGTTTTTTCCAAGTCTTTAACCATTGAGCCAAGCCACTTGCCACAGCCCAGAAATTGGTGTATAATTACATATCTGACCTTTTTTTTTCCTTTTAAGCAAAATGAATAATCAAGTGCATCATTCAAAGTTCTGCCTACTGGCAGGGTTTTTTTTTCCATTGTCCTTAAAGATGTCCCAGAAAGGGGCTATAGTGCTACAACTCTCCACTTCCAGGTGGTGACTGAATAACATGCAGACCTTCTATAAATCATGTCTGAGACTTCTCTTCCTTTGTCAACTAACTGTAGAGAACTCATCATTGGACTGTAGGTGAAGGCTGGGAGAGAGGAGGTAATGTAGCAGAGGTGAGGATCATGGGAATTTGGCCCACTTCTTCATGTAAATTACCTCTGCCTTTAAAGCCAGGTTCAGTGGCTCACGCCTGTAACCCCAGCATGTTGGGCGGTGGAGACAAGAGGATTGCCCGAGCCTAGGGGTTTGAGACCAGCCTGGGCAACTTGGAGAGACCTTGTTTCTACAATTTTTTAAAAAATTAGCCAGATGTTGTGATGCATGCCTGTGATTCCTGCTACTTGGAAGGCTGAAGTGGAAGGATCACCTGAGTCCAGCAGGTAGAGGCTACAGTGGCCATGAGCATGCCACTGCACTCCAGCCTGGGCGACAGGGTGAGACTCCTACTAAAAAAAAATACACACACACACACACACATACACACAGACACAGACACACATATACAGGCACACACACACACACACACACACACACACACACACACACATACTTTTTATAGCATTTAAAATTTTGTACTGAGAAAAAAGTTTCATAAAAATTTATACATGGAAAATATTTGTAAACAAGTGGTCTTGTGTTTCTATGTCTCCTCAAGCTTTATCACCTCAATACACACTCAGTTCAGACTGGACCGAACTTCCAGTCTCAGGTTTCTATATCTTGCTGACAGTAGATGAAATAGTTCAGAAAATTCTGACTGATACCATTAAGCCAAAATCCCAACCTCCATCCTCCCCTCCCACTTGCTAATTCACCTGGTGTGCAATTCACGGAACTACTATCCTGGCTCTGGCCACTAGGGGCATTATCTTCATTTTTCTTTAGTAAGAAGAAACATTTTTCAGAGTAGCAGAGGTCATGAAGCGGCTTGTTTACAAAGGTAGCAATTCTGTTTGAAAAATTCGCATGTATACTTAAGCAGTTTTTATTTGCTGTTGACCTCAAATCTACATTGCATTCACTGATTTATCTCTTTCCTACTCAGTGTAGATCGATGTGTCCACACTATAGGGAATCCCTCCCAGAGATCAGGACATTCATCCTCCATTATCTCCATTGTAAGGCTTCCCATATCTTCTCACACCCCCTTCTCAGTCATCCCCTCTCCAAAACACCATGGACACAGCTGCCCAAACCCCGTTCCCCATCTTCTCTGTCACCTTCCTTCACTGACCTTAGCGGGCTGATGACTCCCAAGTCACTAGCCTAAGCGGGCTGGTGACTCCCAAGCGCGCTAGAACTGCCCATTGTTTCTTCCTAAGGGTGCCCTGGAGTATATGCTTGCATAGCCTTCTTTTAGACCTATTCTTTTTTTTCTGACATAATTAGAATCATTCTAGGTTCGTTAGCTAGGTATTAAGTGAGGCATTGTACTTTTTTTTGTTCCTTTCATACACGTCTTTCTAGTTTGATAATAGCCAGGCGTTGGTGCCACCTGGTGACAGAATCTTGAATTGCCGCTTGAACATCAAGGAGCAGGAAGGTGAAAGGGAGGGGCTGTGGCACAAACACTTCAGATAAACTTTTCTGGAAGTCTGGGTGGGAAAGGGAGTATTCCCAGGCTAAAAGGACATTGATGGCCCCCAAACAGAAAGTTAAGTCACCTTCTGTGCTGAAGAGAAGGCTCTGGGTGGGTGGAAGTAAAAGTTCATTTTTATTTTTACTCTGAGACCTCTGAATAGAGACTCATAGAAGCAAAAAAAAAAAAGTTTCATTTCCAATCTTGGTAAGCAGTGTTAGCTGTTATTATGACCATATTTCCATGTAGTTACATTTATATGATGACGTACTGAAATACTTCAAAGTTAAGTACTGCAGAAGTTAGACCTACTGTGACCAAACTCTATAAAGAAATCCTATAAATAATACACTCTAAAGTATAGAGTATATTTATATTCTATAAACATTTTTGTTGCTCAAAAAGCCAAGGTCATGGAAAAAGAAACTGTTAAATATTAAAATGGACACAAAGTTTATAGTAGCTCAATTGTATGGTCCCTGCTTAGACCTTAGTTTAAATTGGGGTCATTTGGGGCAATTTGAATATTGACTAGACTGTTAAGCAATTATTATTTGTTGTGTGAAGTGTAATGATATTATTTTGGATGTGTAAGAACAATGTTCTTATTTTTTCTAGAGATGAGTACTTAATGCCATGATATCTATAATTTACTTTGAAACAAACTAGTCAAAAGAGGATTTATCAAGTAAACTCAATATATGTGTAAAATTGAAGATATTTCACAATGTGCATTTCTCTGTACAAAGCCAAATAGAGCCCTGTGAATGGAAAACAGGCTCATCAATTACACTTTCTAGATAGCCAAGCCCTCAATCACAAAGACAATAAAAGGTTTCCAATATGTCTGAAGCTGTCCTGTCAACAATGCGACTTCAAACTGACACTAGTGGTGAACAAATGAGTTTCAGACTGGAGTTTGGTCACAGTAGGACTAACTTCTCACTGACTTCACTATTTTTTACCAATATGGTGGGCCATTTTAAGTCCTGGGTGGGTAGACCTGATGAGTTGTAGTGTCTGAATTTTAAAAAATTCTACAAGCATCCAATGACAATCACTACATATAGTATCAAATATTAATCAATTAGCTTTGTTCTATATGTGCATACAATTTAGATGAAAATAAAGTCTATGCTTTGGTTAGGGATAGATTCAGATATTTGTGACAGAAAGCACAAATGAAGAGTGGTATAACACACAAGCCATTATTATCTCACATAAAAAATCAAGAGGTAGGCAATTCAGGAATGGTTCATTGGTTCCATGAAGTAGTTAGTGAGCCAGACTCCCTTCATTCACTATTGGGAGGCAATTCTTCATGACACTTTTACACATCACAAGATATATTTTGTCTCAAACTGACTTGCCAAGGACATTTTTGCAATACATAGCCTTTGAAGACAGGTAATTTCTCCCTCCAGGTTGGGGGCAAATTTTTTTTTCCTGAACAGGATAATAAAAATAATGCCACTTTGCTGGTCAAAGATTGGTCAGATTTTTCCAGTCATCTCCTTATAACACTGTGATTTTCCCAAATTCAGTGTTCCTCAGCTGTGACACAGAGCTACTGTTTATGCAATATGCACCAGCTGCTCTGTGTAGACCCCATGAAACTTAGGTGCCAAGGGAAACAATGTAAACATGAAGTTCATACTACCTTTCATGCCAGTAGTAATAAAGTGTCTAAATTCATTTGGGCTCCTGTCTGCTTCATTCATCTATGAAAGTGTACCCATTGAGCACAGCAGCTGCAGTAATCTCTGTTGTGTAGGAATTGCTTGACCACTTGAAATTCACTACACTGTCATACATGTGGTAGCTCATTCTGATGGCTGAAGTGATCTCATCCAATCATGGAATGAAAGAAAGGGAGAAGAAAAGTCAATGGCACATGCCAGTCAAGGGTCAATCTTGGGGCTACCACACAATGCTTCTGCTTACATCCAATAACCCAAGATGTTGAGTATAAGTTTGTAAGCAGAACATACCAAACTGTTTAAAGTAGATATCTCTGGGAAGTGAAAAATATGGGAATGAAAAGTGTTTTTTCATAATCTACATTTTACATTCTCTATATGTTAAAATATTTACAGTAAAAATGTATAGAATTATTTTTGTACACTACAAAAATATTGGCGTTATAGTCTTTCAAAATATTAGGGAAACTTAAGGAGAGGAGAATAAGATCATTGTAGGAATGACTTTCCAAAGCTCTTTTTTTTTTTGAGTTGGAGTCTCACTCTGTCGCCCAGACTGGAGTGCAGTGGCCGCTCCCGGCCACCGCAGCCTCGACCTGCTGGGCTCTGGCGATCCTTCCACCTCAGCCTTCCGAGTAGCCGGAATTACAGGCATGCGCTACCACGCCCGGCTGATTTTTTGATTTATTGTAGAGATGAGGTCTCGCCTGCCCAGGCGGGTCTCGAACCCGTGGGCTCAGGCAATCCACTCACCTCAGCCTCCCAAAGGCGCGGGATTGCAAGCTGAGCCACCGAGCCCGACTTCCAAAGCTCTTTTAATATATACTTGTGTCTCTAAATTTCTACCAGTCTGAAGTGGGTGGCAGCATAACTGGGATTGGATAATTCCATATTAGTCTCAAGTTTTTCTATCCTGGACTAGAATTACCTAGGTGAAAAACAAAGAAGAAAAAAATGAGAAGCCAGGAGTAACCTCAGCTCTGACCAGGAGGGTTAATATTGGGTGAAGGGGGAAGAAGGGAATAGAGTTGTCTCATTAAAGAAGCTGCAGCAACTGAAAGGGACTCTGGGACTGGAATCAAGGTTCACATGCCATTCTCTGTTTCCTTCTCTTCCCCTCTTCCTCCAACAAAAAACTTTCTTATTTCTGTTCTCACCATTAGTCTCTTAATTTGCTGCAAGAAAAAAAAAGGATCACTACTACAGGCAGTTCTAGATGGTCAATCTTTGCTAGCCAAAGATTTTAAAATCTCCATGATAAGCACAAATACAAAAAAGCAAACAAAAAATAAAGTTTATTTTTTATCCCTAAGGTAGAAAATCTTATGAGAGACCTTACTGGTTCAGTTGTGTTACATCCCTAAGTAACAGAATTCAGGTCTGGTTGCTCTTTGCTCAAAAGTCAAACTCGAGAGAAAAGTGTTGGTGAAAAGAAAGCAGGTTTATTCAAGAGCCAGTAACCTGAGAAAATAGTGGACAAATGTCTCAAAGATCATCTCCAGTTCCTTAGGCTTATTGGAGGGTTTGTTTGTTTGTTTGTTTGTTTGTTTGTTTTTTAAGAGAAAAGGGCTTGGGGAAGACTATGTGCAGGTGTTGGGATTAAGAAGTACCTGACAACCGCAGACATCTGAAAGTACCCAGAGAAGCTGATTAGTATGGGCAAAAATAGAACCCCCTCCCTTTTCATCCTCTGTGGGTTCAATGAAAATAGCTGACAAAAGGCAGATCAATAGGGGGAAAATGCATACTAATTTGTTAACACGCATAGAGGAGATTTATAGAGTGATTACCTGAATAACCCAATGAGGCCCAGACAGCTTTTATCATAGGGGAAAGGGGAGGTCTGTCCAGAAGCAATAAATGATTACTCAGGAAGATGAATGGATGGGGGTGGAGGGAGCAAAATTAGTTTGTAAATGGTCTCTTTGGAAATCAAGTAAGCCTGGGAGACAGAAATTATCTTATGAAATGGTCTATTTAGGTGTGGTTACATTTCTCAGTCTTCTTTTCTGCAATATAATAACAGGGAGGGGAAGGAAAACAATTTTCTTTTTGGTGGGGCCAGTCTTAATACAGATAAGGGAAAAATCTCTTATAGCATCTGTTGATCTTTAAGGGCCATTAATTCAAAATACTCATTATATCAGGAAGTCATATTTTGGGGTGAACTTCCCTGGGCTTCTTCATTATAGTGGTTTCCTCTGGAAAGATGAACTGGGAGAACTGGGTTTCAGGGATGGGGTTAAAGAAAATCACTTTTTCCTAAATTTCCTTTTCTGCTGTTTAATTAGTTTTAAACACATACATGGATTATTTCTTCAAAATAAAATTTCAAATAGTATTTTTTAATTAAGGTATAATGTATGTTCATTGTAAGAAACAAGAATTTACATTCTTAGGTTTCTCTCTTAGGTTTCTTTCATGTTCTTTATCCTGTCTCCACCTTTCTTCTTGGCACTATATACTTTTCTTTGGGTCACTTCTGCTTTGTCTTTCCTACGTGGGAGGGATGGCTCTTGAAGGAGTGTAGGAAAATTCACCCCAAGATATGGCTTCCTGAGTAATAATAAATATTTTGAATTAAATATCCTTAAGAATCAACAGGTCTTGGAAGAGACTTTCCCCTATCTTTATAAAGGCTGCACGGATCCACCAAGAATGTTTTCCTTCCTTCCCTGTTATCTCATTACTTACTATAGAAAAGGGGAGGAAGAATGTAATTAGACCTAGCCCAACTATTTCACAACAGTATGCCTGTCTCTCAGCTTCCAAAGAGAACTATTTTCAAGTCATTCTCTGTTCCCCCAATCCATTCATTCTCCCAATCACTTGTTACCCCTCAAAAGAATTTTTCTTCTTTCCCCTCTCATAACCTGTTTTTTTTTAAACCAGGAATGAAGCCTCCATTCTTTCTGTAACCTCAAGATGGTATTTAAAATTTGTATAACTCATCGGGAAGTTGGATCTTCATACTAAAGGCTTTTGTGTATACATTATAAATACATTTGTGTGCCTTTTCTGCTAATTAATCTGCCTCATACCAGTGATTCTTCAGTAAACATTTAGGGGACCAAAAGCCATGGCTCCCCACACTTTCAACTTTTCTAACCCTGGCCAACCTTGTCCTTTTAGTCAGAGCTTCCTCTTTTTACATCTGCATATATAAGTACATTTTTTTCATGTAATTTAGGTTACCCATTTCATAGGGATACTTCTCATGTATGAGGCACTATAGGAGCTACAAGGAAGAATATAGTACTGATCCATCCTTAACCATATCTTTACAGAGTCCATTGGATAACATGCCTTATATCTGCAGTATATCCTGCCCTTCCTCTTGCCTCTGGATATTCATTTTACAACCTATTTCACTACCATTTTTTAAAAAAGGAAGTCAGACTTGCCAGGCGCTGTGGCTCACACTTGTATTTCTGAAGCTTTGGGAAGCAGAAGTGAGAGGATTACCTGAATTCCTGAACTCAGGGGTTTGGGATCAACCTGGGCAACATGGCAAGACCTTGTCTCTACAAAAGATAAAAAAAATCAGCTGATCATGGTGGCACATACCTGTAGTTCCAGCTACTTGGAAGGCTGCGGCAGAAGGATTGCCTGAGCTCAGTAGGTCAAGGCTGCAGTGGCTGTGAGCCTGCCACTGCACTCCAACCTGGGCAATAAAGTGAGACTGACTCAAAAAAAAAAAAAAAATGAGCAGAAAAAAATTGACAACGTTTAAAAAGCATGCACATTCAAAAGATTTTTAAAAGTTAGCTTTATCTCCAAATGTCTGAGTTTTGCCAAATCTTTTCATTTGGGACTTCACTTTTCTCATTTATAAGAAAAGAAAGTTGAACCAGCTTATCGATTCCTTCAGGCAGTGACAATCTATAAAGTCACCAGCTGCCTTTCTCTTTTATTATTTTGATTTATCTCAGTCTGATAACCCCATTAGAATGTAAACCTTTCTGACTCATCCTAAGTTTTAAATTAGCAAAAATTTTCTGTCTAAATTTCTTTATATATGTACATATTCCTACATAGGAGGGATCATTCTCCTATGTAGGTAAATAGGTTTAGTTGGCTTTCACATGTTGATGAAAAGATGCCAAACTCTGTAAAAGACGGTTTATTGTGAGCCAAACTTGAGGACCTAGACCTAGAACACATTTTCTCAGATGTGCCTATTTTGGTTGAATGGTGGCTTGGTTATATACATTTTAGGAAGGCAGAAATTACAAGAATAAATCAATACATGTGAAATTTTCATTGGTTTGACCCAAGAGGGAGTGACATTTCTAAGCAGGGGCTTGTAGGTCATATGTAGTTTCTTGACTAGTCATTTGTAGTTTCTTTCTAAGGAATTTTGGAAATCAATACAGGAGATGTTTTGTTGGCAGAAAACTCCAGGTTTATGTTGATATGTAGATGAAGTCCTATATGTGACTGTAAGGTGTCAGCCTCAATTCAGAGAGGACTTGTGCATGAGGTTCTTTATCTATTCTAGTGAAGTCACCTGAACGTCCTGGAAGTAAAGACATTTGTGTATTAGAATTTACAGGCTGGGCTCGGTGGCTCAGCCGGTAATCCCAGCACTTTGGGAGGCCGAGGCAAGTGAATTGCCTGAACCCGCAGGTTCGAGACCCACCCAGGCAACTTGGCGAGACCTTGTCTCTACAATAAAAAATTAGCCGGGTGTGGTAGTGTGCGCCTGTAGTTCCAGCTACTCGGAAGGCTGAGGTGGAGGGATCGCCGGAGCCCAGCAGGTCGAGGCCATGGTGGCCGGGAGTGTGCCACTGCACTCCAGTCTGGGTGACAGAGTGAGACTCCAACTCAAAAAAAAAAAAGAACTTACAGGAGGTACTGATGGTGGCTGATCAGTGAAGAAAAGATCTACACCTTGGGACAGTACAGTAAACAGCTTTACAACCAAGCCTGTTAATTATTCAAATTGCTATATGGTATTTACAATTACAGTGATTAAGGGTGCAGGTCACATTGTTCTCAGCTCTGCTCAATCATCTGAATCTTGTGACCCATTACTGGGAATATCCTGCATAGACCATCTTTGGTCAGAGGCTACTCCCTGAGGGAGGGGACAGAAAGAAGCCAGGGGCCAGGCATGGGGGTGGGGAAAGGGTCTATGTCTGGACACTTATGTTATAGTGGCAGGCTTCAAAGAGGATAGATACGTAAGTGTATTACAAGGTTCCCAGAGTCTGGGAGTCCCCAAGAGAGACAGCTTTGCGTGGTCATTAAATACTTTGATTTCCTTCTTTATTTGTGATGTGATGTTATGTCAGTCAGGATGGAAAAACAAACTTCAGTATAAGGAGTAATAGGGTAATAAAACCCCATCTGGTTCGTCCTTATCAGGTGTGACTCCCTAAGCCTTCCAGTTAGGAATTTGGAAAAGAGAAAACAAAGGTCAGGTTTAGTCCTTAGTTCCCCTTATTGGCCAAATCTCATTCCTTAAAATCTATGCATAGGCCAATAAACAGCAAGAGGTCCTATGTCACTAGGAAGACTCATTCCTAGGATTGTCTATTTTGTTTACCTGTCAAGGTCACATTGCACAGTCTATTTTGTTTATCTGGCAAGGTCCCACAGTGCTAGGAGGCATAGTCCTAGAACTGTCTGTTTGGTGACAATAGTTTCAACATCAGTGATGCTGGGTTATGGGGGAAGGGTATGGTTTTACCTGATTTTGTAGCCAATTGTTTAAGGGCAAGAGGGAGCCAGGTCTAGAGTTCAGTCTGAAAAATCATTCTGGATTAGATTTATTTTGTGAACTATAATGATCTGGACCCTTGACTTTGTTCTTTTCCTTTTTCTGTAACTGGCATAGTATTTACTAAATATATGTAATGATAACAATAATGAATGTAGAGATGAGAATTATTTCATGGTTTATGAGGAGTGGCCTGGTCCAATGTCTCTGGAGGCTGTCTGTCTTAGTTGTTCCTCTGGAGACTGGCTAAGCCTCAGGTGTTTCCTTAAATTACAGGTAGGTGACAGAGATTGGTTCGGAAGTCCAAGAGCAGAATGTGGTCGAGTGATCACTTAAATTGTTAGATGTGAATCCAAGGCACGAGTCCCTTTAATTTTGCAGCACAAAAGTTAGTTAAAAGTACCTGGAAAGGTCCTATAGTTGGTTATAAATTGCTTCTTGAAAGGAAGGGATTAAAGTAAAAGAATAATTGTGACTGACAAAAGTCTTAAGACAGCCTTTGTCAGAAGACATAATGATAAGAAAATGTGTTTATTCTGTGACATATAGCAACATAATTATTATTACTACTGATAACATATACTAAAACATATCAGAATTACAGAAATGTCACATAGTTTTGGCACACATATAGATATAACTTCAGAACACATTAAGCATCCTTTTTTTTTTTTTTTTGAGTAAGAGTCTCACTCTGTCACCCAGGCTGGAGTGTATTGGCATACTCACGGACATCGCAGCCTCGACCTACTGGGCTCAGGCAATCCTTCCACTTCAGCCTTCCAAGTAGCTGAAGCTACAGGTGTGTGCCACCACTCCTAGCTAAATTTTTGATTTATTGTAGAGACGAGGTCTCACCATGTTGTCCAGGCTGGTCTTGAATCCCTGGGCTCAGGCAATCCTCTCACCTCTGCCTCCCAAAGTGCTGGGATTACAGGTGTGAGTCACCGCACCCAGCAAGTATCCTTATATTTCACAATGCATTCTGTGTATACTAGCATATTGAACAAGCCAAATATGTCTCTCTTGGACTTCAGGGAGACATAAAATAAAAAACAATTTAAAAGCTCAGAAAGACTGAATTGAGAACCTGAAATTTTGGTATTGAAAAATTTGTCAAATATCAAAGGTTTTAAAAGCATGATATCATAACAGGATTACAGGTAATTGTAAAACAGTCACTCATTTAGTCAAAATGATTATTTAGAGATTTAAAAAGCAAAAACTTTTACTCTTTTTAGAGGAGACTCATTTCTTAAACGGTGAAAACTAAGAAAGGCAGTGTAAGGGCAACTAAATCTCTCTCTCCCCCTATATATTTTTTTCCAGCTTACTCAAAAGGTAAACAAAGATCTTTTGTTATCTCCTGAAATTAAGAGAAAACCTTGTTCAAAAGAGAAAACCAAATGTTTTCTTTACATTCGTGTATCATTAACATTACAGAACATTTTAATAAACTCATAAATAAAACTATATAATTTTGATCAGATTGAACATATGGTAAGATTGTTATAAACTTATTATAACTTTTATAATTTTATATTAGAGAACAGACCAATGATCCAAGGAAAACCTGTTATTCTGACACAAGCTTTCAGATGTTGGACTTGCATCAGTGTGCTTTTGATATTAATATTTAATTTGTAGACAACTCTGAGTTAAATTCATCTCTCAGAATCAACCCTTATAATCTCACATGCATACCTCTTCTGCAACAGTCTCTGGGCCTACAGAGATGGAATAACTTTAATTTCTGGCCCTGTGTCTCATAAAGGCAGTTCGTGTTGATTGTTGCCTTCTTTTGAGCCTGAAGATGAGGCTCTAGCCATTGTGATTTAGCAAGAGTTGCTGCCTTTTTCACCCTCAGGAGTCAAAGTCTTGTAACTTAACATCACAAGGAATAGTTAATAAAATATTTATTAAAGATGTGAAAGGCTCAGTACATTTTATTCAAACAGAATAGCAGGTTATTATAAAATAAGAGTTATTGATTTAATCAAGGTGGTAATAAAAACTTTAAAAGCAATGCCAGAAGTTACATGGATATAGAACCTTTAATCTTTTGATTTATTGTAGAGATGAGGTCTCGCTGCCCAGGCGGGTCTCGAACCCATGGGCTCAGCAATCCACTCACCTCAACCTCCCAAAGGTGTGGAATTACAGGCTGAGCCACCGAGCCTGGCTAAAATCTTATAACCGTCTGACTCAGTGGTTCAGCCTGTAATTCTAGCACTTTGGGAGGCCTCCAACCTGGGTGATAGAGTGAGACTCCAGCTCAAAAAATATATATATATATTGACTAGCTTTGTCTAAAATATCAGTCTTCATAAGTAATTAAGCAGAGTGTTAAAATGAATTAATTGAGTAAATATAAATGTTTATGGGTGAGCTTTTTATGTGATTTGAAATCTTTTCTCACTGTCGCCCAGACTGGAGTGCAGTGGCCGCTCCCTGCCACTGCAGCCTTGACCTGCTGGGCTCCGGCGATCCTTCCGCCTCAGCCTTCCAAGTAGCTGGAACTACAGGCACGCGCTACCACGCCTGGCTAATTTTTTTTTAAAAAATTTATTGTAGAGATGAAGTCTTGCCTGCCCAGGCGGGTCTCAAACCCCCGGGCTCAGGCAATCCAATCACCTCAGCCTCCCAAAGGTATGGGATTACAGGCTGAGCCACCGAGCCCAGCTGTGATTTGAAATCTTAAAATTATTTTGGAAGCTCATTAAATGTCTATGTTACTTTCAATTAAGAAAGGATTATGATATGAGGAAACATGTTTCTAAAATTGTATTATGGTTCTCATCTGTTAAATGCTAATATCTGACACAGTTCAGAATTTCTTGCTTCCTAGGCTTTAAACCAAAATTTCAAAAAATTAAAAAATAAAATAAAATCTTATAACCTTTGTGTCAAACCCTGACACCTTAAAATATCTAGCAGAGGCAAATGTAAAACTTATCTAATTAGTAGATCCAAACAAAAATGTATGCTGATAATTTTGAAGACATTTTTATTTTATCAATTTTTTTTTTTTTTTTTGGTGAGTTGTAATCTCACTCTGTCACCCAGGCTGGAGTGCAATGGCACACTCACGGCCACTGCAGCCTCAACCTGCTGGGCTCAGGCGATCCTTCCACCTCAGCCTTCCAAGTAGCTGGAACTACAGGCACTCATTACCACACCCAGCTAATTTTTTTACTTATTGTAGAGATGCGGTCTCACCAAGTTGCCCAGGCGCTCATTACCACACCCAGCTAATTTTTTGACTTATTGTAGAGACACGGTCTCACCAAGTTGCCCAGGTAATTCTCTCGCCTCTGTCTCCCCAAGTGCTGGAATTACAGGCTTGAGCCACTGCACCCAGCTTATTAACAATTTTAAAACCATTTTTATTTACCAAAGACAATTCAAAGATCATGAACTTGGAAAGCATTTAGATCTATATATTTAATTTATAAGTACTCATTTACATATAAGCCAATTTGATATCATGCTAGATATAACAGATAACATGTAAATATATAAAAACACACTTATACATACACACATATAATAAAAAATAAAATAGCTTTTCCCTTGGCACTCTAGCCATGAAATAGCAATATAAACTCACCATTTTATAAAGGTTGGCTGAATTCAAATTATATTTCTGACAAAATTGGAACCTGTTAATATGGCTAAACTGCTCTGATGGGTAATCTAATAAGGGCTGTTGACAAAAATTTGAGTACAGCAGTTTGCATAGTAGTTTGACTTTTAAAATCTCTTTTTCCCACTTTTTTCTTTTTTTCAGTTTTAAATGAATTTTCAATCTCTACATTTTATTTAGAACTGGCTGAGCTGTATAAAAATGATAAAATCCCCCAGCAACCTTGAAACAGTGAGTTTTATCTCAGCACCACTAGCTTAGTAAGCAGCAGGTTCAAAGCAGACAGAAAAGAGAGAAATAAAAAGCTAGGAGACTTTATTTAACCCTATAGTTACAGGTTAGACATTTGAGAGCTCCAAATTTTTCTTGCTGCAATCTGCCCATATGTTTTAAAATGTGTGTTAAAACAGAACTTAATATCTAACCAACTGGAGTCTCAGAAAACCTGGTATGCCTTCTCTCAACAACAACAAAAAAAACCGACTGGGATGCCCAAAGGGTGCCATTCTCCTTGCCTTTCCTCTCTTCTAGAGGATCTCTCTGAATAGCTCTCTCTCCCCCCTCCCCTCCCCGGTTGATATATAGATAAAGTGATATACGTGGCAGACTTCAGAGAGGATAAGTGTCTTACAAGGATCCTTGAGTCTGGGAGTTCCCAAGAGAAGGTTTTGCAGGGTCATAAAATACTGTGATTTCTTTCTTTATTTGTGATGTGATGTTATGCCAGAGTTAGGTTGGTAAACGAACTTTAGTATGTAGGGTAAGAGGATAATAAAACTCTATCTGGTAAGCCCTTATCAGGTATGACTCCCCAAGTCTCTTAGTTAGATATTTGGATAAGGGAATAAAAAGATCAGGTTTAGTCCTCAGTGTTAAAACCATTATGTTTGTTTTTCTTGTCTCTAGCCTTCATCCATGCATTCCATAATGGAAATATTTGCTCAATTCTCAAAGGTGAAAAACCATCATTCCCCTGTGTCCTCCCTTCCTCTTCTTTTTCTGGCTTTTCTCCTCCTTCCTTTGATCCTTTTTCCCTGCCTCCCTATTTTCCTTCTAACAGTTTTGGAGATCATGGATAGGCTCCAATTTATTACTTGCCTGGGCCCTTAAATAATGTTCATGCATCAAGAGAGACTTTAGCCATTACTCTGGCTCAAATGTGGAGCAAACTAGAGCGAGCCCTTTCTTTTCAAAGACAGAAACTGTTTGGTATAATCTCAAAATGTGTTTTTGTTCATCTATGAATAACAACCACTCAGCTACGTTATTTTGGAAATCTTGGCAATTACCTTCTTTTAAGATTGTGATTTGGTCGGGCTCCATGGCTCTCAGCCTGTAATCCCATCACTTTGGGAGGCTGAGGCGAGTGGATTGCCCCGAGACCAACCCAGGCAACTTGGCAAGACCTCATCTGTACAATAAATTTAAAAATAGCCAGGAGTGGTAGCGCATGCCTGTAGTTCCAGCTACTTGGAAGGCTGAGGCGGAAGGTTGTGATTCACTTCCAGAGCTCAGTGATACATTCTCTCACAACAAATTTGAGTGAGATATGTATTAGTGTTCTACATGCTTGGTATTTTCCTAATCAGCTATGCTGGCCAAAAGTTCATTAAGAATTTTGAGATTTGACAATCATACAATTAAAGATCAGTAGTAATCATAAATAGAAGATGTTATTAAACCAACTGGGGTCTGCTTGCCTGGCACAGTAAGATGAGATATTCACACCAAAGTTTACGGCAGGAGAAGGAAAGGCATTTATTTGCAGGGTCCCAAGCAAGAAGGATTAGATGATTAATGCTTAAGTCTTTTTTTAAATGCTTAATTCTTGGCCTCCCTGATAGCTTGCAGGTAAGTGCTTTTAAAGGTAGGAGTACATTTCAGGAAAGCAGAAGTTATAGACAAAAGTATAAATCCATACATGGAGATTACACATTGGTTTTTTGCCCTAAGAGGGCAGGGTATCTTGAAGTGGGAACTTACAGGTCATAGGTAAATGTAAAGATTTTCTGATTTGCAATTGGTTAAGGAAGGGAAGTTTCATTTTAAAATTAGGATAAAAAATGTGGTACATATACACGATGGAATATTGCCATAAAGGACAAAATTATGGACTTTGCAGCAACTTGGATGGATTTAGAGTCTATAATACTCAGTGATCTATCAGAGAAATAAAGATCTGAGTACCACATGTTCTCACGCATAAGTGGACCCTGAACATTTATCACAATACTATAAGCAAGGGATCAGCAGTAGGGGGATACTGCCAGGGAATGGGGTGCACATAACATCGATAAGGATACCAGATCTGAAACCACGTGAAGTGGAGACCAAAGGAAGGCCCATACTTTACCTATGCGATGATCACATATCTACCTAACCCTGAATTGTACCCCACATTTTTAAAAGAAAAAAATTAGGGTTCAGTAGAAAAGAATATTAGCTCCAGCTCAAGGGTATATTGTTCTCCAGGTCTCTCAGGAACAAATTTAGAGCAAACAACAGTGGTCAGAGTTCAGACCACAGTTGCGCCTTATCTGAGGTCTATGTGCTAGCGGATCTGTTTGCTTGGAGGTCTGGGTTTCTGAAAAACAACTGAGAGACATATGGTGAGATGTTATCATTAGTTTCTATAGGGGAATCAAACATCTCATGATACTAGATTCCTTGGCCGTTGATCTAGGCTACTGTTACCTTCTTGCTTATCAAGTTGCTTATTCTCAAGGCTAGTTAGGTGCCTGGAATCTTCTTTGAATGAACTCAAGATTTTCCTATATTTCTATGCTTGGAGGTCCTTGAGAGGGGGTCCCTGCTCTCTGCCTCAGTTATTTGTGACAGCTAGCACTTGAGTAACAAGCAAATGTTCTCTTAAACTAAAAAGTAAAGGTAAACAGATGTATAGAACACCTGGAATACTGACCATAATACTTTACATGATCCACTGATACATGGACCTCTTCTGAAAATGGTCTTGATACGAATGTACTTAGGAAAGTAAAATCCCTCACTGAAATGACTTGTCTGGAACAAAGAAGGCTGAACAGCACTGCAATGAGTAAATTTACTATTTTTCTCATCCGTAGACATTAACCAGTTTCTAGTATTCTGTCATCAGAATTCATGCCTTAGAAGCATAAACTGAATCTTTTGGGGGCCCAGGATGCTGGTAGAGAATTTAGAAGCAATCTTATAGCTTACTAGTGTTCAGTGAGCTAAGATCGGTCCAGGAAGATAAATAAGATTTCCTGAGTCTTTTCAGCTTTGTGGGTGATTGCCGCTGCATTTTGTGCAGTTCCCGTAACTGCTTTTTTGGTCCGAAGCCCCACTGTTGTCATTGATGGCGCTACTGTAATGATTGTGTCAGTTTATATAGGGCAAATAGACCATTTCCCCTCCCCCTCTAAGAGCCTTTCTTTGGAAAACCCAATTAACCAAGAGTCCTTACTCTAACCTTTTGGAATGTAAATAACTCTCTTCAAGGGTCTGGACTTCATCTCTCTGAAATGTAAACACCCAGGGAAGTTTCCCTGGCACCTTGGGAGCTTAACCCAGGAGTTTATCTCAGGCTGTAACCATTTGCTAACATAGGAGATAAGAGAGGCTTTATTATTCCTTAGGCTGAAGGCAAGTAACAAAAACAAGTTAATTTAAGATGAATTACGTGTAAAAATACGCTATTAATTCTGCTTATAGGAAAAATAAGGATACCATAAAACCTGAAGGACATGAGTTATGCTGCAAACTGTCTATATTAATGTATGTGAAAATATCCTAATTTTGTAGTCTCATTTAGACTGCCTATGTGTACATAACTTGGCTATGCTTATTCAGTAATAAAACATTTTTCTTTTTTCCCATACTTCAGAGTAATCTCTGTGCTGTTAAAATTTTTATTTCTGCAATACTATACAGGTTTGAGACAATAAAGATTGGGTTAGAAGGCAAGGATCCAGGCCATACAGTGTATGGTTATCTAGACTGGAAATCAGCTAGAAATCTGAAATCATACCCAAATCAAAGGTCAAGGCTGTTGATGAAAAGATCTAAAACTCTGCAAAATATTTTAAGATGGCTTATTCTTGAGCAAAACTTGAGGACTTAAGCCTGGGTACATCTATCCTCAAGATGTTCTGAGAACGTGTGCCCACCATGGTTGAACAGTAGCTTGACTATATTTTGACTATATTTTGCTTTAGGAAGGCAAAAGTTACAAGAAATCTTAAATCAATACATGTGAGATTTTCATTGGTTTGGCCCAGGACAGAGGGACATTTCTTGGGGGAGGGAGGGTTGCAGATCATAGGTGCATTAAGAGATTTCTTGTTTGGTAATTTTGCAGTTCTTATCTAAGGATTTGGGAAATCGGTAGAAGAGAAGCTTTGCCAAGATAAGGGGGTAGAGAACTCCAGGTCAATTGATATGTAGATAAAGTTAAGATTTTTTGCTGAGACAAAGGGTGGAAAGACTTTAGGTTTGTTGATATGTAGATAAAATCCTATATGTGACAGACTTGGGAGAGGACAGACAATTGTTTTACAAGGCTCACTGGGAATCTGGTAATCCACAAGAGATGGCTTTTCAGGCCGTAAAATACTTTAATTTCCTTCTTTGTTTGTTTGTTATGTGATGTTTTGCCAGAGTCATACAATAGGGTAATAAAACTCTGCTTGGCGAGCCCTTATGAAGCTCTAAAGCCTCCAGTTAGGAATTTGGGTAAGAGAAAAAGTTCAGGTTTAGTTCTCAAGGCAAAGATAAAATCAGAAACCATGCCTGCAAACAGAAGACATAGGATTGTTAGATGCATACAATAGGGTAAATCTGGGACATACACAGGTCAACATGCTGAAGAAATTCAAGGCAGAAAAAAATACAGAAAGAAAAGGAAAATAGGTAGTCAGAACTTCTGGGATAGTTAGGAACTCTACAGAAACCAAAGTATATGGGGTAAGCCAAAGAGCAACTTTGGAGGACTTTGACCCTAAAGCAAGCTTTTCTGACCCAAGGGTCCATGCATTTTTCATCAAGATTAGTATAAATTGCAGAGCTGACCTATAGCATCTAGAAAGGTGAAGGAGGATCCTGATTTCTATCTACAATATGAGAATATTTCTATTCTGCTGGAACAAGTGTCTCCTCTTCTGTTATTTTTTGGTAGTTTAGAGAGAGTGACCTCAACACAATGTATGCAGCAAATCAAACAATAAAAAAAGACATAACCAGGGAACTGGTGAAATAAAGTATGCTAGCTCTATATGGTGAGAAATAATGCAGCTGTTAAAAAGGACAATGTAAGCCTGGCTCGGTGGCTCAGCCTGTAATCCCGCGCCTTGGATTGCCTGAGCCCGCGGGTTCGAGACCCTCTTGGGCAACTTGGTGAGACCTCATCTCTACAATAAATCAAAAATTAGCCGAGTGTGGTAGCGCGCACCTGTAGTTCCAGCTACTTGGAAGGCTGAGGCGGAAGGATCGCCGGAGCCCAGCAGGTAGAGGCTGCGGTGGCTGGGAGCGGCGACAGAGTGAGACTCCAACTCAAAAAAGAAAAAGGACAATCTAGATGCTTTTGTTGACATGAAAAATATTGTGTGTGTGTGCATGCACACATGTGTGTAATTTTTAAAATTCAACCAGGACACACTGGTAAAGCAAGACCATACTTGTCTATGACCAGGGTATCTATTCTGATTGTTTGTTGTCTGTCTTGTACCAGTATTAAATATTTTAACTATCTCTTTCTATATAAGCACAGAAGGTTTACCAAAAGTTTAACTGTGGTCATTTCTGAATCCCTGCACATTCTAAGGATTCTACTTTATTCTACTTTAGACAAAAATCACACTAATCCATTTCTCCCATTTCCAGCAGAGTGTAATGAGGTGATTCTCAAACCTCACAGTACATCAGAACTCTCCACATGTTTTTAAAAACTACAAAGAATTTGTAAGGTTTAAATACACATATAAGTAAATATAAAATTGGCCAGGTGCAGTGGCTCACGCCTATAATCCCAGCACTTTGGGAAGTTAAGGTGAGAGAATTGCCTGAGCCCACAGGCTCGAGACCAGCCTGGGCAACTTGGTGAGATCTCATCTCTACAATAAATTAAAAAATTAGCCGGGTGTGGTGGCACATGCATGTAGTTCCAGCTACTTGGAAGGCTGAGGCAGAAGGTTCACCTGAACCCAGTAGGGTGAGGCTGCAGTGGTTGTAAGCGCGCCACTGCACTCCAGCCTGGGAGACAGAGTGAGACTTCAACTCAATAAATAAATAAACAAATCTATGTATAAATATACATATATTTTAAAAACTCTTCAGGTGAATCTAATAAGTATTCAGAATTGAGAATTCTGAATTGACCATGGTTAAGAACACAGTCTAGGGAGCTGGACTACCTAGGCTTAAATTCTGGCTTTGTCACTCCTCGTGTGACAGTGGGCAAAATACTTAGCCTCTGTGTGCTTCCATTTTCTCGCCTGTGAAAAAATGAGGATGTTAGTAATACCTATCTCTTAGTTTTTTGTGAGATCACCACCCCATACACACAAACCCCTACACACTTACATAAATTAGTACAAGTATGCTTAACTATGTTAGCTATTATCATTATAACAATTTTTAAAATGATAGTGCTGATTATATCATTCAGACACCACTCCATATTTCCCTACCACATACTACATTACATAACGACTTCTCACACTGGTGTATCAGCTTTACCTCTCCTTTTACTCTTCACATACCCTATATCTCAGCCAAATAGGACCATTTTGCTATTCAAATTATATATCCTCTGTTCTCCAAACTCTTTGGGAACATTCTTACATGTAGAATGAGTGCTTAATGTCATCATGGTGCTCAAATATGCTCAAAGAAGCATCTGCTGTAAAGCAAATATAATAAACAAGACGTATGACTCATCTAGGTTGTGAAATTATGCTAAGAGTGTCTGCAGAAGCAAGAGCCAGCTTTTCTTGAAACAAACTTTGCCATACTACACATCCTAAGTATTGTTTCTGAGGTCTTCTCTTATCTCCAGGCTTCAAAGAGGTCTCAGATTATACCAAGAAGATGATGGATGGTTACCTATAGGGGATGATCACGGTTCCCAGTCAGTTATTTGTGTCTATCCCAGAGACAGCAAATATATGGCACACATGTTCCCACTCCTTTCTACACTTAAATAGCATCAGTAATTGAACATTGTTCTCTTTACCACTAGCCACACTCCTCTGAACAGCTGTACCAAAGTAATCAAACGTGGTACTAGAGGATGTGGCAAACCATTCTTCATTTTTTTCAAAATTTGCAGCTTATTTGGCATTTGAGTGGCACCTCCTGCTTTTGCTTCCTCAAAACAAAGTCCAACTTGATTTTAAGTGCTTGGAAAGGTTTCTTTTCTCTTTACCAATCTCATAAAAAATCCTTTCATTTGCAAGGGATAATGTAAAACAGTAGTGTCTCCTTGTAAAATGCAGCACGCATGCCTTCTCTCTTTCATATTCCTCTGTCACTCCCATGTTCATATTGGCATGTGAATTCGAATTTATGCCAAAGTGTGTAAGTTGACACTGGAAAATACATTTTTTAAGAGATGCTATATAAGGAGCTAAAAGAAAGCACTGCCAAGAGGGCACTAAGATGAAGATACAAATTTGTCCCCCAGAAAGAATGATCCCTCATTCCTATAACGATTTGATCTGAATTTGGAAACAGGATACTGGGAGCACTCAGGAACATCCCAATCCTCTCCCCAAATAATTTTAAGAGAAAACAATTAAAATTAGGGGTAAAACAACTTGAATATCTTTCTAAGGAAGGAATTGTGTTTTCATTCTCTCACACCAACTAATAAAATCAAGACAGGATTCAAGTCCTGTCCAGCTGGCTCCAAAGTTTTTACTCTTTTCACTACTGTATACAGCCTGTTTGTAAAACTAATACAGCACTACCTGACCATATAAATCTCAAAATATTTTCAAGAATGGAAAGATAGAAGGAAAATAAATATAAATAAAGCTACCTTTTATTCAATGCCTACTAGCAGGAGGCTCTGTAGGAAGTATATTACATAATGCACTTTGAAATAGCAAAACAATTTTCACTATTTTAAAAGGTAAGTAAGGTCTGTTTTCACCACTCACTACTACTTCCCTTTATCAGCACCCTAGTACTCCCTGGAGTACCTCTTCAGACTTAATTTCTCTGGTTGTTCAGTATCCTTCTTCTGTCCCCTTACTTTTTAAATAGGCACTCTGGTATCTGCCCTAGTCTGTCTTTCTCCAGTTATAGATTTTTCCTTCCTTCTTTCTCCTCATCAAAAATTGTCTTGTATCTCATCAACTAATGACTTAGCTAATAAATTTTATAACAGGCCTTCCCTTTGTGTAAATGAGTGATGAAAACAGTTGGCCTAAAACAAAATCTTACTTCAAAAGAAGTTACTATTGGTGGACTTGCACATGCTGCAGTAAGCCAATGGAAGAAATACTTTGAGTGATAGAGAGATTTTGCAGCCAGAAAGATCCGGTTTATATTCTCAGTTCTGCCATTAGCAAGCTATATGTTTTTGAACTTTTCCTCTGTAGCCTTGCTTTCCTTTGTCCTATAACATGAATGACAAAAGGATTGCTACCATCTATCTTAGCACTAAAATTGTATGCTTTATTAATAATGGATTTTCTTAACAAAAAGTTGTAGGTAGAAAGAGCACTATGCACACTATGGTGTGCTGTCTTTTTGCAGCTCTTATTAAAGGCAGGTAAAAAAGACACAGTTACACAGTGATTTTGGAGCTGCAACCCACACACCTACATGAGTAGCATGACTCCACCACTTAATACTGCTACTCAGCTGTGTAGCTATGGGCAAACTGACCTCTCAGTTTCCACATCTGAAAAAGGTGGGACTAATATTAGTACTTTTTAATTAGATCACTGTGTTATAATAATATGATGATTCTGTGGTTCACTCCTTCTTTTATTCCCTTTATTGGAGTAGTGATTTCAGACATTCACTACTGTCCTTGAGTCCTCTGCTTTTATGAAATGACCCCATCTTCTACTTGACAGAGCAAACAAAGACCAGAGGAGAGGATTCCCTGAACTTTCTCCTCCCACCCTCACAACCATATCTACAGAAGATGCCAAAAAATTGTATAAATATTTTAAGAAAGGAAAAACTTGTATTAAAATTGTAATGCCCAATAAGATGAATACAAGTCACACACACAAAAAAATGAATACAAGTCATATTTGACTTCTGCAATTACAAAAGTTGCTCAAAGTGGTTACCATCAACATCCAGACAATTCTGATTGTGGTGAACATCTCTTAAAATGTGTGTGGTGTTTTGGCACCCCTGGTATATCTTTCTTTATTCCCACAATCTTCCCTAGAAATTCAGTGAAATAGGAGACCTCCACTTTCAAACGAAACCCTCCATATCTTTCATTTCTGCCCATGATGTTAGCCCTTCCAGTCCCTTATACTTCTTTTTTTCAGACTTGATTTACTTTATTTTTCTTGTATACAAATCCTATGTTGTTGCCACAGCTGGAGCCTGGGTCCTCTGCACAGAGAATCGGGTGTGGGTCTTGACAAGATAGTCGATGAATTCCTAATAGGGAGACTTGGTGAATACAGTCTCTTTCCAGAGGTCAGGAGTCAGGTAGATATAGTTCTTAAAGATGGCATCAAAAGCGGCCTTGGCAAAGTTGCCCAGGGTTGGTAGTGTAGCCCCTAGCCAAGGTGTAGCAGTTGTCAAGCTAGCCATCAGCAACAGCTTCTTGGGTATGGGGGTCGATTTGATGCCAGTGCCCCTGAGGGCAGGTGCAGGGGCCAACCCCTGCAGAGAGATTTAGGGGGTCCCTGGGAGGTGTAGCAGCGTCGGTGATTATTCTGGAGAAATAAAGAGAAAGGAAGAGACGGGGGTAGAAAGAAAGAGACTGGACTCTGTCTAGTGCAGAAGCTGTTTAATGGGACAAATTGTAATCCTTTTATCCCAAATTTTCACAGGTTAAATCACAAGACTTTCATGTGAACACAAAGCCAGGTGGATGAGGGGCATCCCCCACCCACCAGGTGTTTCCTCAAGCATGAGGAAGGACGATCCCAAAATTCTCTCACTGTTCCTCATGCTTGGTTAATATTTGTCAAAAGCAATACTACAATTCTAACATCATAATATTCTAATAATCAATAACTTTTAAAACTTATGCATACACAACACCTAATGACTAACTTAAATCCTAATTCCTTTCTATTTTACGCTAATTCTACCTACACTATAGAAACTCTTAATTATAGCTCAAACCGGTTCCTAAAGAATGTGGCCCAGTCAAAAGATCACGCTGGGCCATTTCTAGGAACAATTGGTTACAATCTCTTAACAAAATGGCTGTTCTTAAATCCTATATATCTATTTTAACTTCTATAAAAGTTTCTAATTCCTAATCCTAATATATAAAGCTGATCATCAGCAATAAAGCTTCTAAAAATAAAACCCAAATGCAAACTGTAAATTATACTAAAGCCAAAACCACAATTAGTAGAAAATGGGAACAATGAAATTTCTAAAGTTAGCTGTATTCCTGTTAAACCTCAAAATATCATGTTTGATCATGCTTGAACTAACATAATTCACTGATGTAGCATAACCTATTCTACAATACTTTCTATGAAAAATAAATTCAATCTCTATAATAAGTAGAAAAAACCTACACTAATTGTAGCTAAAAACTGGTTTAAAAGAATGCAGCCCAGTCCAAGTTACACACTGGGTCCTTAGGAATGTGGCCCAGTCCAAAGTTCGTGCTGGGCCATTTCTGGTAACTCTAGATAATCATCTATACCATCTAAAGCTGAAGACAACTCTCCATATGTATATACTAATTCTACAAATATACTTTTAAATCTTATAAAGAAGCTTGTATCACATATAAGGCTCCCGAATGTGACCCGAGTTTGAACCATAATTGATTGAAAGGCCAAAACCACAGTCTATGAGAAATGGGAACAATGGATCCCTAGAGTTAGCCATGCCTGTCATACTCTTGAAGTTTCAAGCTTAGGTCATCAAAGTCCCTGCTACTGAGACATGCCAAACAGCAAAAAAGGGAAAAGGGAGTGGGCCATCAGCTCCTGAACTCATCCTAGTGGTCTCAGGGTCCACAGCCTGCCTGGATCCCTAACACTCAGGCAGGCCTCCATGGCTGGCTCCCAACAGGCAGGGATAAGGAGTACCAGCACAGAGCAGCAGCAGCTGGTCACCTTGCAAGGGATAGTGTGGGGCTTGCGGATCTTGTTCCCCCAGTAGCCTCTCTGTACAGGGACAATGGAGAGCTTGGCCAGGATAATGACCCCTCAGAGGGCAGTGGTTATTTCCTTAGGGCACTTAACACCCAGACCAATGTGGCCATTGTAGTCCCTGATGGCAACAAACGCCTTGAACCTGGTCTGCTGGCCAGCGCGGGTCTGCTTTTACACCGGCATGATCTTCAAAACCTCATCCTTCAGAGATGTCCCCAGGAAGAAGTCAATGATCTCAGACTCCTTGATGGGCAGGGAAAAGAGGTGGATCTCCTCCAGTGACTTAATCTTCAAGTTCTTTACTAAGCGGCCCAGGTTGGCAATAAGTCTTGTCCTCAGCCTTGCCTCCGCAAGCTCCATGGCCTTGATCCCTGTCCCAACCACCAGCCCAGGAGACAGCTGCTGAAACCTCGGCGGAAGCCACAGCTGCCTCCCATTCCCAGGCCTCCGCTGCATTGGCGTCATCCACCATTTCGTGTTTTCTCGGAAAAGCAGTCCCTTATACTTTTATACCCCAAATACTTTCCTTCTTCTTAATCCTGTTCTTTGGCTGAAAGCTACACTGTAATCTTCACTCCTTTGGAACCTCCTTCTCCACCTATATAGCTTCAGCATCTTGCTTCTTAAATTGTTCCCTCTCCTCTCTGGATCTTTGACATTTCACTCTCTACTGGATTTTTCATTGTAGTCAATAAACAAGATAGAGACTCTGATAATTGTTTTCACAATCTTTTTTTTTTTTTGAGTAGGAGTCTCACTTCATAGCACAGGCTGAAGTGCAGTGGCATGCTCAAGGACATCGCAGCCTCCACCTGGTGGGCTCAGGCGATCCTTTCGCCTCAGCCTTCCAAGTAGCTGGAACCACAGGAGCACACCACCACGCCCGGCTAATTTTTTGATTTATTGTAGAGACGAGGTATTGCCAAGTTGCCCAGGTTGATCCCCAAACCCTGGACTCAGGCAATCCTCTTGCCTCCACCTCCCAAATGCTGGGATTACGGGCATGAACCATTGCATCCGGCTTACAATCAAATGTTTTTAAAGAAATTATTTCTTGTAGTTATCTGCAGTTTTTTACCTTCAATTCTTTCCTCAGCCTACTGCATACTATAGCCTTCCATTCCTCAAGTAAAATGGCTTTTACTAAGGTTAACTCTAGTGAATAATTTACAGTCTTTATATTATCTGAACTCTTCAGCAATTGATGCTTCCTACTCTTGATTCTATGACACTACTTTTGTGATTCTCTTCCAAGGTAGCCAGTGCTTCTTAATCTCTTTTGCAGGCTTCTTATCTAACTGCCCCTGATATATTAGCCTTTCCTGCAGTGGGCTTTGTTTTTGGCCATTCTCATTTTACTTTATAGACATCTACCAGCGGGGTGCAGTTGCTCTCGCCTGTAATCCCAGCACTTTGGGAGGCAGAGGAGAGAGGATCACCTGAATCCAGTGGGTAGAGACCAGCCTGGGCAACTTGGCAAGATCTCGTCTCTACAATAAATTTTTTAAAAATTAGCCCAGCGTGGTGGTGCATGCCTGTGGTTCCAAATACTTGGTAGGCTGAGGCAGAAGGATGACCTGAGCCCGGCAGGTCGAGTCTGCATTGGCCATGAGCATGCCACTGTACTCCAGCCTGAGTGACAGAGTGAGACTCCAACTTAAAAAATACACACACACCCACACACACTCTCTCTCTCTCTCTCTCTCTCTCTCTCTCTCTCTCTCTGTCTCTCTCTCACCATATGAGTTCCATCAGATCCCTAGCTTTAACAGCCATCAGTAGACTGATGATTCAGAAATCTGAATCCCCTGGTCTTGTGTCTGATCTGCAGATTCTCACACTCAATAGCCTGTAAGACACTTTGCAGGCACAATCCAACTCTGTGCATACAAAAGTCTTCGCCTTTTTCCTTTTTTTTCTCTTTTTCCTAAATCTATTTCTCTTTTTCTTTTTATATTTTCTATCTTATTGTATAGAAATACCAACCACATGGTCCAAGTTAGAAATTTAGGCCTCAGGCTGAGCTTGGTGGCTCATGCCTGTAATCCCAGCACTCTGGGAGGCCAGAGCGGGAGGATTGCTTGAGTCCAAGAGTTTGAGACCAGCCTAAATAACATAGAAAAAACTCATTTCTACAAAAAAAATTATCCTGGTGATGTGACGTACCTGTAGTCCCAGCTACTTGGGAGCCTAAAGTGGGAGGATTGCCTGAGCCCAGGAGATCAGGGCTGCAGTGAGCTGTGATCCTGCCACTGTACTCCAGGCTGAGTGACAGAGTGATATCCCAACTCAAGAAAAAAAAAAGAGCCTGTAATCCCGCGCCTTTGGGAGGCTGAGGTGAGTGGATTGCTTGAGCCCGTGGGTTCGAGACCCGCCTGGGCAGGTGAGACCTCATCTCTACAATAAAATCAAAAAATTAGCTGGGCGTGGTAGTGCACGCCTGTAATTCCGGCTACACGAAAGGCTGAGGCGGAAAGATCACCGGAGCCCAGCAGGTTGAGGCTGCGGTGGCCGGGAGCGGCCACTGCACTCCAGTCTGGGTGACAGAGTGAAACGCCAACTCAAAAAAAAAAAAAAAAAAAGAAGAAGAAGAAATTCAGGAGTCAATTTTTAATACTTCATCATTCTCTTTCACCTACCCAGCTGCCAAGTCCTACCTTCTAATTATCACTTGAATTTGCTCTTTCCTCTTTATTCCTATTGTTAGCACCTTAGTTCTAGCTATGGTTCCATCAATTAACCATAGATTACTGCTAAATTCTTTTAATAGATCTTTTCCCTCTCCTACCTAAATTGGCCTCAGCAGCACTGCTAAAGTGATCTATATCAAATACAAAACTTTTCAGTGGCTCCCTACTGACCAAATAGGATCCAGAACCCCTAGCATACCACCCAAGGTCCTTGACCCTTGAAAGCCCCTCTTTTAGCTTCTTCCCTATATGCACCCTATGCTGCAGTTAAATCCAGTCACTCACTGACCTTTGAAAAGATACTATTTTCCCAAGTCTTCTTGACAACACACATGCTCATCTCTTTTGAATTCTGAAATACTATGTGTAGAATACCCTCAAGCTGACTCTCTCTTTTTTATCCTTAAACACTCAATTTGGAAGTAATTTCTTTGTGAAGCCTCACTATGTCCGTGTATTCCACTAATTATCCATCTGGGATATCTCCTTACATCCTGAAATACCCTTATCATACTCAATGTACATGTGCTGTGAGCCTGATTACTTGTTTGCCTACTTCATCAGATTTTAAGCACCCAGAGAGCAAGGACTGTGCTTTCTTATTCATCTTTCTATCTCCAACATCTAGTCAATTCCTGGAACTTGGTATATATTTAGTAAATGTGGGTTAAATTGGAGCAAAGGCTTTCTCCGGTTTTAGCTTTGCTCTCCAAAGGGAAAGAATGTTCTCCTTATTTGGTTTTTCTTTCCAAGAAGTCAGATTTTCCAAATTATACATATTCAGTCATTATGTGTCAGGGTTCCCATCTCCCCTTATTCATCCTCTGCCCTTATTGCTTAAATGGGTGTGTAAAAGGAATTGTGGTCTCTCTTTTCAGAATTGTCACACTGAATGGCATAGAAAGGAAACTGAGGATAGTATATGGAAACAGAGGCCTCTAGGAGTATTCAGCTGGACACATGCACCTGCTCAACCAAGGCAGACTCGGAATAGTTGGAGGAGGGATGACCTATCCCAATTGCTCTGGTTGTGGTGGAGGGTGAATAAACTTTGTTATAGCAACTCTACTGGGACATTGAAAAGCTCCCTGCCTGCAGGTAGAGTATTAATCTCAAATATCGAAACTCATGACAGTATTACTTACACAGGCAGAGAAATCCAAAGGCAAGGGGCTGGAGGGATAACACTCTAGGAGAGATCCCAGAAGGGAGATGGGAGAGGGAAGAGGGGAGAGGGTAGGGAGGGGGAGGGGGAGAAAGCAAGTACACAGGTATTTTATAAAAGGGAACCACACTGACATGAGATTATAGCTGCCAGCAAAATTTAAAAGAGGAATCAAGAAAGTGAGTGAGCTTGTGGAGTGTGTGTTTGGGTGGAGTGACCCTTATCAGGAAACTAAAGGAAGCAAGAGACATGGTAGGAATGTGGTTTAGAGGCTGTTGACATTCAATAAAATATCAGTGGGAATAGAAGTTTGTTTCCCCCCACACCCGTGGTCTTCACAATTATTATACACTCTCATTATTACTAAGTTTGAGTCAGCACAGCAACCATCCAGGTTTCCTGTAAATAAACATATCCTTGGTCTGAGATATACTAAATTTGCCAAGCCATTTCAAAATAATTTGACCACAAATTATTATAGCTCCCTGAAATATAGTGCAGAGCCAGTCACTGCAGGCAGAAGGAGAAGATGGAAGAAGAAACCAAATGGGGTCTGGAGAATCTCTTAGAGTCCTCTTGTAATATTATTGAGTATTTTGGTTTGTTCTAATTTTTAAAATATTCTGGAGACCATTCCTGTATTACTAACAAGCAGAACCAGAATGAGTCCTCTACAACATTTTCAGGCTTTTGGCATATTGTTCCTGGAGTGCTGGGAGGTGCTTGTTTATTATGATGGGATTCACGGGTATTGTAATCTTGGATCCTGTAGTGGCTCCTCATTCAACACCATTGTAATGGGGTGGAGCCGGAGCTGGTATTCTATTTGGCTCTGAGAACTAATTTTTTGGCTGGAGTGCAGTGGCACAGTCACAGCCACCACAGCCTCGAACTGCTGTGCTCAGGCGATCCTTTTGCCTCAGCCTTCCAAGTAGCTGGAACCACAGGCACATGCCACCACACCTGGCTAATTGTTTGATTTATTGTAGAGACGAAGTCTCGCCAAGTTGCCCAGACTAGTCTTGAACCCCTGGACTCAGGTAATCCTCTTGCCTCTGCCTCCCAAAGTACCGGGATTACAGGCGTGAGCCACTGCATCCAGTTTAGAACTAATTTAAGTTTTTTTTTCTTCACTGGAAGACCCACGAAGTTGTTAAGTATGGAATCAGATGCAGAGACCTCTATTCCTTTTAAAAAAGAACTTCCTATTTTAGCCAAACTTTAAAACTATCGCAATGGAGAATGACAGCAGACTAACAGAAAGCTTTTTTTTTTTGGCATATAGAATAACCTTGTAGGGTAGGGGGAGGTTTTACATTTTCAGCAAGCCATATTCTATTATATATTCTCAATCCAGGCATCAGTTTTGCATGATTTGTACCAAAATAGGAAAGAGATAGAATTGGAAGATGTTATTAAATGGAAGGTGATGTTACATTTGGATATTATATACCTAGACTCATAAGTGGGAAGTGACCCTTTTATGACCAGAAAAGTGATCACGAAAGGGTAGAATATAAAATGGTAAGTTCAAAAAGATATGTAATAAATACTTAATGAAAGCCTGGGCTTTGCTTCTTGTTTGCATAATAATTGAACAGTTATGTATTTTCCCTAAAGTCTTATCTCCTCATCTGTGAAATAAAAGTAAAAGTACACACCATACAAAAGTGCAAGACCTGCAGAAGAATGCTAAGGTCACCAAAACAATTTATGTTTTATATTTGCTGAATTCCTTGTAAAGAGTAGCTTCTGGCTGGGCACAGTGGCTCACGCCTATAAACCCAGCACTTTGGGAGGCGGAGGTGAGAGGATTGCATGAGTCTGGGGGTTTGAGACCTGCCTGGGCAACTTGGCAAGACTTCATCTCTACAATAAGCCAAAAAATTAGCTGGGTGTGGTGGCATGTGTCTGTGCTTCCAGCTACTTGGAAGGGTGAGGCAGAAGGATCACCTGAGCTGGGCAGGTTGAGGCTGCAGTGGCTGTGACTGTGCCACTCCAGCCTGGGTGACAGAGTGAGACTCCTACTAAAAAAAAAAAAAAGACTTTTATTTTCATTTCAATTCTATTTTTAGAATATCATACAAATGAATGTTATCAGAAGAACTTAAACTGTATTCAAAGTCCTGCAGGGAGGATGGGAAGTGGGAATGTAATTCATAGGATTTCAGCTCCTGCAATACAGGGAGAAAGGGAATAAAAAGGCTTCCAAGTGCCAGCTGACAATATCTGGAAAAGTCTCCTGGTTTTACTCCTTTAACCTTCCCATTTCCTTTAAGTGCTGATTCCCTACATTAAATCTTTTCTGTTTTGTGCAGTTTCTCTTTTGCTGACTGAATCCTGTGTGATGCCCACTCTCCCAGAGATTTTGATCGAATATTTCTTATACAAATGAACTGTGATACATATTTTGAAAAAAAAATGTTTTTGAGGGATTTCTCCCTCCATATCAGAAGGAATAAAATCACACCCCATTTTTACACTTACCTTGTTCTACTAGATATTTGAGCAGAGAATTTCTTGTGCTTGGCGTATCCAGTTATTTATTTGACAAGTAAAAGTTGCACTAACTTACAGAAGGATAGGGTAGAAGACTAGAGAAACTACCCACTGACTCAGGTAATTTTGAATAAATTTTTTTTTTTTGAGTCGAAGTCTCACTCTGTTGCCCGGGTTGGAGTGCAGTGGCATGCTCATGGCCACCACAGCCTCCATCTGCTGGACTCAGGTGATCCTTCTACCCCAGCCTTCCAAGTAGCTGGAACTACAGGCATGCACCACCACGCCCAGTTAATTTTTTGATTTATTGTAGATATGAGGTCTCACCAAGTTGCCCAGGATGATCTTGAACTCGTGGGCTCAGGCAATCCTCTCACTCTGGCCTCCCACAGTGTTGGGATTATAGGCGTGAGCCACTGTACCCGGCCTTGGATAAATAACTGAACCATAGAAACAACGTAAAGATATGTGATTAGGAGTCAGCAAGCCAGCCGGGCTCGGTGGCTCAGCCTGTAATCCCAGCACTTTGGGAGGCCGAGGTGAGTGGATTGCCTGAGCCCACGGGTTCAAGACCTGCCTGGGCAACTGGTGAGACCTCATCTCTACAATAAATCAAAAATTAGCCGGGTGTGGTAACGTGTGCCTGTAGTTCCAGCTACTCGGAAGGCTGAGGCGGAAGGATCGCCGGAGCCCAGCAGGTTGAGGCTGCAGTGGCCTGGAGTGGCCACTGCACTCCAGTCTGGGCGACAGAGTGAGACTCCAACTCAAAACAAACAAACAAACAAAAGAGTCAGTAAGCCAAGTCTCTAATTTGGTATTCAGCTCTAGTCAATTGTTGCTAGTCAGGAATTCCCAGCCAGTACTACCAAGTCTTCAAATGTTGTTAAGAGACTATTTTACTTTGCATAAAATGTCCCTTTTAAAATGCTGATGAGGAAGTGACAATAGTGCAAGTAAAACAAAACACATTGACTTTCTTCCTCTTATATTTATTTCTCAGGGACTTAGGGACTTGAGTTTAGGGACCATTGTTTTTCAAACTCTGTCCTAGGACTTTACTGGGATGGAACATGAGAAATTGAAAATAAGACAAACTGATTTTTTTCTTTAAATGACTCCAGGCTATTGAAGAGAGAAGTACAAAGTATAATTCATCACAATAAAAATATGCACCTGATTCAGAAGAAGGTGGAATTAACTTTAAGAGGGACAAAACACGTTTCCTGGAGGAGGAGATATATTATCTAGGTTTCAAGTAGTCTATAGGAGTTCATTAGGTAGGTGCCTAATGTGGGGAAAAGGGCATTTCGGGAAGAGGAAAGAACATACACAATAACACTGCATCATGAAATAGCATGGTCTTTATGGACATCTGTAAGAAGATGTAGTATTGTTGAATCATAAAGTAAAAGCAAAAGGGAGAGGGGAGGGCAGTGAAAAGGGATGAGATCAAAGAAGTGAGGGAGAAGACTAATACTGCAAAATGTGTTCTTTGACTTTATCCAGTAAGCACTGGAGAGCCAGTGATGAATGACAGCAATATGGAAATAGATTGGAAGAACTGAGAACAGAGGAAAGGAGGCCAGGGGCAGATGCCATAGTTCTAACTAAACATGATGAGTAATGAGGACTTGCAATACAGCAATGCTAGTGAGACTAGAAGAAAGAGAATACCCAAGGGAAACTTTGGCACAAATGCATCAGGAAGCATGCTCGTCAGCAAGGAAATAGATGGAATATCATACAACATTGACAGTGAATAACTAAAATTACAAATGACAAGGATGAATCTTGGGAACAAAATGCTGAGTGAAAAAAACAAATCCCAGGACAAGAGTAGTGGCTCACAACTGTAATCCTAGCTACTCCAGAGGCAGAGGCAGAAGGATTGATTGAGAAAAAGAAGGGAAAAAAAAGGAAAGAAACAAGTCCCAGAATGCTACCTAAAAAAAATTTCTGTGAGCCGGGCTTGGTGGCTCAGCCTATAATCCCGCGCCTTTGGGAGGCTGAGGTGAGTGGATTGCCTGAGCCCGCGGGTTCGAGACCCACCTGGGCAACTTGGCGAGACCTCATCTCTACAATAAATCAAAAAATTAGCCAGGCGTGGTAGCGCGCACCTGTAGTTCCAGCTACTTGGAAGGCTGAGGCGGAAGGATCGCCGGAGCCCAGCAGATCGAGGCTGCGGTGGCCAGGAGCAGTCACTGCACGCCAGTCTGGGTGACTGCTTCCCAAAGTGATAGGATTACAGGTGTGAGCCACCGTGCTGGCTTGGAAATCAGTTATTTAAGGAGCCATGAGGCCAATGATTCTGTTTATCTCTATTCTTTGTACTAATGGCTATAAGAAAGTCAGGATAAAGTGTATTTTAGAGATACTGGGAGTGCCAAAAATACGTATACATATTTTAGATATTATCTACGTATTATTTTTAGTTCGCCACAATCAGAAGTGTCTGGACGTTGATGGTAACCACTTTGAGCACCTCTTGTAATTGCAGAAGTCAAACGTGACTTGTATTCATCTTTTGCTATCGGTATATATTGAGTATTACAACTTGAATACAGTTTTTTTACTTTCTCAAAATGTGTATACATTTTTTCAGCATCCTCTGTATTTTGACAGCGGAATCAATAGGTTTCCAGATTTTTTTTTCCCTCTTACACTGATTTTAGATTAGCTCTTCCAGGGAAAGAAGCCTCACTGTGCGAAGCCCACGTGCTTTTACATCCCGCGCTTTTTGCCCTTTGCCCTTGGCTGTCAAGGCTTCCCCTCCAAAGGGAGGTGGGGTGACGCCAAGCAGTAGGGGGAGCAAGGAGGTGGCCCCCGGGTCTAAAGCGTTCCGATTGGTGAACAGAAAAGCTAGAACGAGGCTCAAGCTGAAGCGAGGAAAAGAGGGGCGAGTGGGGAGGAGCTAAGCAGAAGGCGGAGCTAAAAAGGCTTAACTGGAGCGAGGCGCAAGTGCAATTGTCCGCGGCTCGCTGCGATGGCGGCGGCGCCGAGCACTGTCACCCCGCCGGCGGCGGAGTCTTTCCCTCAGGAAGCTACTGTCTCTGCCACCTCCTCCTCCTCCTCCTACACCGCCTGCGCGGCGGCGGCGGCGGCGGCGGCAGTGATTGTGCCTGCCTCCTCCGCCACCTCCACCCCTGCCTGCCCGCCGGCCGGTGGCTGTTGCGACGGCGGCGGCTTTGGCGGCTCCACTATGGCGGCGGCGGGGAGGGTGGGGAGTAGTTTTAAAGTAGACACCCGCTCTTGCCTCAGAGAAGGTGAGTTCCCGTCCCGGGGTGCGGGGGCTGCCTCATCTCCTTCGCTGCCTCTTTTCAGCCCGTCCGAGATCGGGCTGGGCGCGGTTCGCCACCGCCCCACCCCCCACCTGCTGTGGCGCAGTAAAGGCCAAGCTCACCCCGCCCCGTCCCACCGTATTAGCCCCAAGTGTGCAAGATGGACTAAAGCAGAGAGGGGCTTCCCTATCTCCCCCCGCCGCCAAGGCTGGGGGCCCCCAGGCAAAGGGCTTGCAGGTACTCACGAGGCAGTATTTTAAAGGGGAAAAAACCCCACATAATTTCTCCTCCAGCCAGGACGCTTTAGTATGCTGTAGGAAGCTGAGATGTGATTTGGGAAGAGAGAGGAGGCAAGATAGAAGTGCTAGGGACCTAGAAGGTCAGGAAAAGGGAAGGGGGACTAAGGAGAAAGGGGCAGAGACAAAAGAGGAAAAACCAAAGAAATACAAGGGAGTGAAATCCCCTTTGGTAAAATTCAACGTCCTACAGTGTAGAAACGCGAAATAGATTATGGAGAGATGGGGTTAGGAATTTTGGGAGGCTAGCGTGTATACTTGAACTTTAAACTAGGATCTGTTGGCTTTTAGGATGTAGGGTCTGGTGGAGGGGATTCTACTGGGGAAAAAACAGCAAGAGACTGTAGCAGAATCAAAGCTTTCAGGAATCACTTTGGAGAGTTTTCTTTGGCTATTTGAGGTTGTGACCTAGTAAATCAAGGTTGACGGGGCCCATCTTTACGTTGGTTTGGCTTTGATAAGTGCTGTTGAACCTACCAACACATATTACTCCTAACAAAATATATTTCTTGACTATATCAATCTAAGCGGTATTTAGTTCACACAAAGTACAATATACTTGTAAACAGCCTACTAATTGCAAACTGTAAAATTTACCATTAAGATGTGTTTTAAAGCAATTTTGGAGATGTTTACATGGTGGAGACCAATTCCACTGCAGCATACCTCAGTAAAGCATTTTGCCATCGTAAATTTCGTAATTAATCTCCAGTAATTCCTGTTTTACCTTATGTTGCTGACTTGCCTCCATAGTAAAAGATTGTGGATGCCAAAATAGATAAAATAATTTGTTTCTTGTTTAAAGGAGGATACCCCATTGAAATTGCCCCAAGAAAATAATTTCTTCTACATTCTTAAATGATATATCCCTTTGTGCTATCCCATCACCATTCACACTTTTCACCTTGGAGGAATGGGAAAGCGAAAAAAAAAACTCTTGCTATTTGATATATATATATATATATATATATATATATATATATATATATATATGTATATATACTTTTTTTTTTTTTTGAGTAGAAGTTGGCCCACTGGGCTCAGGCGATCCTTTCTCCTCAGCCTCCCAAGTAGCGGGAACCACAGGTGCGTGCCACCACGCCCAACTAATTTCCTGATTTATTGTAGAGAAGAGGTCTCACCAAGTTGTTCATGCTGGTCTCGAACCCATGGACTCAGGAAATCCTCTCACTTCCACCTCCCAAAGTATTGGAATCACAGGTGTGAGCCACCTCACCTGGCTACAATATTTGTAATAGGCACATTACATAAATGCCACTTACTATGGAAGTTAGAAATACACTACAATATGATGTTTTATTTATCAATTTTCTTACTAGACAACCTTTGAAAGACTCTGTTTAGTGTCTTCAGTCAACCTAGATTTGTACCATTGTTCTGGGATGAAAACATGAAATCTGGATTTTTTATTTTTATACCAAACTTTCCATAACCAGCAAGTAGGCAAGAGCAGTTTTATAGGCATCAAGATCACAATTCATTTTGACTCTCATAGCCTATTCACAATAAAGTTTAGGACCAGTATCTCATGGGGAAAAATGGCTTTTTGCCCAGCTCTGTAACTGGTTTGGTTGTAGTAACTTTGAATACATGCAAATATTAAAGACTTTACGAGATATAAGTTCATAAAGTAGCAGCAGTGTCTTATCTATACTACTGACAGATGATAAGAGGAGGAGAACCCTGGCATAGGAGTCTGGCATAGTGGACCTAGGTTCTCTTGCTAATTAATCTGCTAGACTTTGTGACTCTGAACAGGTCCTAAGCTTTCTGGATTTGGGTTTTGACATTTTTGAAATGGCAGAATTGAACTGCCCAAACCTCAAAGTTGATTTTAGATCTAAAAGTATGAACCATGATTTTGTGGTTCTGGATTTATATTCTTTCTATGATATTTCCACAGCTGTGCACTAGAACAGTAGTTCATAAAGCATAAGAAAACATGACTGACAGTTATCACCCAACATTCAGTGAGTAATGAAATATATGTTAAAACATTTTACTAGAATATGAAAAACCAAATATAGTTGTTACCTAAAAATTATCTCTTATCATTTTATTGTACTTAAATATCTTTTAACTGTTCAGTCCAAGCAAAACTCTTACCTTTCACTTAACAAAGACAAATGTTTGATATATTGCACTGTCCGAAACACTATTAGGCCTCAAAATATTTTTGTTTAGACATTTGTAAAAGCCATATGTGATTGTTAGTTATGATAGTGGATAAAGGAGAAGAGACAAAAATGTTGCTTGGTAGTGTGCCAATATATTTTTCTTGTTGTTAGTCCTAGTTAGGAGATTGTTCCAAAAGATGTCAAATAATTGTCCAGATTCAGTTATTATAAGCCCACTCCTTACAGTATCATTAAAAGCAGCATGAAAAGCATTTGTCGATTTTTTTTTTTTTTGAGTCAGAGTCTCTCTGTCACCCAGGCTGGCATGCTCACAGCGACAGCAGCCTCAACCTGCTGGGCTCAGGCGATCCTTCCACTTCAGCCTTCCAGTAGCTGGGACTACAGATGCTTGACACCACATCCAGCCAATTTTTAATTTTTATAGAGATGAGGTCTTGCCATGTTGCTTGCACTGGTCTCCCAAAGTGCTGGGATTGTAGGTGTGAGCCACTGCGCCTGGCAGCTGATTAATTTTCAACTGTGGTTAACATTCTTGAGGATATGTTTTGGGGTTGGTAATGAGTAAAGGTCAGTGGAGATTAGGAATTATCAAGCAGGAATATTAGAAATTTTTGAAGATACAAATGGGATATTGAGCAATTAAAAAAATCAAATAAAAAGAAATGTCATATGAAAAGACACATATACACAAACTCAGAACTCATGGTAAGGGGAATTATGAGTTTTTTAAGAACACGTCATATTTCATTAAATGAAGATTTTCAAAAATATTTAATGGCTCAAAAGTGAATTCTCACCCAGTAATGAAGATTTCCGAAAATATTTAATGGCTCAAAAATGAATTCTCACCCAGTAATGACTTTCTAGTGTGCTCATAGTAAAAAATTCAAAGCAAAAAAAAAAAAAAGTCCTTACTTTTTAAAAATCTCTTTCAAGAAAAAATAAAAATCAGGGCCAGGCACGGTGGCTCACTTTGGGAGGCCGAGGTGAGAGGATTACCTGAGCCCACGGGCTCAAGACCAGCCTGGGCAACTTGATGAGACCTCATCTCTACAATAACCCCCCCCCCAAAAAATTAGTCAGATGTGGTAGCTACTTGGAAGGCTGAGGCAGAAGGATCATCTGAGCCCAGCAGGTTGAGACTGCGGTTGCTGTGAGTTTGCCACTGCATTCCAGCCTGGGCACCAGAGTGAGACTCCAACTCAAAAAAAAAAGAAAAAAATCAAATGGATCCTATTTTTAGATTGGAGGATCTTCTGGCTTTTTATTTAGTTATTAATGTATTTGCATAGTGATTACCTAACAAGACTTTCCTTTGTCTTTATATTATTCAGTGAAGTTTCAAGTCAAATGATAATAAGTCCACCATAAGACTATCTAGTTAATAACCTTTCCTCCATTTATTCAGGAATTGTTTACTGAACATCTATATATGTCTGTGCCAGGCACTATGCTTAGTGCTAAGGATATACTACAGACAGATTAGACACAGCTAAACTAAAGAGCTCGATAGTGTGCATGATAGTGAAATTATAAATAAATAGACAAGTGTAGAAGATGCAATTTTAAATATGAGCAGCCATTGTCCTGAACTATCAGGAGTATTTCATTGTTTTATTATAAATCTATACTTTATAGTTCATAGTATTTTATATACTAAAGGCGCAATAAAGTATATTATATTGTAAATCTAATGTTGGTTTATGAGAAGAATAATTAGTAAACTGTTAGAATTAATTTTTAATTCTCTGCCTTTGGCAGGTTGAGGATATCTGGAGAGAGATAAATGACCATTTGTTGATTTCTGACTGTTTTTTTTTAAGATAGCAGTATGAAAATACTGAAAAGCTTGTTATACATTCCAACTTAAGCATGCCCCCTACTATATTTATTACATATCTGTTAGTATAAGAACTTTGATTCTTTTCCTTTTGAAACCAGTCTTGCAGTTTCATTAACATTTACTAACCTGTTGTAATGAATGGTATGTATTTGGTGTCTTTCTGATGCAAAGTAGCTGTCATGGGATCAAGTGTATTAATGGATTTACATAGGACCTTAATTCAGTTTCTGACTTCACAAGCATGACCTCTGAGCTGGCTAAATCACAAAGTGCTTATGATTATGAAGGTTAAGGACTTAGTTTACGTAAAGATAATATAAATATTAAACATTTAACTAGTACTCTCAATTACTTTGTTAATTCTGTTGTAATTTGTAATTATTAATATGCCATGGGAAACCCTTCATTATGTGTTTAATTGTGAAAATCTGTGTAAAATAGCCAAAACATTCCAAACTCATAAGTCCAATATTAATCTTTTTTTTTTTTTTTTTGAGTTGGAGTCTCACTCTGTCGCCCAGACTAGAGTGCAGTGGCCACTCCTGGCCACCGCAGCCTCGACCTGCTGGGCTCTGGTGATCCTTCTGCCTCAGCCTTCCCAGTATCCGGAATTACAGGCATGCGCTACCACGCCCGGCTGATTTTTTGATTTATTGTAGAGATGCGGTCTCGCTGCCCAGGCAGGTCTCGAACCTGCGGGCGCAGGCAATCCACTCACCTCAGCCTCCCAAAGGCGCGGGATTACAGGCTGAGCCACTGAGCCCAGCTCGATATTAATCTTATAACCTGAAAAAACAAGGGTACTAGAGAGCATTATAGCTGTGAGTGTTCATTATGCAGATAGATACTGATCTGTATTTCTGTCACAACTGTTGTTCATAAAAACTCCTTAAATGGGATGTGACCTTTAGGGGGGAAAGAGTTAAAATGCTTTGTGTAGGTTAACCCAGTTCCCCGGTCTCCTATAACTTAGTGCTGTGTTCTGCTCATTTTTAAATTTTTAAATTTTTTATTTTTTTGAGTTGGAGTCTCACTCCGTCGCCCAGACTGGAGTGCGTGCAGTGGCCGCTCCTGGCGACCGCAGCCTCTACCTGCTGGGCTCCGGCAATCCTTCTGCCTCAGCCTTCCAAGTAGCTGGAACTACAGGCGCGCGCTACCACGCCCAGCTAATTTTTGATTTATTGTAGAGATGAGGTCTCGCCAAGTTGCCCAGGCAAGTCTCGAACCTGCGGGCTCAGGCAATCCACTCACCTCAGCCTTCCAAAGTGCTGGGATTACAGGCTGAGCCACCGAGCCTGGCTTGCTCATTCTTTTATAAAATTATAGTATTAAAAGATTGCAAAGGTCAAGTCAGTTTTAAAAACATCCTATTTAATCAAGAATGTTCAAGGGAAGTTATCTTTAAAAGTATAATTATCGAGAATATAGTACATGTACTCTTTACACAATTAAAGTGATTGTCAGATTTTTTAATGCCTGACTTTAAATCTGTGACTAAGAATGAGATTTATGTTTACAGTATTGCAGCCAATACTGAGGTTTGCTCCATTTTTGTCACCTTGTTAAAATAGGATAGATAGATAAATAAGGCATACAAAGAGTTCTTTACAATGCTAGATGTGTTTGCATGAAGATCAGCTGGACTGTGAAATTCTTACTTCAGCAAAGCATTAAAAAAGCTAATAGCAGGTTCTTTCCATAAACATCCTGAGGAGCAAACTTGTTGTTTTGTATCACTAAATATAATTGGCATTTAACAAATGCAGATAAGATCAATTTTATTAAATATGGTCAATTATATCGAGTAGAATCACCTAATTTGAACAGCGTAAACTTCTTATCCAGGTAACCAAAGAACAGTTAATTGAAGTAAATATAAAATGATTTTGCCCAGAAATATGATAATCTTCTGGCTCCTTTCCTCAGAGATTCTGTATGGTTTATAATTCCATAAGTGAGGGTGGATGGACCAGATTCATTATTCTGTTCAATCTTAAGTCATAAATGTTATACTTTTGTCATAAAAATCCATTTCATCCTAAATTGTCTGGTGTTATCTAATAGTGTTAGGAGAAAGTTTGAAATACAATCATTTGACTTTCATACTCAGTTGCATTTTTGGATGCAGAAGTTAGTGGTATTTTGCTTTCACATAATAGTGCAACTATTTGGAGTAGGCCCAATCTAACAAAGGCAGCTAAAAAGTAAGTTTACAGCAAGCAAGCCTGCTTTTTAAATTACTGAGGCAGTTATCTGGTACAAGCCAAATTGAGTATTTTTATATTGACATAGGGGATTTTAGTAATGCCCAAGTCCATAGAATGTAAGCTATTAGTGCTAGTACAATTGTTTAGCAATTGTACTAGTATAGTTACTTAAGAACATCCCTCTGCTATTACTGTTGTCTTTCCTCAAAATGCTGGATTTTTAAAAAAATTTTTTGAGTTGGAGTCTCACTCTGTCACCCAGGCTGGAGTTCAGTGGCACACTCACAGCCATCACTGCTTCAACCTGCTGGGCTCAGATAATCTTCTGCCTCAACCCTCCAGCTATAGGCACGTGCCACCACGCCCAGCTAATTTTTTGATTTATTGTAGAGAGGAGGTCTCACCAAGTTGCCCAGGCTGGTCTCGAACCCATGGGCTCAGGCAGTCCTCTTGCCTATGCCTCCCAAAGTGCTGGGATTACAGGCGTGAGCCACCACATCTGACTGACTACTGAACTTTTTAAATGGGCCAAATCTACCTGAATCTAGAATTATATCTTTAAAATTTTAGCTCCCTCAATCCTTTATTTCCTGTAAATTCTCTGGGCCTTAGTTTTCTCATTTATGAAATTAGGACCTTAGACTAGATTTGTTCGAAATTGGAGGCAATTTTGCTCCACAGGGAATATTTGGCATTGTCTGAAAATATTTTTGGTTGTCACAACTAGGTAACGTTACTGGCATCCAATTGGTAGAGGCCAGGGATGCTGCCAAGTACACTACAGTGCATAGGACATGCTCCTCACAACAGTGAATTATCTAGCCTGAAGTGGCAATGGTGCTGAGATTGAGAAACCCTGAACTAGATGATGTCTAAAATAACCCTAGTCTGAAATAAAATGATTATGTGTAATATTAAGTAAAAAGTTCAAAGCTTCTGGATTGGTAAACAAGCATATTTTATCAAGTGCTTACATATATTGGCCATTTAAAAATTTTAATTTTATTTAATATTCACTAAATCATGGTATTTAAAAATTACACATTGGCCGGGCTCAGTGGCTCTGCCTGTAATCCCAGCACTTTGGGAGGCCGAGGCGAGTGAATTGCCTGAGCCCAAGTGTTCGAGACCAGCACAGGCAACTTGATGAGACCTTGTCTCCATAATAAAAATAAAAAATTAGCCGGGTGTGGTAGCGCGTGCCTGTAGTTCCAGCTGCTTGGAAGGCTGAGGCGGAAGGGTTGCCTGAGCCAAGCAGATCGACACTGGGGTGGTCGTGAACGTGCCACTGCACTCCAGCCTGGGCGACAGAGTGAGACTCCAACTCAAAAAAAAAAATTACGCATTGTATTTCTGTACCTTTTAGATGAAAAAAAAAAAACAGTTCACAGCAGTTAAATCATTTGCTCAAGTTTATATAGTAATGGGTAGAAATGAGATTCGACTCTTTTTGACCAACTCAAGAAAATTTTAATTTCTCAAGTCACATAAACATTCCCTGATCCCACTTATAATTTGTCATAAAACTACTCTTTCATTTCAAATAACCTTAATAAATGTTATTCAGGAGAGAGTTGCCTACATCATGGTAGTGAAACAACCATCAGTTGCTTATGCAGTTTCCTTTAAGCAACAATAGGTTATCAAGACTTGGCAAGCAACTGTCCTTATGCAGAGGTTCTGGAAGAAGATGTTTCTTTCCTTTTTTTGTTTTTATTTTTTCACTATTTTATTTTATTTTTGATTTTGGTAAAATATGCATACCATAAATGTTGGCAATTTAAGTATTGTAAGTGTACAATTCAGTGGCATTAAGTACATTCATATTGTCTTGCAAACTTCACCACTATCCATCTCCAGAACGTTTTCATCTTATGGGCTCAAACTAAAACTCTATCCATATGTTATGTGACCACGCTGTCCCACTCTGAAGAACTTTCTGATGTGTTTAATTTCTGGGAAGTAGCATATTTACAAGTTATGCTTAATTTGTTAACAGTTGACAACCTGAGGAAGTACAGTTTGTTATGACCACAAAGCACAGCATTGCAAAGCAATTTTACCTCTTACTGATTAGATATGGGACCATACAGTAAACATTGGGTTCGTTTTATCTTTCTCATATCCTATTATTTTAAGTCACCACTTTATTATCAGATGTATGTTCTCTTCCCACTTTGAACCCAGTTTTTGATAGTAGTTTCTTATTCCCCACTGGTTTTATGTTAAATTGCAAAGAAATGACACTAGCATCAGAAATTCCTGTATGCTTGTTTGTTTGTTTATTGTGTCAGAGTCTCATTCTGTCGCCCAGGCTGGAGTCCAGTGGCATGCTCACGGCCACCGCAGCCTTGACCTGCTGGACTCAGGCAATCCTTTCACCTAAGCCTTCCAAGTCGCTGGAACTACAGGCACGTGCCATCACGCTGGGTTAATTTTTTGATTTATTGTAGAGATGAGGACTTGCCAAGTTACCCAGGCTGGTCTCGAACCCTTGGGCTCAGGCAATCCTCTTGCCTCTGCTTCCCAAAGTGCTGGGATTGCAGGCATGAGCCACTGCAACCAACAAAAATTCCTGTATCTTTAAAAGACAATACATCCCAGTTCATATTTGAGAGCATGCCATTGTGTCATTAAGATCTCACTACCAAGTTTCACTGAACTGGGCTTTGATTCTGAGTGTAAAACCTTTGATTCTGATTATAAAACCACTATCCATATCTTTTTTCCAAGTTTATAATAGCATAAAAATTTCAGGGCAACCCCTTCAGGTCCCCTCCAACTGTGGGAGCTTTTCTGTCCTCTCAATAAATCCTGCTTTCTAAAAAAAAAAAAAAATTCAAATGTACCAGGGGATAAAGAGCAGTTGAAAAGTGCAATGTGAGAAATAAAATATTAGAACGATATGCCTAAGATTAACCAGGAACTATTTACTTTACCATGTTCAGAGAAGTCTATTTGCCACAGATGGGAGTTGAAATAATACTTCACAGCATTCAGTATATTGTCATTTGATATTCTAATGTGCAATCTATTTTTATTTTTTAACCTGAGCTCTCCAAATTTCTTACTGAATTAGATTGAAATATAAAAGAGCATCTGCTATGAATTTTGTGTATTTATTGTTGGGGAATGACATAGAGCTAATATACCTAAATCATAACCAAAATATTATTTTGCAAAAAAATTTTGATACTAGTTGTAATGACTAAAATGTTATACTTGGTAATAGGAATGCCATGTGGGTTTTGCAAAAAATTATTTTGAAGAGAACCAGCTTTAGTGTTAGGTCATAGACAAGGAAATGAAGATAATGGAGGAATGAGGAAAGAAATATTGGGACTGATTTTTTTTCGGCCTTTAAAGGTCTGTACTAACTGTATACCTGCTTAAAATTTTAAACCATTGTGTTTCCTGACACTCTTCTTATTTGGAAGCAGCTAAAATATTTGGGTCCCCTGTAAGTGCCCCATCAAAAATTTTTTTCCGTATATATGTCTATCTAAAACACAACATTTTCCCACTGATCACCATCAACCCATTTGAAGTACAAAAGAAATTTCAGAAATAAAAATCTGAAAGGCTGTGGTGTGTTATGCAGCTAGTTAATAGCAGGATGAAAACTAATGCTGTCTCTCTCATTCTTGTGCTTTTTACAACTCTAACTTTGGAATCAAGAATCAGTATAAACCCATATTTAACATCAGCCAATAAACTTACAATTATTTCATATTTTAATCAGTTAGGGGAAAAAAAGACATGGAAAGAATGTAATGAACAAAAGGAAAGAGGAAGGTACAAGTCCTCAACTTTTCTTCTGCTATCCCTTGGTTCCCATTCCTACTAGAATCAGCTTCTGAGTCTCAATTCTTTATCAGAACATTTACTTTAGTTCCTGACATGTAGTGAGTGCTCAGTAAACATTAGTTCGTGTTCTAGCACCTTCCTCACAACCAACATCATTTGCTCACCTGACTTCTAATTTAGCATCTGTTGCCTGAGATTAGCCTTCTCCCTGAAAGACATCTGGTGAAACTATCACCAGTTTCTCCCCCTTTGCAAATTGTCTATTGGTAATTTATTTCTGGGAGTCCAAAAATCATGTTTCAATTAGTAGGGGTGAGGGTATGGTGGGTCTAAAGAAATATTTTTTAGCCTCTCTTGTGAATATATAACGTTTTATACATATGCCAAGCCTAGAGAAGTAGTCTTTTGTTTAAGACTTTGATCATTTTAAGGACCAGCTCTCAGGGAGATCTTGGGCAGGCTTAGATTTGAATCCTGGCTCTAACACTTACTAGCTGTGTAATTTGGGGCAAACTGCTTAACCTCTCCAAGCCCCGGGTATCAGTTTTAGACAGTAGCAATTATTAAATATATGTCAAATTTAGGGGAAATGTAGCCTGAGGAGAATTTGGCAGTATAGAGTGTCCTCTGAAAAACAACGTTCCATTGCATAAATTTGTTCTCAGTAGAAATCTTCCTTCCAGAGATTCAGAATACAAAAAGACTTTGAAAGGCTGGAATGGTTGGTTGAATCTAACAAGGTGAAACTTAAATAGAACAAATATACGTACATATTGGATCTGTTCTGGGGTCCAGAATAGTTTCTATATATGTAACTATGTCCTGGAGAAATGTATTTTAACCAGCTTCAAGCTAAAGAAAAAATGTATTCTAGTCAAAAGTTAGCTGAGCATGAGTCAGTAGTGTCATGTGACACCCCAAAATGGTGAAGGCATTATAGGATACCTTAGTAAAAGATAAATATTCAAAAAAAGGAGTTAAATATTCTTAACATTACTGAAATGTACATTTAAAAATGGTTGAGATGGTAAATTTTATTTTATTTTTGTAATCACAGTTTAAAAACATAAGAAAGTGACAGTCACACTTCACTTGTTATTGTGACACTGTTAAGGTGGTTGTGTTTAGGTTACACTTTGTGAGTGGCAGGAATTTAGGCAAACTAAAAAAAGGAATAGAAATCATGCATATGAAGAAACTGGGATTAAGTCACCAAAGGTTCAAAGAGGGAAGGAAAAAAAAAACCACATAATAGCTCTCTTAAAATACTGAAGGACTACCATTTTAAAAGGAGGTTTATACTTACCATGTCTTCAAGGAATAGACTCTAAGACAGCGGTATTCAAAAGTGTGGTCCCTGGACCAGCATCATCATTGTCACCAGGGAACTTTTTATAAACATACATTTTTGGACCCCATACCACAACTACTGAATCAGACATTCTGGGGGTGAGTTCCAATAATCTTTTTTAACAACTCTTCAGGTGATTCTGCTATATGCTAAAGTTTGAAAAACGCTACTCTAGGAAAATGGATTCCAGTTCAACCAAAACATCCAGAAATTTAGCTGCTAACTGTTTTGGCAGTAGTTTTCAAACCCCACTATGCAGCAGAATTACCTGGGAAGCATTAATAAAACAAACAACAAACCATGACTAGAAACCACTCTCAGATTCTGGTTAATTGGTCTGGGGTGGAACTTTGGCATTGGTATGTTTTAATTGGTGATGTAGCCAGGGTTGAGAACTACCATGGTGGAAGGTTGAACCAGATCATTAGTTTGACTGTTTATTACTGCTAAACACAGGATCCTGGGGAGCCTGTTTAAAAATACAGATTCTAAAGCCTCCACTCTGGAGATTTAAGATTTAAATAGATTTGAAATAGTGCAAAAATGCATTTACATATCCTTCCTTTTTCCCCCCAGAGTCTCTTCAGATTTGAATAAAGCACAGTTTAGCTTAATAAGTACTATTCTAGATAATAAGACCTTTATATCAACCAGTTTATTCCCTAAATAGATATTGGACAGTCATTTGCATAAGATTCTGAAACTGTCCTGTAGGGCAATGATTTCCATTGTTACTGATCATCAGAATCATTTGTGGACTGGACGCTGAAGGTCGAGGCGGAGGATTGCTTGAACCCAGGAGTTCTAGATGAGCCTAGGCAACATAGTGAGACCTTGTCTCTACATAAAAAAAAAAAAAAAAAAAAATGCCAGGCATGGTGGCACATGCCTTTAGTCTCAGCTCCCCGAGAGACTGAGGCAACAGGATTGCCTGAGCCTAGGAAGTTGAGGCTGTGGTGAGCTGTGATCATGCCACTCCAGCTTGGGTGACAGAGTAAGACCCTGACTCAAGAACAGAGAAACAAAAAACCCAGAATTTTTTTGTGGATGAATTGAGCCACCCACAGTGATTTTGAATTTAATTCAGTATATATGATTTTGAAAAGCTATGCATGTGAATTTGATAAGAAACCCTAATTAATAATGATTTTACATGAGTATCTGTTCCTGAAAATTTGAGTAAATTTAAACATATCAATTGATTAGGAAAGGACATTACTTAGAGAAAATTGGAGTAAATTCTTTTAAGTACATTTTAAATGTGATTCATCACTCCAATATCTTTTTTTTTTTTTTTTGAGTTGGAGTCTCACACTCGCCCAGAATGGAGTGCAGTGGCCGCTCCCGGCCACCGCAGCCTCGACCTGCTGGGCTCCGGCTATCCTTCCGCCTCAGCCTTCCAAGTAGCCGGAATTACAGGCATGCGCTACCACGCCCGGCTTATTTTTTGATTTATTGTAGAGATGAAGTCTCGCTGCCCAGGCGGGTCATCCACTCACCTCAGCCTCCCAAAGGCGTGGGATTACAGGCTGAGCCACCGAGCCCGGCTTCCAATATCTTTTTAAATTTCATGTTTTCATATCTTATAGCTTTTGATTCACTGAAGTTAAAGCATCAACATATTGTATTACACCCATAAAGAGAATTTGCCATTGACAGTTGTAGATGAATTTATTGTGTGTAAGGTCAAAGCACCACCTCTTGCATCAGGAATAACATTATTTAAACTTAAATATAATAGATCTAAAGGCATATCATATTCATAGCAAGTTTTGAGCTCAGCCTTTAGTACGATCAGTTTTGATAGATATGCCTCTTCTATTCTTTTCTTTCCTTCTGTGCTCACTGCCTCTCTTCTGGTTCAAGCCTCAAGCCCGCAACTGACTCCTAAGTGATATACCTGTTGTAAGTCACCCATTGAATGCACAGTTGAATTCAAATGCTCTAATGAAGCCTATAATGATTTGGCTCTATTCCAGGCTTTCCATTATTGTTTCCATATTGCTTCATAATTTTGCCTCCCCTGAAAGACCTTTATTTTACTGTTTATTTGAATTTTGCATATCGTTTAAAGCTTAGTTCAAAATCTGTTCTACTCCAGAAATCTTTAAAACTCCTCAACAGGAACACACTGTACCACCTTATATTTTATAGTACTTAAAACATTTATTTTGGTCCTGGCGCCTATACACTTCTTATCTTCCTTACTAAGTTGTGCATTTCATGGAATTAACAATTATTCACTTAGTCATTTCCAACATGTGCCATATATATATAATGGAAAGAGTCGTGGTAAAACAAAGTTAAGTTCCAACTATACCAAATTGCACATGACTGGCTATTTTTTTTTTTTTTTTTGAGTTGGAGTCTCACTCGTTCGCCCAGACTGGAGTGCAGTGGCCGCTCCCGGCCACCGCAGCCTCGACCTGCTGGCCTCCGGCGATCCTTCCGCCTCAGCCTTCCAAGTAGCCGGAATTACAGGCATGTGCTGCCACGCCCGGCTGATTTTTTGATTTATTGTAGAGATGAGGTCTTGCTGCCCAGGAGGGTCTCGAACCCGTGGGCCCAAAGGCACGGGATTACAGGCTGAGCCACCGAACACGGCTATGACTGGCTATTTTGATTTCACTGAATCCCAATTTTCTAACCTTCAGAATGTGGGAAATACCACTTACCTTGCACATTTGCCTCATGGTTTAAAGGAATAATCTATCATTTGTTTGACACACAGAGGCCCTCAATAAATGTTCTTTTTTTCCTTATCTCTCCAAAATATCTATCATAGTACTTTGAAATAAAGTTCAGTAAATATCAGTAAAGCTCAATGATGCCCAAAGACATTTAGGACCTAAGCTGGGTAGTATTATGAGGAATTAAAAGGAAGCAGTAGATATGAAAAAATATTATAAACTAGAATTAACTTGAATTAGTGATTTTCTGGGAGAAGAATGACTGATATTTTAATCCTGGAAATAGTGTGTCATTTGAAAAAGAGAAACAGACTAATGACTTATTTGAGGAAATGAGTCAAAGGCAAAACCATTATAAAAGAAAAGTTTTAGGGATACGAGCAATTTCATGGTCTTCATGGAAATGATTTGGAGCACCAGTAATGAAAAAAACCAGCCTTAGTATTAAGGACTTGAGTGTCAGTTTCAATTGGTTATTGTATTTATTGGGTGTAGGGTCATAGTTCCACTTCTTGCATCAGGAACAACTATTTATAGTAGGGAAACCTGGAGTTAACGGTTGATTTAGATGAGAAATTAGTTTTAAATTTTAGGATTTCTTCTACCTCTAATAGTTTTCTTTTGTCTTCTTAAAGGCAATGTTCCTTCTGTAATAAGTTATATTGCCACCAAAAATTTTACTTATTAAATATTTTAGTGGGAAGTTCAAGATTATACCACTTTGCTTAGATTGCACATAGTAGCTAATTCTGAAACAAGCAAAGTTCTGAAATATATTTTACTTACCCTCTTCACAATGCTGATATTAGAGTCAAAGTTAGATAAATAATATATTTTTTAAAAATTTCAAAAATAATTTAAAGTGAGCACAGAAGGAAAGAAAAGAATAGAAGAGGCATATATAGAGAGAAAAAATTATAATTATTCATTGTCATTTAATATATTTCTGATTACAGTTATCTTGATCTTGAGCATGTAATTTTTTAAATTTTTTATTTTAAAGATGTGGGGTACAATTCAGGGTTAACTATACAAATGTTCATTATGTAGGTACCCTTGTTGATGAGGTGTGCCCTCCCTCCCCTGGTGGATCCCACTACCGCCAATCCTGCCCTCCCCCTGGCAATTTCCCACTACTAATAATCCTTATCTTATAGTATATGATAATTGTTCTAGGTCCACTTATAAGTGAGAACATGTGATACTCAGTTTTTTATTTCTGCGATGGTAGATCACTCAGTATTATAGATGCTAAGTCCATCCAAGTTGCTGTGAAGTTCATAATTTTGTCCTTTATGGCTGCTTAATATTCCATCATGTAAATGTACCACATTTTTAAAATCCAGTCCTCTTTCAGTGGGTAACACGGTTGGTTCCATGTTCTTGCTATTGTGAACAATGCTGCAATAAACATGCGTGTGGAGGTGTCTTTTTCATAAAGTGATTTGAGTTCTGGGTATATTCCCAGTAGGGGGATTGTGGAGTCCTCTGGAAAGTGGATTTTTAGACCTTTTAGGAATCACCAAACTGTTTTCCACAGGGATTGTACTAGTTTACACTCCCACCAACAGTGTAGAAGTGTTCCCTTTTCCCCACAGCCTCTCCAGCACCTGTTGTTTTTTGAGTTATTGATGATGGCCATCCTGACTGGAATTAGGTGGTATCTCAGTGTGGTTTTAGTTTGCATTTCTTTGATGACTAGTGAGGCTGAGCATTTTTTCATGTGTCTGTTGGCTGCTCATATGTCTTCTTTTGAGAAGTGCCTATTCATATCTTTTGCCCACTTTGTAAAGGGGCTGTTTGTTTTATTCCTTTCAACACATTTGAATTCCTTGTAGATCCTAGATGTTGAGCCTTTGTCAGATATACAGTTGGCAAATACTTTTTCCCAGTCTGTGAGCTGTCTCCCTGCTCTCTTGATGATTTCTTTGGCTTTGTAGAAGCTTGTTAGTTGGATGAGGTCCCACTTGTTTATCTTATCTCTTATGGCATGGGCACTTGGGTTTTTGATCAGAACTAGTTGCCAGTTGCAATTTCCATAAGGATATCTCCTGCATTTTCTAAGGTTGTTATAGTTTGAGGTTTTACATGAGCATGTAATTTTTAAAGTAAACCTTTTTAATCTATACAGTGGTATTGAAAATAATTTTAGTTGAAGATATCTAATATAACTTTGAAAATAAATATTTTAAATGGTTTTTATCTAAGTATAGCTACTCCTGCTCTATTTTGGTTTCCATTTGCATGGTGCATCTTTTTCTGTTCCTTCACTTTCCATCTGTATGTGTTTTGTGAAGTGAAGTGAATCTCTTGTAGGCAGCATATTCTTATTCCTGTTTTAACCATTTAGCCATTCTGCATCTTTTTAATTTTTTTTATTTTGAGACACAGTCTCCCTATGTTGCCCAGGCTGCTCTCTAACTCTTGCGTTCAAGCAATCCTCCTACCTAAACCTCCACTCTGTATCATTTGCTTGGAGAACATAATCCATTTACATTCAAGATAATCATTGAAATGTAAAGACTTACTACTACCATTTTATTAGTGATTTTTTAGTTGTTTTGTGGATATTTTTGACATTTTTTCCTTCTCATGCTGTTTTCCTTTGTGATTCAATGGTTTTCTCTAGTGGCATGCTTTGGGTGTGCATTTGCTGGCTTAGAGACTAGGCTCACAAGGGCTCACCTGGGTTATGGGCCTTAGGGGGTCAGCTTGGGTCCTGGTTGCACAGAGATAGTTCTGGATCCTGGGTTCATAGGGGCTGGTCCAACACTAGGGTCTACTGGGACAGACCTGGACCCTGGTCTGCTGGAATGTTGGGCCGCAGGGGCTCCAGCATGGGCTGCAGGAACCAACCTGGAGAGTTGGGCTGTGGGACCCTGTCTGGTGCTGAGGTGAACTTGAAGGCTTAATCCACGGATACTAGCCTCCTGGAACCTATATCTGCAGGGCCAGGTCAACAGGCTGGGTTCACAAGTGTTGGCCTTATGACTAAGGCTTTGCGTGTTGGCCTAATGCTGGGGCCATAGGGGCCAGTCTGGTGCTGGGGGCGGTCTGGGGCTTGGGATCACTGTGGCTGGCCTGATGTTGAGGCAACCTGGAGATGGAGACAGAGTCAGATGGAGGTGGAGTTTGCTATGCAGACCTGGAACCGGGGGCTACAAGTTTTGACTTAGTGCTGAGGCAGGCCTAGAGTCTCAATACACAGGTATCAACCTGGAGTTGAGCTGAAGGGGCCTGCCTAGTGCTGGATATTACCGAGACAAGCCCAGTTTTGAGGCTGGAAGCACAGTTAAGTGCTCATGTCCCTTTCCGTTCCCCACATAGTATTTCTCTCTATGCTATGCTGCCTGGGGTTGTCGGACAGGTGATACTGGTAGTGTAAAACTATCCTTATCCTCTTTTCCCCCCTCTTCGTTTTATTTTTAAAATGTGGGGTACAAGTCAAGATTAGGTGCATAAGTGGTCTTATGTGAAGTTCGGGACTCCCAGTGGTCTTCACTTCTCCTGGTTTAGGATCTGGTACCCTTAGTGATGTGATGTGTCCCCCTCCCCTGGCAGTGTCCCACTATGGCTGATCCCTGTCTTATAGTATTGTGATTAATATTCAGGACCCACTTATGAGTGAGAACATGTGGTATTCAGTTCTTTGTTCCTGTGATTGATCACTAAGTATGATAGACTCTAAATCTATACAAGTTGCTGCAAAATCCATGATTTTGTCTTTCTTTATGACTGTGTAATATTCCATTGTGTATATGCACCACATTTTTTTATCCAGTCCACTTTTGATGGACAGCACAGTTGGTTCCATGTTTTTGCTATTGTGAGTAGTACTGCGATAAACATGCATGTGCAGGTATCTTTTTTGTAGAATGATTTGAGTTCCCCTGGGTATATTTCCAGAAGGGAGATTGCTGAGTCATATGGAAGGTCAATTTCCAGATCTTTTAAAAATCACCACACTGTTTTCCATAGAGGTTTTACTAGTTTACACTCCCACCAACAGTGCAGAAGTGTTTCCTTTTCTCTGCATCCTTGCCAGCATCTGTTGTTTTTTGATTTATTAATTATGGTCATTCTTACTGGAGTTAGGTAGTATCCAGTGTGGTTTTGATTTGCATTTTTCTTATGATTAGTGAAGCTGAGCATTTTTTCATGTATCTGTTGGCTGCTCGTATGTCTTCTTTTGAGACATGTCTATTCTGTCCTTTGCTCACTTTTTAATAGGGCTGTTTGTCTTTTTGCTTTCAGCTTGTTTAAATTCCTTGTAGATCCTGGAGGTTAGGCCTTTGTCACAAAGTTAGCAAATATTTTTTCCCATTCTGTTAAATGCGTCTTTTTTCTGTGCTATACCCTTGTGCTGTAATCTCTAGCCTGTTTTTCTTCCCCTCTGGTGAAGGTATTCTCATGTGTGGGTAGTTGTTTGAATTGATGTTTCTTTGGGAAGATGAATGTTGAAGAGTCCTATTCTACCACCTTCCTACTGGTTTTTACTTGGGAAATCTTACATGATTTTTTGCACAAGTAAAATGACAGTACAAAGAGTGAAATTTTAAATTTTCTCCCCTTGTTTCCTTTCTAGCTCCACTTACTTTTAAAAGTTAACCACTTTTAAGTTTTATTTATTTTGTTCTAATTTTTTCTGTGTGTGTGTATATATATGCATATATTTAATTTTGCTAATGTTGGGAATTGATGTATTTGTTCTGCAACTGTTCATTTACTTAGTATGTCATTGACATCGCTTCACGAAAGTACATGTGGTACCAATTTATTCACTTAAATAGCCAAATAACAAGCAGAATTTTGATGCTTTCTGACTCATTCCCTATATATAAACTAATGCACTTTGGCAAAATATGTTGAAGATGTTAAGAAATTCAGATAAACATGTGGACCTCAAGTGTAAATGCAGAATGTTTTGGTTTGTGTTATTTATTATAGTGAGAAATACTATAGCATAAATTTTTAGATCTTTGCATATTAACATTACATTATAGCTTTAAGGACTTTGTGTGCGACTTGTTTGGCCAGATGAGTATGCTAATATTTGAACAATGATGAAGGATATTTGCCCACCATGAACAAAGATGGATTGTGGTCCCATGTGATTTTTAGATAACATTGCAGCCATAGCTCAAGACAAAAGACAATTCTAAAACAATACATTGATTAGGGTAGTCTTCTGTAAAACACAAAATATCAAGGCTGGATTTTAAAATTTTGCTGATACCCCAAATTATTCCATGAACCTCATAAAGTTACTGTTGCCTCCATAATGATTCCCCTAGAATGGCATTACCTAGACTTATCATCCTAAATAAATAACTGTTGCCAAAACTTACATTAGAGGCATACTTAGTGTGTGCAAGTTAAATTATATACTCAAGAAGAAAGTTATTAATGTAGTTTCACTAGCGCTCAAATTTGAAGTGATGTATGAGATATTATATAGTTGAGGAATGAAAGTAGTACCTCTAAATATTCATTAATAGTAATATATTTGTCTTATTTCTCTTTATTTTATTCATAGATACCATTTGGAATGAACAGGCAAAGACTGAACTTTTTACAGATAACTTTTGTCAAGTATGTGGAGTGGCGCTATGGTTCAAGTCACAAAGGATTTCACATTATGAGGTATGTTAAAAACAATAGGAATAGGATCTAAAACAGGCTCTTAAATGTAGCAAGTAAACTTCATATACGTTATCTCCTTTGATTCTTAGGAGAGTTCTGCAAAATAGGTGATATTTTTTCCCTTTGATAGTTGAGGAGACTGGCTCAGAGAGGGACAGTAATATACCATCTCAAGTTTGGGAAATTCGGATTTAAACTCAGACTTTTTGACTCCAAAAGTTTTCTTTTCTTACATCATTCTGCCTCCCTATGTATCCATCAAGTCACTATATCATTTGTCTTTGTAGTAAATACAAGGGAGGCCTTATGAAGCTTGCACAGGAAACTGTTAATATGAATCAAGGGATATTATGTAGGACTCCCAGAGTTTTCCTTTGCAATAAATGAAGACTATAAAAACAAAATGGACCAGTCTTGTACTTGACTTAGCCACATAACCGTAGAATTCTAGAGCTAAAAGAATATTTGGTGTTTTTACTCTCTTAGTTTATAGATTAGAAAACTGAGTCTCAGAGGCTTAGTAATTTTCCATAACTATACATTAGCATGCTAATCCTAAAAATGATTTCTTATGATTTCATATCCAGTGTTCTTTCCCTTGATTTGGCTTTACCTCATATTACTACATCATATGATAAACTACTGTTTTTTTCCTTTTCCTTTTTCTTTTTTGAGTTGGAATTTCACTATGTTGCTCAGGCTGGAGTGGCATGATCACGGCTCACTGCAGCCTCGATCTCCTGGACTCAGGAGATCCTTCTGCATCAGCCTCCCGAGTAGTTGGGACTCCAGGCATGCACAACCACACTTGGCTAATTTTTGTTTTATTTTTTTGTAGAAATGCAGTCTTGCTATGTTGCCCAGGCTAGTCTCCAACTTTTGGGCTCAAGGGATACTCCTGCCTTGGCCTCCCAAAATGCTGGGATTACAGGTGTGAGCCATCATGCCCAACTTGGATGTTTTTTTTATATCTAGTATCTTGGTTACCAAGAATACTAGGTAAATTTACTTAAAATAAATTAGTGAAGTTGCTTTACCTTTCTCAGCATGTTTCTTTATTTTTAATTTACAAAATAAATTTTATTGGTTCTTAAAATATACTGACACAAAATTAATATGTTTGTGAAGATTTTTAAAAAGTAATATAATTTAAGTTGAATTACATTTAAATTACTCAGAAATAGCCTGAATTAGCCATTGGCACTCTGGGCATTTTTGTCACACATAAAAGCATTTCTAGTCTCTTTTTAACATTTTTAATTTTAAAGATGTGGGGTACAATTCAGGGTTAAGTATGCAAATGTTCATTATGCAGGTACCCTTGTTGATGAGGTGTCCCCCTCCCTCCCCTGGCAGTTTCCCACTACTGCCAATCCCTTTCTTATAGTATTATGATAATTGTTCAAGATCTGCTTATGAATGAGAACACATGGTACTCTGTTCTTTGTTTCTGTGATAGATCACCGAGTATGATAACTTTAAATCTATTCAAGTGGCCGCAAAGTCCATATGTTTGCCCTTCTTTATGGCTGCATGCTATTCCATTGCATATATGTACCACATTTTTAAATCCAGTCCAGCTTCGGTGGGCAGCATGGTTGGTTCCATGTTTTTGCTATTGTGAATAGAGCTGCAACAAACATGCGTGTGCAGGTATCTTTGTGGTAGAATGATTTGAGTTCCTTTGGGTATATTCCCAATAGGGGGATTGCTGGGTCATATGGAAGATCAATTTCTAGTTCTTTCAGAAATCGCCACACTGTCTTCCAAGGAGGTTGCACTGGTTTACATTCCCACCAGCAGTGTAGAAGTGTTCCTTTTTCTCTGTATCCTTGCCAGCATCTGTTGTTGTTTGTTTTATTAATGATGGCCATTCTTACTGGGGTTAGGTGGTATCTCAATGTGATTTTGATTTGCATTTCCCTGATGATGATGAGGCTGAGCACTTTTTCATGTGTCTGTTGGCTGCCCGTATATCTTCTTTGGAAAAATATCTGTTCATGTCTTTGCCCACTTTTTAATGGGGCTGTTTGTTTTTTTCTTTTCGGCACATTTGAGTTCCTTGTAGATCCTAGATGTTAAGCCTTTGTCAGATATACAGATGGCAACTATTTTTTCCCATTCTGTGGGCTGTCTCCCTGCTCTCTTGATGCTTTATTTTGCTTTGCAGAAGCTTGTCAGTTTGATGAGGTCCCACTTTTCTATCATATTTCTTACAGTATGGGCACTTAGGGTTTTGATCAGGAATTGGTTGCCAGTTGCAATTTCCGTAAGGGTGTCTCCTGCATTTTGTAAGATTCTTATAGTTTTATGTTTAGATATTTGATCCATTTAGAGTTAATTTTTGTGTATGATGATAGGTAGTTCTGTTTCAAATTTCTGTATGTGATCAGCCAGTTTTCCCAGCACCATTTACTGTATAGGTTCTCCTCTCTCCAGTGGTTGTTGGAGGCTTTGTCAAAGATGAGTTGGTTGAGAAATTGAGGCTTTGCTTCCAGAATCGCTATCCTGTTCCATTGGTCTATATGCCTGCTCTTGTACTAATACCAGACTGTTTTGATTATAGTAGCCTTATAGTAACGTTTGAAACCTGGAAATGTGATACCTCCTGCTTTGATTCTTTTGCTAAGGATTGTTTCGGCTATTCATGGTCGTTTATGTTTCCATATGAATTTCTCTATTGTCATTTCCAGGTCTGAGAAGAATGATGTTGGTAATTTAATGGGCATTGCGCTGTATCTGTAGATTGCGTTGGTAGGATGGACATCTTAACAATGTTGATTCTTCCTATCCATGAGCATGGAATATTTTTCCATTTGTTTGTGTCTTCTTGGATTTCTTTGATCAGTGTTTTGTATCTCTCATCATAAAGGTCTTTTACTTCTCTGGTTAGGAAGATACCTAGACATTTCATTTTTTGGTGTGTGGCTATTGTGAATGAGATTGTGCTTTTTATTTTGTTCTCTGCCTGCTTGTTGTTGGTGTATAAGAATGCAACTGTCTTTTGCACATTTATTTTGTACCCTGAAACTTTACCAAAGTCCTTTATCAGTGCAAGCAGGTTTTTGACAGATTCTTTTAGATTTTCGAGGTATAGGATCATATCATCAACAAAGAGGGATAACATGACTTCCTCTTTTCCTGATTGGATACCTCTGATTTCCTTCTCTTGTCTAACTGCCCTAGGTAGGACTTCCAACACAGTGTTTAACAAGAGGGGTAAGAGTGGGCAGCCTTGTCTTGTTCCAGTTTTCAGGGGAAATGTTTCTGGTTTCTATCCATTTAGCAATATGTTGTCTGTGGGTTTATAGTAGATGGCACTTACTGTTTTGAGGTATTGTCTTTCTATACCTAGTTGTTTGAGTGTTTTTATCAAGAAGGATGCTGCATTTTATCAAAAGCTTTTTTCTGCATCTACTGATATAATCATGTGGTTCTTGTTTTTACATCTGTTGATGTATTTAATTACATTTATGGTCTTGCGGATGTTGTGCCAGCCCTGCAACCTGGGGATGAAGCCTACTTGGTCATGGTGAATAATTTTTGAGATGTGTTTTTGGATCCAATTTGCTGGAATCTTGTTGAGTATTTTTACATCTATGTTCGTAAGGGATATTGGCATATAGTTCTCTTTTTTTGTTGAATCTTTACCCGGTTGGGTATCATTGTTATGTTAGCTTCGTAAAATGATTTAGGGAAAATTACATGTTTCTCAATTGCCTGGAATACTTTAAATAGGAATTGTATCAGCTCATCCTTGTATGTTTTGTAGAATTCTGCTGGAAAGCCATCTGGTCAGGGCTTTTTTTGGTAGGTAGTTTTCTTATGACAGAGTCAGTTTCCTGGATTTTTATTGGTCTATTAAGTGTCTCAATGTCTTCTTGTTTCAACCTGGGTAGGTTGTGTGATATCAGTAAGTCCTCCATTTCATTTAGGTTATCAAGTTTGTTCCATATAGGTGTACATAGTAATCTCTAATAATCTTTTGTATTTCTTTGGGGTCAGCTGTAATTTGATCTTTTGTATTTCTGATTGTGTTTATTTGGTCTTTTTCTCTCTTTTTCTTGGTCATTGTGGCTAGGGGGTCCATCAATTTTAATTTTTTCAAATAACCAACTTTTGTTTTGTTGATGGTTTCTATATTTTTGTTTTCTATGCCCCATATTTGGGTTCTTATTTTGTTGATTTGGATTCTTCTGCTAAAGTTAGGGTTTTGGTGGTCTTCTCTTTATAGCTCTCTTAGGTGATTTGTTAGGCTCTCACCTTGGGTTCTTTCCATTTTCTTGATGTGTGCTCATAGAGATATATATTATCCTCTTAGAGTTGATTTCATGGCGTCCCAGAGGTTTTGGAAAGATATTTTTTCATTTTCATTTCTTTCCAGGAATCTTTTAATTTTTGCTTTGATTTCAGTGTTCACCCAGTAGTTGTTCAGCAACATGCTGTTTAGTGTTCATGTCTTTGTGGCCTTTGGGAAAATTTTGTTGGCACTGATAATTTATTTTTATTCCACTGTGGTCTGAGAAGGTGCATAGCAACGTTATGGAATTTGTTTATGCTTGATTTATGGCTAGGGATGTGATCAGTCTTGGAGTACGTTCCATGTGGTGGTGAGTAGAATGTATATTCTGTGGTTGGGTGGAATAATTGGTAGGTATCTATTAACTCCATTTGGTCGAGAGTAAAGTTTAGATTCTGGATCTCCTTGTTGATTTTTTGCCTCGATGATCTATCTAGGGCTGTTAGTAGAGTATTCAAGTCCCTTGCTATAATAGTGTTAGAGTCAATATCTTTTTTTAATTTACTTAGTAGTTGCTTTAGCAATGATGATGCTCCTCTGTTGGGTGCATATATGTTTAGGATGGATATTTCTTGTTGATGGACTGAACGCTTTATTGTTATGTAGTGTTCTTTTGTGTCTTTTTAAATTTTTGATAGCTTAAAGGTTGTTTTGTCTGATATTAGGATCATGACTCCTACCTTATTTTGTGATCCATTTGCCCGGCAGCTAGTTTTCCATCCTTTAACTTTGAGTCTGTGTGTGTCCCTTGTAGTGAGATGAGTTTCCTGGATGCAGTAAATAATTGGGTCATGATTTCTTATTCAGTTGCCATTCTGTGTCTTTTCAGTGGTGCATTTAGTCCATTCATATTCAGGCTGATTATTGAAATGTGATTGTTTATCCCTTTCATGAGGCTCTTATAAAGTTTTTTCTTTGTTTTCTTGTTTTCTTTTAGCTTTGGGGTTGATGTATATGTGTATTTTCAAGTTTCTTGTTACGCTGTATTCTCTGTTGATTCTGTGCTCTGCTGTTCTCTTGGGAAGTATATGGTCATTTTTTTTTCTTTCTCCTGCACTTAATACCTTTTTAAGTGTCTCCTGTAGAGCTGGTCTGGAAGCTGCATAATCTCTTTGGGATTGGATATCTGTGAATGATTTTAATTCTCCATCACTGATGGAGCTGAGCTTGGCTGGGTAGGAAATTCTTGGTTGAAATTGTTTATCTTTGAGGATTTTTAATATTGGACTCCAGTCCCTTCATGCTTAAAATGTTTCTGCGATAGGTCTGCTGTTATTCTGATTGGTTTTCCCTGGTAGGTAGTCTGACCTTTCTCTCTTGCTTCCTTTAGGATTTTTTCTTTTGTGCCTACTTTGTATAGGCAAATTACTATGTGTCTAGGGCTTGGACTTCTCATTTGATGTCTTGTGGGGGTTCTCTGTATCTCTTGTGTTTGGCTGGTCACTTCTCTGGTGAGATGGTGAAAGTTGTCATAGATTATTTCCTGGAAACTTGCTCCAAGGTGTTCTCCATTTTGCTTTCTTCTTCTGGGATAGCACTCAGGCATAGGTTTGGCCTCTTGGTATAATCGCATATCTCTTGTAGGCCTTGTTCTTTCTTTCTGATTTTTATTTCTATGTTTTTTACAGATCGGGTTAATTACATGTTCTGGTCTTCAAGTTCTGAGAATCTTTCTTTGGCTTGATTAATTCTGCTTTGCATGCTTGTCATCTTGTTATTTATTTCCTGGATGAAAATTTTTATTGCCAAAATCTCTGTTACAAGTTCTTTCAGTGTTGCATCTTGCCTTTCTTGAATCTTATTCACTCTTTCCATCTACTCCCTAATCTCTGTCATATTCTGGGACCAGTTGTTGGTGACTTCCATTGTTTGGGCTCTGAAGTCTGATTTTTCATGAGTTTTTTCTTTTTTGTTCTTGAAATTACCTGTGGTCCTCCTTTGTTTTTTCCCTCATTTCTGACAGATCTCTTGCTTTTCTCTTTAGTTCTGTTATTCAGTGTTTTGGGGAGAGGCTTTCCCTTCTGATGTTTGCTCAGCCCTCTACTCTTCCTTGATCTGGGCTCTGAATTTGTCCTATTTTGAAACAGGGCTGTGGGTGGGAAGCTTTGCTGTTTCTTGTAGTTTTGAAAGTCGAATAAGGTAGCGGTTGGGGAGCTAGGATTCGGAAACGACTTGCAAATTACAGTGTTCACTGATTGTGGTATGTGTTCCCTGAGACCCACTCTCCACCACCACTCTATATGATGATTTAATTGGTACATGTGTGTACCCCCTGAGTCCAAGATACAGTGATAACAATGAGGAGCACAGAGAAAACTAGAATGAAATAAGATGGACAAGAGTTTTTTTAAAAAAGAAAAAAAATCACAATGAAAGCAGAAACCAAAGCAAAAAACTATCGAACACACACACACACACACACACACACACACACACATCCTATAGCAAACTGGAATAACAACAAAGTGAAATAAAGCAAACATCAAACACACACACACACACACACACGCCTAGCATAAAATTAATGGAGAAGAAAAAGAGAAAGACTGGGAAAAACCAAAACAAAATAATAAAACAAAGGAATTCAGATTGAACCCTCACACATGTACTGACACAAACCTTAAACTAAAAAATAAAAATAAAAAAGAGAACAAAAGAGCACAAACAAATCAACAGCATCAGAAAAACTAAAAGGTTAACACTCAATCATTCACATACACACATAAACAGAAAACAAAAATCAAAAGAAAAAAAATGAGGGGGGATGCAGATCAAACCCTCACATACACATTCATGCACAAAGGAAAAATATTAAATAAACAGATGAACTTCCAAACAGAAAAAAATTTTTAAAAAGTAAAAATTAAAACAGTAAAAGAAAACCTCTCTTCTCTTGTGGCAGGCTCTGTAATTGTTCCTCTCATCTGCTCTTCTATCTCCTGTAGAACCTCCACCTCTTTCACTCTCTCCCCAGTGCCTGGAGCAGGGAGCAGGGAAGGAGGAGCGGCAGTGGATGTGGGTGGGGCTGCAGTCCTCCCCTCCCACTCTTGTATGGTCAGGGGGATCCCTTCTGGTGGGGAAGTGTGGGATTGTCTCTTCCTTAGGTATGTACTTGCTACTCGTGGAGGTACCCCAGCCAGGCCTGTCCTGGAGTGGAGTTCTCCTATTGCAGCAGACGTCCAGGCCCCACCTGCATTTGTCCCCCTCAGTCATGCCCCAGCTGTGTGGGTCTGATGTTCAGAAGATTGCTGAGAAGGAGGGGGTTGGGTCAGCCCCGGATTCACCACTGATCTCTTTGGAGGTCTTCCTCATCCTTTTCTGACCACTCCCTTTGTCTCATGGCTGGATCAAGGTAGGGAGTGGAGTGCCTGAGACCCAGCACCAGTCAGGTCCTTCCGAAGTTTGTGCTTTCTGGGTATTCCCTCTGGGTCATGAACAACTCCTGAGTAGTTGATCTGCCAGTCACAGAGATGGGGTCTGCTCTGTGTTGAGCAAGTTGGAGCAGCTTCCTGCTCCATTTTCAAGATGCTGACAGGGTGCCTCCTTTGTCTTCTCCGTTGGACTCTGCCTCTGGTCTCCCCTCCCAGCCCTTGCTACCAGTGTCTGACCAGGTACTGCAATGGCTAGGCAAAGCTTGAAGCTGCAGTCTCTCCTGCTGCAGTGGTGATGCAGAGCCCAGAGCCAGCAGTCTCTCCCCACCGCGGATTCACAGGAACGTTTGTCTGTTAAAAAAAATGGCTCTTGGCTTCTGTGACCTGAGAAGTGCTAGGGACCAAGCAGAGCAAGCTGCAGCGCCAGCTGCTTCATCAGGAAGTCCCTGGCCACTTGCTCATGAGTCCCCACTTAGTCTCTCCCAGCATTTTCTTCCCAGGAAGGGTTTTGTTGATTTAAAAAAAAATGTTGCTCGGCTTCTGCATCCCAGGAATCGCTGGGGTCCAAGCCAAGCAGCTGCAGCACCAGCCCCTGCATCAGGAGAGCTCTGGCCACTAGTTCCCTAGCCCTCACTCATTCAGCCACTTACATGCCCACTCACTCAACAGCACATACTCAAAATTTTCTATGCACTCACTCACTCACACCAGGACTCACATAGTCCGACTGGCATGGCCACCATCTTCCCCTGCTCCTCCACACTTTTTATAAAAAAGAATCATATGTGTTGTTTTGCACTTGTTTTTTTATATAAGAGCATAATCTGGACATTTGGTTCTATCATTACATCTTTTTGTCTACAATTTTGTAATGGTTATAAAGTATTATATTATGTAGATGTACCGTACTTTTAAACTGGAATTTCAATGCCATCTGCAGTTTGGTGCCTAACCCTCTTAAATCACCAAACTAAAACTATACTTGGCTTTCTATATATTAGAAAGCATTTTCTATGTAAATATTCTTGAAAGAGTGTTTTTTTCCTGTTTAGATACAACTTGATTAATATCGTCAGACTATTTGAATACAGTATTTATTGAATATGTAAAATATAATAGTGTTGCAGTTTTAAATTTTAATGAGATTTCATTTATTAATATTTATGTTTGTGTCTATGATTATGTGTTTAAGAAACCATTCTATGCACTTTTGTCATGGTATTGATTTTCATGTATAGAGAGTAGTAGTAACATTTTTTCCATATGGATAGCTAGCTATCCCAGCACTATTAACTGTATAGTCCATTCTTGCCCCACTGATTTGTAGTGGCATCTCTATCATGTGCTAGTTCCCAAATGTATATTTGTCTGTTTTGAGGCTATCATTCTGTTTTATTGCATTAGTCTGGTTTACTATCTCTACAACAATTTCACCTTTAAAATAAGTCACAGCTTTAAAGTTAACTCATAATATCTGTAAGGGAAATTTATATGGCACGCAAAAAAACATAAACTAAATTAAATGATAAGTCACAAATTGGGTGCTATTTATAACTTATATGACTAGCAAAGAATTAGTTCTAGAATATATAAAGGACCACAAATCAATTAGAGCAAGAAGCCAAAAGAAAAATGGGAAAGTCATATGAACAGACCATAGAAGAGATATTCAGGCTTCACTAGTGATCATACAGGACATACAAATTAAAGTGATAATGAACTATCATATAAAATCCATAATACTTGCCAAAATTAAAATCTAATAGCACTTAGCACTTCAGGAGAATATAAGAAGACATAATCATTCTTTTATGCTGCATTCGGAAATGTAAACTGCTTCAACATTTGATAATACCTAGTTATTGCTTCCGGGTATCTATTATAAAGAACCTCTCGGACATATATATTAGGATATCTGTTTATATATGTTCATTGCAGCAATGCTTGTAATTGCAAAATAAACAAACATAATTGCCCTCATTAGGGTAGCATATGGAATAGAATATTATATGGTATGTAACATTAATGAACTAGAACTATATGTATCAATATAAACACATATTAGAAATAAAATATTGAGTTTTAAAAAGCAATTAAAAAATGATATATATCAAATTATTTGATTTTTATAAAGTTTTATAAAGATAGTAGTACCTAATACTATTTATGGATGTGTGCATATGAATTAAAAAAATTAAAGTATGAAAAGAAATCATATATACCAATTCTAAGATAGTGATTACCCAGGGAAAGGAGAGAGGAAGAAAGTATTGCGGGCATGAGGGCATAGCACTCTGTTAAAGTTTACCTGTGATGATTCCACAAGATGGCGACAGCATAGGTGGATTCGTGAAACTCTTCAAATGTGAGTTCCCAAAAAGACTCTTACTTTTCTTCCCGCAGCCCTCTGCCCACTGCCAGCCACATTGGTATGACGCCCGGGGACCCTCGGTCCCACGCAGGGCCAGATATTGCCGCGGCTGCTCCACTATATGTGACTCCCACCTACGCAGGAGTCCCTGGCTACATCATCTCGCCCAGCACCAGCACCAAACTGCCAGTCACCCAGGGAGGCTCTGGGCACCTGCCCCCCAGAGATACCGGTCCCGTTTCTGGCTTAAGTGCCCTGTGAGGGACCCAGGACCACCATCTGCCCTTTGGAGCTTTGGAGCTCTGGAGCCCCGGGCCCACCCTGGCTGAGGCACTCAGCATGTGACCTCAAGCTTGTATAAGGGAGCAGAACCGAAAGCTTGTGTAAGGTGCTGATTGGAGGCTTCCAGCTCCAGAGGAGGGAATGCCCGACCCCCTCCTCCACCCCAGCCTGCTGGTGACACCCCAGATACAGCACCCAGCTGTGCAGCTGATCCCGCCCAGAGACCCAGACGAGCATCCCTAAAAGTGGAAGTACAGCTACCACCCCTGCCATTCTCCAGGCAGATTTGCATCACCCCACCCACCTATCAGAGCCTCCACCTCGGTTCCCACAGTGACGTCGTTAAACAGGAGACAAAGCCCCTCCCCTATGCTGAACAGACTGAGACAACTAAGAGTCACAGACCTCCCAGGCAGCAGGCTAGCTGCCTGCAATAAAAACAAAGGGGAGAGGCTGGAGATCAGAGCTCAAGTGACTTTAGCCACAAAGGAAAGATTACAGAACTAGTCTGATCTCTTATTTGACCTTTGGTTTTACCATTCTGACTGTATGTTTTGCTCACTATTGTTTGCTTTCTAACTTACACTATCTGTTACATGATCTTAATGGTCTGTCTCTGTGTAGCTACCAGTATTCTTTTTTTTTTTTTTTTGAGTTGGAGTCTCACTCTGTTGCCCAGACTGGAGTGCAGTGGCTGCTCCCGACCACCGCAGCCTCGACCTGCTGGGCTCCGGCGATCCTTCCACCTCAGCCTTCCAAGTAGCCAGAATTACAGGCGTGCGCTACCACGCCCGGCTGATTTTTTGTAGAGATGAGATCTCGCTGCCTAGGCGGGTCTCGAACCCGCGGGCTCAGGCAATCCACTCACCTCAGCCTCTCAAAGGCACGGGATTACAGGCTGAGCCACCAAGCCCAGCTGCTACCAGTATTCTTTAGGGAATTTTCCTTCTGTGTTTTTTTTTCACTTATCTCCAGCCTTGTGTCTCTTTTTCACCTGTTAATTGGTATGCATGTCTGTTTTCCCTCTCACTCTTCTTTCTTTCTAACTTCCTATTGACCCCCCCTTCCTCCATTATTTTCCTCTTTTGTACCTCCTTTTGCTCCAGGGGCAAGAGAAAAATCTACACAAATGAAGAAAAACCAAAAGAAGAATATGGGTCTCTCCCAGACCCCTGGGAGGGCAGACACTGAAAAACTGACTTCGGAATGCAAACAATGAAGAACCCCCAGAATAAAGGATCTCAAACTACAAACCTAGATATCAAGACATTAATGGAGAGATTAAAAAGAATTGAGGAGACTCAAGAAGAAACTAGAAAGGAGCTGATATCTGAGATAACAGTAATAAAGAATACTGTGAATGAAATAAATAACAAACTGATAAGCATGGAAAGCAGAATCACCCAAGCAGAAGAAAGAATCACAGAGCTTGAGGACCAAAATATAGAACTAACCAAAACTCTCAAAAACACAGAAAACAAGCTCAAAAAGACAGAACAGAACCTTCAAGAGATGAGCGATTACTTCAAGAGACCGAACCTAAGAGTAATTGGCCTTCCTGAGGCAGAAAGAGAGACAGAGACCACATTGGAACAAACCTTCCCTGAGATCATTCAAGAAAACTTCCCTTATCTAATCAATGATGCAAAAATTCAAACACAAGAGATTCCGAGAACCCCTACAAGACAACAAATGAGAAGACCAACTGCTAGACACATAATAATTCGCCTAAACAAAGTAGGCATAGAAGAAAAAATCCTAAAGGCAGCAAGAGAAAAAGGCCAGATCACCTACCATGGAAAACCAATTAGAATAGCAGCAGATTTATCTACAGAAACCCTGCAGGCTAGGAGAGCTTAGAGCCCTATCTTCAAAGTCCTAAAAGATAAACAATTTCAACCAAGAATAACCTACCCAGCCAGATTAAGCTTCATCGGCGAGGGAGAATTAAAATATTTCCCAGATATCCAGTCCCTAAGAACTTATGCTGCCACCAAACCACCTCTACATGACACACTTAAGAAAGTACTAAACCCAGAAAAAAGGGGAAAAAAAGAACAACGTTCTTCACAAGAGTACAGAAAAAAGAATAAAATACACATGAACCAACCCCAAAACGAAAAGAAAGACAATAAACCAAGTGGAAGAACAACTCTATAAGAACTCTATGATAGGGATGAACTCTCACATTTCAATAATTAGCCTGAATGCGAATGGACTAAATGCACCACTGAAAAGACATACAAAGGTAAAATGGATAAATATCACCAGGCAACAATATACTGCCTTCAAGAGACCCATCTCACTAGAAAGGACATGCACAGACTCAAAGTAAGAGGATGGGAAACAAATTTTCAGGCGAATGGAACACGAAAGACGGAGTGGCAATCCTAATTTCAGAGAAAATACCATTTAAGCTATCAAAAATTAAAAAAGATACAGGGGGCCACTACATAATGATAAAAGGTTCACTCCATCAAAAAGAAATAACTATCCTAAACATATATGCACCTAACATAGGTGCACCAACTTTTGTAAAGCAACTCCTAGGAAAACTAAAGAAAGATATTGACTCTAACACATCATAACTGGGGACTTTAATACCCCACTCACAACCCTAGACAGATCATCAGGACAAAAAATCAGCAATGAGATCCAGAACCTCAATGTGACTCTTGACCAAATGGACTTAATTGATACCTATAGAACACTCCATCCAAAGACCACAGAATACACCTTCTACTCATCACGGCATGGAACGTGTTCTAAGATCGACCACATAATTGGCCATAAATCAAGCATAAGCAAATTTAAAAGGACAGAAATTTTACCATGCACCTTCTCAGACCACAGTGGAATAAAAATAAACATTAACACCAACAAGCTTCCCTCAAAACCCACAAAGACACAGACACTAAACAGTATGATGCTAAACAACTCCTGGGTCAATGATAAAATCAAAACAGAGACTAAAAGCTACCTGGAAACAAATGAAAATGAAGAAACATTTTACAAGAATCTCTGGGATGCCATGAAAGCTGTAGTAAGAGGGGAATTTATATCCCTACAAACCACATGAAGAAAATGAAAGGAGCACAAATTAACAGCCTAACAAGCCACCTAAGGAAGCTGGAAAAGCAAGACCACAAAAACCCTAATTTCAGCAGAAGAATCCAGATCACCAAAATAAAAGCCCAAATCCAGGACACAGAAGACAAAAAGACAATACAAAAAAAATCAATGAAACAAAAAGCTGGTTCTTTGACAGGATAAACAAGATCGATGGTCGCCTAGCTAGACTGACCAAGAAAAAGAAAGAAAAAACCCAAATAAGCACAATCAGAAGCACAAAAGATGAAGTCACATCTGACCCTGAAGAAATACAAAAGATCATTAGAGACTACTATGTACACTTGTATGGAAACAAACTTGAAAACCTCAAGGAAATGGAGGACTTTCTGTCATCACACAACCTGCCTAGGTTGAAACAAGGAGAAATTGGGACCATAAATAGACCAATAGCAATCAAGGAAGCTGGCTTCAGTGGCTCAGTCTGTAATCCCACGCCTTTGGGAGGCTGAGGTGAGTGGATTGCCTGAGCCCACGGGTTCAAGACCCCCTTGGGCAGCAAGACCTCATCTCTATAATAAATCAAAAAAATCAGCTGGGCGTGGTAGGACATGCCTGTAATTCCGGCTACTTGGAAGGCTGAGGTGGAAGGATCGCCGGAGCCCAGCAGGTCAAGGCTGCGGTGGCCGGGAGCGGCCACTGCACTCCAGTCTGGGGGACAGAGTGAGACTCCAACTCAAAAAAAAAACAAAAAATACAATCAAGGAAATTAACTATGTAATAAGAAAACTACCTACAAAATAAAGCCCTGGACCAGATGGCTTTCCAACAGAATTCTACAAGACATTTAAGGAGGAGCTTATTCCAATCCTACTGAAAGTATTTCAGGTGATTGAGAAAGATGGAACCCTCCTCAAATTATTTTATGAGGCTAACATCACATTGATACCCAAGCCAGGTCAAGATCCAACAAAGAAAGAGAACTACAGGCCAATATCTTTGATGAACTTAGATGCTAAAATTCTCAACAAGATCCTAACAAACCGGATTCAACAACACATCTCAAAAATCATCCATCATGACCAAGTAGTCTTCATCCCTGGGATGCAAGGCTGGTTCAACATTCATAAAACCATAAATGTAATTAAATACATCAACATATGTCAAAACAAAAACCACATGATTATATCATTAGATGCAGAAAAAGCTTTTGATAAAATCCAGCACCCCTTCCTGATAAAAACCCTCGAACATCTAGTCAAATGGGGAACATACCTCAAAGTAGTAAAAGTCATTTACGAGAAACCCATAGCCACCATACTCCTAAATGGACAAAAATTGGAACCATTTCCCCTGAAAACTGGAAGAAGACAAGGATGCCCACTCTCACCCCTCCTGTTCAATATAGTATTGGAAGTCTTGGCTAGAGCAATCGCAGAAGAGAAGGCAATCAGGGGTATCCAAATAGGAAAAGAGGAAGTCAAATTATCTCTCTTTGCAGATGACATGATCGTGTACCTTGAAAACCCAAGAGAATCTGTCAAAACCCTCTTACACTGATAAAGGCCTTCAGCAAAGTCTCAGGATATAAAATAAATGTGCAAATGATAATCACATTTCTTTACACCAATAATAAACAAACAGACACCCAAATAAAAAGCACAATTCCATTCACAATAGCCACAAAAAAAATGAAATACCTTGGCATCTTCCTAACCAGAGACATGAAAGACCTTTACAATGAAAACTACAAAACTCTGCTGAAAGAAATCAAAGATGACACAAACAAATGGAAAAATATCCCATGCTCATGGATTGGAAGAATCAACATTGTAAAGATGTCCATCTTACCTAAGGCAATCTACAGATTCAGTGCAATACCTATCAAATTACCGGCAACATTCTTCTCAGACCTAGAAAAAAACAACACAGGAATTCATATGGAATCACAAATGACCAAGAATAGCCAGAACAATCCTCAGCAAAAAAAAAACAAAGCAGTTGGCATCACATTACCAGACTTCAAACTTTACTACAAAGCTACAATCATCAAAACAGTTTGGTATTGGTATAGGAACAGGCATATAGATCAATGGAATAGAATTGAGATTCCAGAAGGAAAACCTCAATTTCTCAATCAACTCATCTTCGACAAAGCCTCCACCACCTACCACTGGGGAGAGGAGAACCTATTCAGTAAATGGTGCTGGGAAAACTGAATGACCACATGCAGAAGATTGAAACAGGACCCCTATCTATCCCCATGCACAAAAATTAACTCCAAATGGATCAGAGACCTAAATGTAAAACCTCAAACCATAAGAACCTTAGAAAATGAAGGACATACCCTCATGGAAATTGGAACTGGCATCCAGTTCCTGAACAAAACCCAAAACCCACAGGCCATAAGAGATAGGATAGACAAGTTGGACCTCATTAAACTGATAAGCTTCTGCAAAGCCAAAGAAACCATCAAGAGAGCAGGGAGACAGCCTACAGACTGGGAAAAAGTATTTGCCATCTCCAGGTCTGACAAAGGCTTAACATCTTGGATCTACAAGGAACTCAAACATGCTGAAAAGAAAAAAACAAACAACCCCATTATAAAATGGGCAAAAGTTATGAACAGGCACTTTACAAAGGAAGACATTCGAGCAGCCACCAGACACATGAAGAGATGCTCAGCCTCACTAATCATCAGGGGGATGCAAATCAAAACCACACTGAGATACCACCTAACTCCAGTCAGAATGGCAATTATCAATAACTCAAAAAATAACAGTTGTTGGAGAGGGTGTGGCGAAAAGGGAACACTTCTACACTGTTGGTGGGAGTGTAAACTAGTGTAACCTCTGTGGAAAGCAGTGTGGCAATTCCTAAAAGCTCTAAACATCAACCTCCCATATGACCCCACAATCCCCCTGCTGGGAATATACCCTGAAGAACTCAAATCACTCTATAAAAAAGATACCTGCACACGAATGTTCATTGCAGCATTGTTCACAATAGCTAGAACCAGGAACCAACCATGCTGTCCATCAAAAGAGGACTGAATTTAAAAAATGTGGTACATATACATGATGGAATACTATGCAGCCATAAAAAAGAACAAAATCATGAATTTTGCAGCAACCTGGATGGAACTAGAGTCTATAATACTGAGTGGCCTCTCACAGAAACAAGGATCTGAGTACCACATATTCTCACTCATATAGTGAACCTTGATCATCCAATGCACTACCATAAGAAAATGACTGACAGTGGTGGGAAACTATGGGGGGGAAGGGGGATGGGACTAATGGTAGTAAACATCTGTCTGGGGATGGGGAGACACCTGTTATCAACAAGGGGGCCTGAATGAAGCATATTTGTATACCTAACCCCACAATATTATAATAAAAAATATTGATTTAAAAAATAAAAATTTACCTCTTTTTAAGGGGATATCGGGCTGGGCACGGAGGCTCAAGCCTGTAATCCCAGCACGTTGGGAGGCCAAGGTGAGAGGATTGCCTGAACTCAGGGGTTCGACACCAACCTGGGCAACTCGGTGAGACCTTGTCTCTACAGTAAATCAAAAAATAAGCCAGGCATGGTAGTGTACACCTGTAGTTCCAACTACCTAGAAAGGCTGAGGCTGAAGGATCGCCTGAACCCAACAGGTCGAGGCTGTGGTGGCTGTGAGCGTGCCACTGCACTCCAGCCTGAATGACAGAGTGAGACTCTAATGCAAAAAAAAAAAAAATCGGATAAGCATAGCAAAATGTTGAAACTGGATAGTGGATAGTGTGTATGCGCTGCAATTATATTAGTTCCTGTCCTTTTCTATGTGATGGATATATTTCATAATTTAACATTTTGTAGAGAGTGATTGCCTCATATTATATGTCCAGGAAATGTTAGTCTCCCTTCTCCCTACACCAACATGTTAGTTATCATGTATTTGATTATACATTTGTCCAGAGATTAAATAAACCCATAAGGCTTTATTTCTTAACATAGAAGAATTTCAGCCATAGGTAGTACAGGGGTGGTAAGACACCTCCATGACATCATCTGGGACCTTGGCATTTTCTGTCTTTCTGCCCTGATGAACTGATTTCCCTTGTCAACGTCCCCCATGTTCCGAGATGACTATTGGAACTCCTTTGCTCCTTAATTCCAGAAACAGGAAGGAGAAAGGGTAGAAGAAGGGCTTATCACCTAGCCTTTTAAGGAACTGCCCACAGGTTTCACATAACACTTCCCATTACATTTTATTGCCCAGAATCTACTCACTTGGCTGTATCTTGCTAAAAGGGAGGCTGGAAAATGTAGTCTTTTAGCTGGGTACCTTGTTCAAGATTTGTAACTAAGGAAGAAGAAGACATTTGATATTGAGCAGCAACTAAGAGTCTCTGTCAAAAACAGGAATCTAAAAGTTATTGGTGTCTAAATGGTAGTATTATTTCATTTTAACTGAGATTTAGAGATTTGAACGCATGTAAATTCTTTTATAAACTTGGTATAGACTAAATATTTTTAAATATTTTTAAGTGCTGCCCTCAAATTCAGTGAAGTAGAAACTTTGAGTGATTCTATTATTGAGCAAAGTCATATTTTATTTTTTTTAGAGTGAAAAACATGCTCAAAATGTTAGTGTTTATTTTCAAATGCAAGGAGAACAAAATGAAGTGCCTGGTAAGAGAATGAAGATACATGTTGGGAGTTTGCAGGTGAGCCATCTTTGTCGATGTCATAATTCTAAACTTTGAGTTATTGAATCTTTCTAATAAGGGTGTGCTTTTTCCAGGTGCGTAAGAATGAAGTAGTGGATCGAAACAAATTTTGTGATCTTTGCAAGATGATTTTTAACTCCCCAATCGTTGCTCAGTCTCATTATGAGGGGAAAGTTCACGCTAAAAACCTGAAGCAAGTAATGGAGGAACATGACCAGGTATCCCCATCAGGATTTCAGCTAGAAATGGGTAAGGTTGCATTTACCTCTTTATCTTCAATTCAGGATTATCTATTTTTTTAAACTCTGCCATATTTTTTTTAATTGGGGAGACTTTCATTTAGGTTGAAATAAATTGATTATTATTCTTCTACCCAGTTAATCTCTTTCTCTCTTTGTCATTTAATATAGAGATTATAATTGCTAACTGAATTTTAAGATATGTTATAACTTCTTTATTTCAGTTTATTAAATTCAAATACTAACAAGTGATTTGTGCTACAGCTATAAAGAAACAACCCAGTAAACTGCTGGAACTCTGTTACTTTCTAATCAAATCATAAGATCTTTGCTTTTTTCTTTCCTTTTCTCTTTGGCATCTTTTTTGTTTTGTTTTGTTTTAGTGCTTTCCAAAATATCATTTCATATGTGTGTTGAAATCAGTGCCATTACCATAATATAGTTAGGGATGTAATGTTTGCTATTAACTGTAGACCAAAAAAAAAAGTTACTAAATCTTCTACCCTGACGTCTATTTTTTTCTACCTATGAATATAAAGAAAAGCTGGGCGCGGTGGCTCACACCTGCAATCCCAGCACTTTGGGAGATGAGGCGAGAGGATTGCTTGAGCTCAGGGGTTTGAGACCAGCCTGGGCAACTTGGCAAGACCTCATCTCTACAATAAATCAAAAAATTAGCCGGGCATGGTGTGCGCGCCTATAGTTCCAGCTACTTGGAAGGCTGAGGTGGAAGGATCGCCTGAGTCCAGCAGGTTGAGGCTGCGGTGGCCGTGACCATGCCCCTGCACTCCAGCCTGGGTCACAGAGTAAAACTCCAACTCACACACACAAAAAGAATATAAAGAAAAAGTACCACCATCATCATCAATTAGTAATTACTGAGTACTTATTTTTTGATCTGGAAAATCACATTTATTATGTTTTTATTAATTCCTTTTATTTCAATAGCTTTAGGAGTACAAGTGGTTTTTGGTTACCTTGGAAGTATTGTACAGTGGTAAAGAAGTCTGTGCTTTAAGTATACCCTTCAACTAATGCACACTGTACCCAGTAGGTGATACTTCATTTCTCACCACCATCTGCCCTCCCCCTTTTGAGTACTTATTTAATGTTAAATTCTAAAAATACACAGAGTTATAGAATGCTGCCTCTTTCCTCCTTCCAGTGATTTTGAGCCACCAGCATATATGATAGATCTGACTCAAAGTTGCTTGAGATGGCAGAGTATACCCTAGAAAATCAACCATATTTTTAAAAACTTGTGTGCTAAAATACAAAAAAAAAAGGATGGTTAATTTTCTGATCAAATAATTTACTACATTCTTTGTAGCTTTGATATTTTAGAACTAAGGCATGCCTGGTATGGAAAATTTGCCAACATTAATTTCTAGCTCATAGTGTAGGCCATTATGAACAAGAAACATTATTAAAACTTATTTTTTCCTTAATAAATGAGTTTTTAAATTTTTTGTATTTTTTCTGTCTGTCGTTGTAAAGAGGAACAGAATCAGTGTACTCCACAAGGGAAAGCATCTTTCAGTCCCTAAAGTTCATCATTTTAGGCTCAGAGAGGTGAATAAATGAAAGGGCTATGAAATAACTGGAATTGAAGGAACATGTATAGTTTTATTGTCTCAAACAACTGCATAGATTTTATTCTGATGCAAATGTCACAAATCTAGAATAAATACATGCTTTACTCTGTTACTCAAGAAAGACCCCAACTTAGAAGTTGGTACCATCTCTTTTAGCCTCAATAATTTCAAAGAATCATCCTAAGATGGCTCTTATATGTTCATTGATTTTTGTAAATTAATATAATTAAGCAATGTCTGATGTAGAACATGTATTCTTTCCCATGTCTTTATTAAAGAAACTTGGCAGCCTAGGCAACATAGTGAGATCTTGTCTCTTAAAAAAAAATAGCCAGATGTGGTGACGGGTGCCTGTAGTCCCAGCTATTCTGGTGGCTGAGGCAGAAGCTTGCCCGAGATCAGGAGATCTGCGCTGGAATAAGCCATGATCATGCCACTGCACTCCTGCCTGGGCAACAGAGTGGGAAGGAAGGAAGGAAGGAAGGAAGGAAGGAAGGAGGGAGGGAGGAAGGGAGGGAGGGAGGGAGGAAAGGAACTTGGTTACAGATTCTTACTCAAAGTTTTATTTTCACAGAAGGAAATTCTTTTGACTTGAATGCCTTTATCTAGCATCCCTCTGCTAAGAAAATATCCAGAAAGTGAGATTTTAGAGAATTCTAAATTTCTCCAATGCTTTACAATAAATGCAGCTCTAATATCTGAACATATGTTGATCATTTCTCATTACAACTATTTCAGCAGGTGTGCCTCTTACTACTTCTGCAGAGTCAACTTTCCTGAAGACCCTTCCTGTCAAGCATTCTCCAGGTGCGATTAAAGACAAGACTATGCCTTCCTCTTCCAGCAGTCCTTTGGATTTAAATAATCCAAACAAATATTGCAAGCTCTGTCCTGCGTTCTTTAATAGTCCAGTAATGGCCCAACAACATTATGTTGGGCAAAAACACAAAAGAAATGAAGCTAGGAAGATGTTTATAGATGAGATAAGAGACAAACCTCTTCCAGCAAAATCAAATGGAAATGACAAACAGTAAAATTATCCCCAAACTCTTTCACAGGAAGTTTGTATTTCATAAAACACACTAGCTTACTTATATACCATTTTACTCTTATTAAGTGAGAGATTGATAATATTCATGGAATTATAGAATTTTAGAAAAGTAAAGACTTGCAAGTCCATCTAGCTTGATTTGTTTGTTTTTTAAAAATTGAAACCCAGAATTGTTTGATAACCCCTATTCATTTTAGAATCAAATGTAGGTATTCCTATGGTTCCATGTCATCTTAGGTATATAAGAAAGTATTTTACATTGGTATCATATGGTCATATCATTCATTTACCAAGTGTGATTTAAATGTGTCTTGTATGCCAGGTTAGTCATTCTTGGGAATACAATTTCCTGAAGAAGCAAGTGCGTAAATTAGTCGGGTTAATAACACTTCATTGCAGGAGGCTACAGACATGGATTTTTGCATACATATTTTTGATAACTAGAGGAATGAAACATAATGGTCTGGAAAGATCTTCATATATTTTAATGATTTGAATTGATAGAAGTGGGAAGTAGAAAGGAAGAACCAAAGGGCTTGGAGCTAAGGAAGAGTGGCAAGAATTCAAGCACAATAAAGATACTGATCCTGACTGGAGTAATCCACCTGCCCTTCTAACCATATTTTTTTTTCATTTTTCCCCCACAGGCACCTTCTCACTGCTAGTGTATTTTATTCCCCTTTCATATTCTCTCTTCCACCCACTTTTTTTCTCCATTCACTATTACTTTTCAATTCTCTCCTTACTAGACCTTTCTGCTTCATGTGACAATGTCCCTCCTTGGAGCTCTACTCTTTGTCATATGTAACTCCTTGTTCTCTGGTTCTTCTGTGTTTCTGACTGTTTCTTTATGGGCCTTTTTAAAATTCATTACATAGATGTAGGTATTCTCGTGATTCCATTCTTGATCTTACTCTACAAACATGACTTAATCTATTTCCCTGGTTTCATCTCTCATCTGTGTGCTTATGACCTTTCTGTCGTGCATCGAACTCACATATCCAAGTGACAGCTGCTTCACCTGGATGCTTCATAGCTATTTCAAATTGACCTAGACATTCAAAGTAGAAACTTGCAGTTAACTGTGAACCCCCAAACACCACCTTCTTCACTTTCTATATCTAATGAAGCACCAAGCTGTGACTGTTTTACCTCCTGAATACTACTGTCCCCTTTTCTCCAGCCATGCTCTTCCCACATCAGTTCAGGGCCTCAACAACTTTCTTAGAGGTTTGCTACTCAAAGTGTGGGTTGTGGCTTAACATCATCGGCATCACCTGGGAGCTTGTTAGAAAAAAAGAATTTCAGGCACCACTGCAGACCTACGGAATCAGAATCTACATTTTAACAAAATCCCTAGGTGATTTGTACTCAATACATTGTGAGAAACGTTACCCTAGAGTAGTATTTCCACAACCTCCTAACTATTCTCCCTGCCTCCAGTTTTGTCTCCCCAAATCCATCCTCAATTTAATCTCTAGAGTGCTTCACTTGAAGTTTTCCTTCATTAAAACCCTCCATTGTTTCTCCATCTCCTAAGGATAAAAATCTAAGCTCCATAGCTCTCTACCATCTTGTTTCTGCCTGCCTTCTCCAGGCGTATCCCTTTCTACTTCCTACCATGATCTATATGGATCAGTATCTGAAAACTGCTTATGGTTTCCAGCAACCATTACCCTGTCTTTTGTCTCTATGCCCTTGTTCATGTTACCACCTTACCTGGAATATCATCATAACCCTCTTCTCCTGGCAAACTCCTGCTCATTTTTAAACATGCTGTTGCTGCCTAGAAGACTTTTCACTTACTTCAAGACTAATCTTCTGTGCTTTCTTTACCTGCATATCTAATTATCTCTTTATTTGTCTGTATTTAAATGTAAGGTCTTTGAGGGAAAGGACTTCATCTAACTCAAGAGAGGTTATTTTAATATATAAATCAGTGAACTATTAAATGATATTTATTTACTGAGTGCTTATGCTATGTTTGCTCTATGTTAGTTTCCTACTTAATGTGATTCAGCATATCCCAAAAAGTTATATAGAGATATGTGTTTTTATCCAGGATTTTTAAAAATATTGATTTAGACAAGCATAGAAATAGAAGTGGTAGGGCTTCTGAAAATAAGGGTAGATGTCTGGAAAAGTGATAGACTTCTGCTTGCTAAGGCATTCTTTCTATTGCTAGGCTGAGGATATCTGAAATAAGTGGTTTTTAGCATAGTGGCACGAGGTAAATTTGAACCGAGTTAGTTATGAGAAGTGAGTGCAGTCTTGTCACTTCTAAAGGAGGAGAGTCGTTTTGACACTCTGATGTTTCAAGGTTATTAGAATGAGGGAAGTCAGATTTTGATGGAATACTCACTGATGGTGGTTGAGGAGGGTAATTTGATCCAGTCATTGAAATCACTTTAGCCACTGAAGCTAGGGCTCAAGCAAGAGATTTTCAACCCTTCCTTGTCTATTTCATTTTGAGAACAGTAAACACTTAAGCATAACATAGATGAAGAATTTAAATGAGCTAATGGGAATTTCAAAGAACAATAACAGCAGAACCCCATATTGCAAGTGAGCAAATAATAAAGCAGTTTAACATATGCCACCTTAACTATTTCATTCTTCACTCATTTTCTTCTTTCTGTCTCTGCCTTTCCCATCTGCTATTGCTTATATATGTTTCTCTCATATCTAATCTCTTTCTCTTTTTCTTCATCGTTCTCACTGCATTCTTTATGTCCATCATCCAGCCCAGATCTTATTAGCACAGGAATGGCTACCATAACGATATGGAACTAAAGTATGTATGTATTTTTTATTTATTGTATTTGTTTTGTTTATCTTACTAATTTATAGCCCCATTATTGCACTTAGATGTCTTTCCTTCACCTGTAACTCATCTAAAGTTGAATTAATAATCTTCACTGCAACAAAATTGAATGTTTCAAGTTTTCTCTCTGCTAGTAATACCAATATTTATTAATCTACCTACACTTTAATCTCTGATAGTATCTTTGGCTACTTAGTTTTCTATATCCTGTCCATCAGTAAGTTTTATCAAATCTTCTTAGAACTATTTTTCCTTTCTGTATTTGTTCATTACATTTCTACTGACAGTACTTCATGCCTTAATGCTATAACAACCTTCTGGAAAGCTTTACTTGTACCTCATTGTTATTCTTTCATTCCCTAGTTACAAGATTTCAACCCTAGAACAGTTTCACCCCCCACCCCCAATCTTTTCTGCTTCTACATTTCAGGCCTATTGAGTGATGCAACAGAAAATTATTTAAGTCTAGGGATTGGGTACTTTTTCGTAGTCTTGAGATCCAACTACTTTAGGCCTCTAGCTCTACTTAATCTGTTACCTTTTCTTTCACTTTCCTCTTAGCAATAATTTTAAACCTACATCACTCTAGAAGACTTTTTCCCTGCTTTACATACGCCTCCTCACACACTTCTCAGACTAGCTTCTTCCTTATTTCATAAAAAAATTGGGCCCAGCCAGGCTCGGCGGCTCAGCCTATAATCCTGCACCTTTGGGAGGCTGAGGTGAGTGGATTGCCTGAGCCCGCGGGTTCGAGACCCGCCTGGGCAGCGAGACCTCATCTCTACAGTAAATAAAAAATCAGCCGGGCGTGGTAGCGCATGCCTGTAATTCTGGCTACTGGGAAGGCTGAGGCAGAAGGATCGCTGGAGCCCAGCAGGTCGAGACTGCGGTGACCCGGAGCGGCCACTGCACTCCAGTCTGGGCGACAGAGTGAGACTCCGACTCAAAAAAAAAAAAAAAAAATTAGGCCCTCAGATGTGGATCACCACATATCTTGCCTTAACCAAATCCTTCTGTAATCCTGAGTTCCCCTTTAACTAGTACATTCTCCCCTTCACTTCTCACCCACGTTTTTTAAAAATGTAGTCCACTCTTACTGTCTTCACTTGTCATTCATTCCTGAACTCACTGCTGTTTATTGGCACACATTCCTCCATGCCATCGAATCACCTCTACCACTTCACTGAAACTACTCCTCACAAGGTCAAGTGACCTCTAAATTTCTAAATCCAAGGAACCTCTTTATTTAGCTCCTTTGACATCACTATCTCCTATTCATCCTTATAAATCTCTGTCCTTTACTTGGTGGATTTTTCATAGACTCATCCTCCTCTACCATCTTAAAGAGTGACACTCTTCAGGTTTTATCATTATGTTGCTATTCCTCTGCCCACCCATACATGTCTTCAGGAAATTTCATCCACTCTGATTATTTTGACTACTCCCATGTTCTCACATCTCTAAAATCTTTCTGACATATCTTCTACCTCTCAAACTCCTATATATGATTGCCTGTTAGATGTACATGAAAGTCTCACAGATATCTGTGTGTGTTCAAACTTATACTCACCATTGCTTACTCTTCTATCCCTTAAAACACCACTTCCATCTGAAGTTCCAATTTCAGTTAATGGGATCACCACCCATCCAGTTGCCAAATTAGGTTTCTGGAAATTAATTTAGACTTCTCTAGATTTCTCTCTCTCTTCTATCCTTCTTCACATTCAAGCAGTCACTAAATCTTGCCAATTTTAATGTCAAATATTTCACCAGTCTTTCCGTTCCTCTCTACCCCTGCTGAGATCCTTCTAGCTCTCTTGCCTGGTCTAGTGTATTCACCTCATACATAAGTGTGGTCTTATTGCTTCTAGGCTTGCTCCTCTTAAACTCATCTTTTATATTGCAGCCAGAGGAGAGATAATCTAAAACACACAATTGACCAACCATGTCACTTACTACTTGAAGGTTTCCTAAAGCACAGAATAAAAAGTCTAAGCTCCTTAGAATAACATATAAGTCTCTCTTTGATCTGACCCCTTTTTTCCTCTTCCCATCTCATCCCCCTGTCCTTTACAACAATTCCATATTTTAAGAAGTTTATGTGAACATTCTGTGCTTTATTTATGCTGTTTTTGTGCCTACAGTGTACTTCTCAACTCTTTCATCAAATTAACTATTTTTCATCCCACCAAATTTAGCTAAGGCACCATCTCTTCTAGTAGCCTTCTTCAGACCTCCATATTATGCTAAGTGCTTGTGCTTCTTTGCACTTCAATACCTCTTAAGCATACCTCTCTTTTACCAAGTGATACTGAATTCTTTTGTTTGTGTATCTTTCTCACACTGAACTTGCCAGCAGCCTGACTGTTGTATTCATCTTGTATCCCTAGCATCTAACATGATGCCTGTTGCCACATAGGTACTCAATATTTGTTGAACAGATTATTTGGATTCAACACATCATGCCAGTTTCTGTTTCTGCCATACCTGATATTGTTTTGATCCCTTGGAATGCCCTTACCTACTTTCTTAACAATTTAAGTCCTTCCAGTCTTTCAAGATCCATCACAACTGCTCTCACAGCTCTAGCTCTTGGTATTCTCTCCTTTCTCTGACTTCTCATAGGCTTTACTTCTTATTTATAATTGCATCAGTTATAACTCCACAAGTGAATTAGCCTCCTTGAGACACGGAATTATATTTTATTCTGCAATGTCTTTCTCAATGTTTTATATGGTAATGAGTACATAGTTTTTTCTCAATTCATATTTTCCAATTGTTTTTTGATAGGCTGTGTTGTGTAGAAGGATAAACATATATTTGGAGATATACTTGAAGTTACTTGCCCAGTTGCACCTCAGAATCCTCAGGTATAAAATGAAAATAATGTAACTTCACAAGATTGAGTAAGGATGAAATCAAGTAATATATACAGTACCAATCACAGGATAGGTTATCAACAAATGTTAGATTTTTTAAAATGTTTTGTTCTCTTTTTATAAATTTAGAAATTGGACATTTTATATTTTTCTTCATAAGGTAAATTCCACATTCAGCTGCATTTTTACTTACATGTAGCTCTGAATTGTTTTATTTTCCTTCCCAATTTAAGATTTTAGACCACTTATCTTAACCTTGACTGTCCATTGAAATCATGCAGGAAGTGTTTAGAGATCACAGTGCTTGGGCCATCTCTAGGGTCAATTAAATTGCCATCTCTGAGACCTATGCATCAGTACTTTTAAAAAATTAATTTCCTAAGTGATTATTATATGGAGCCAAGATTGGGAACAGTGTTAGACTATAAAGACATGCACTTCCCTCTTCATTTTTTGAAAAACAAGGATCTTAGTTCAAGAAGTTATAAAATAGAGTTGTGATTAAGAGAAGAGTAGGTCCCACAAGTGTTAGGTTTGGAAAGTTTCTGAAAGGTAAAAGATGCAAAGAAGCCCGAGTTTCTGGATGAACTTGGAAACAAGAAATCTTATCAGAGCTGAGAACAGGACAGCCAAGAGCAGAATAGAGGCAAGAAACAGTCTATGGGATAAAAAAAAAAAAAATAGAATAAGAAGCATAGTGAAGGCAGGTCCCAGGAGAATTTGACCAAAAAGTCTGACCTTGGGGTCAAATGAATAGGCTTCATATCATCACAGAAAGGGTTTACACAGTTTTTGTATTTTTTTCTGAGATTTTTGCATCCTAGAAAAATATAAAGAACATCAATGTGTGGAAAAGCCAAAGGCTAAGGTAATGGTAATCAGACCACTTTCTAGAACTGCCAGTGGATCTTTCATATGTGACTGGCAGCTCTTCTAAACCCCTATATTACCTCTATTGGAATCTTCTGGTGTAATTTGTGGAGAAACAAAGAAGGAACTGAGGAGGACACTACACATAGTATACTTTATAAACACTAAATAAATATGTATAACCTCTGCAAAATGACTTGAGTTTATAATAATAATGAAGATCATTGACTAAATAACCTGGAGCAAGTACACAACAATGGCTACACAGTAAAATCATGTGGAAAGCTCAGAAAGTAAGAAAGTCTGAGCCAGGCTCAGTGGCTCAGCCTGTAATCCCGTGCCTTTGGGAGGCTGAGGTGAGTGGATTGCCTGAGCCCGTGGGTTCGAGACCCGCCTGGGCAGCGAGACCTCATCTCTACAATAAATCAAAAAATCAGCTGGGCATGGTAGTGCATGCCTGTAATTCCGGCTGCTTGGAAGGCTGAGGCGGAAGGATCGCCGGAGCCCAGCAGGTCGAGGCTGCGGTGGCTGGAAGCGGCCACTGCACTCCAGTCTGGGCGACAGAGTGAGACTCCAACTCAAAAAAAAAAAAAAAAGAAAGTCTGGTTCCACCCCTGGAATTCTGATTTAATTGGTCTGATGTGGGGCTGTAACATGAATATTTTTTAAAATTTCCACATGATTCTAATGTATAAACAGCATTGAGAACCACTAATCTGGAGGAAATCAGAACTCCTACTTATCTTGCATAACTTAGGCACCCTCAGAATATATGGCATAGGCCAAATTAATTTGAGCCTTAGTCTGACACCTGTAAAATAAAGGCAGTAAGAATTTCCTGAAATGGGTTGTTGTGAAGATGCGCAGTCCTGGGTTTAGTCCTTAGCTTTGCACGAAGTCAAGAATCTCAGAATTGATTGGCCTTAAATCAGGGACTCACGAACCACAAACAAACTTAAAAGAGGCTGATAAATAACTGAGGAACTGGAAAGATATTCCCTTAGTATATTTCTCACAAAGTCCTTAATCACTTACCATACTTGTTAAAATACAAAATCCCTGTCCCTGCCCCAGAAACAGTGAGTCGTGTTTTTTCAGGAGAGGGCCTTTGAATCTACATTTTTAATTATCACGCCAGGTGATTTTTATCAGACAAGGCTGGGAAACATTGTAGTTTAAGTTACTGTATTGTCATTCTGGTATTGATTTATGATTCCCAGTTTTTCTTGATGTCTGTCATTCTGGGTATCCTTTTTTGGCATTAAATGATATAGGAAACCAAATTTTAATCAGAAAGTGACTTAGTAAGCATAACATCAGAGCACAGAGAAGAAGGATCGTTTTGAAGGATCGTTTTGAAGAATTGTTCATTTAGATTTTGACGTAACTTGCTGAGCTCTCCTGGGCCTACAATAGAGTATACGTCAATAGTGAACAGAGTCTTCTGTCTTTCAAAGCCAGCATCTTTCTTTTCCCTTGTAAGTATTCTTCTATTTCTATGAATAATCTTTGCTCAGACTAGGCCAATACACTTGATGATTAATAGCTTCCTTTAAATGATTAGAATGCTGTTTGAGTTAAAAGATGACCTTGGTTGTTCCTAATAATCTTGCAGCCACCAATTTATTACTTCCTCCCTAGGGTGAGATTGCTTTTATATTTGGCATAATAAATCAAAAATTCAACTGGGCGTGGTAGCACATGCCTGTAATTCCAGCTACTTGGAAGGCTGAGGCGGAAGGATCGCCAGAGCCCAGCAGGCCGAGGCTGCGGTGGCCGGGAGCGGCCACTGCACTCCAGTCTGGGTGACAGAGTGAGACTCCAACTCAAAAAGAAAAAAAAAAGAAGAAATTTATTAATTTGCTGCTTCTGACCAAAGCTAAAGTGGAGGATGATGAGATTAAGAAAATAAAAATTAATTTCCCCTGCTTCTAATTCTATTTATGAAGCAGAATATTGAGCTAGTTGATATGCAGTCTCTTGGCTATAGTTCTTTACTCTTGAAGTGGTAACTAGTAGTTTTGCTTTAGAATTTTGCTTTCAGCTTCTATCCTGAGAGTGGGGTTCACTGAACCTCTCTCCTTTCTAAAATCTGTGGAAATTACTTTTGCTAACTAATTCACTACAGTGATTTCAGGTAAGAGAGTAAACATTTGTTTTTAGTTTGGGGAGATGTTTGAGGTTTTGATTGGGTGGAAAGAAAGTTACGGGCAAACAAAAAGAGGTTGGTGAGAGATTCTGAGGCAAATGTTGGTTGAGCATTGTAAATTTCAGGTATCTGCAGCACCTTCATGTAGCAATAGTAAACAGGCAGATAGAAGATTCTTAGGGAAGAAGTCAAGGCTAGAGAAGCAGTGGGTTGTAATGTAGAGTATTCTGGGCATTAAATTATTAAGAGCCATGGGCTCTGAAGGCTAACACTGCTACTGACTTGTTCTGTGACATTGGCCAATTCACTTGACCTCTCTGGGCCCTGTCTTTTTTGGAAAAATTCAAATAGGTGATCTCTAATAAATTCTTGTCTAGTTCTAACATATGTTATTCTAAATTTATCCATACATACCTTCTTAACTTGAACTTTCTGTTTTTTCAGCATTTAATATGAGAACCTACGTTTGCCATATTTGTAGTATTGCTTTTACATCTTTAGATATGTTCCGGTCCCACATGCAAGGAAGTGAACATCAAATTAAGTAAGTATTTTTGCCAAAATGTTCTTATGATACTGAAGACCAGAGTTGCTAGTCAAGTACCCTATCATGTATTTTACAAACTTTCTAGGCATTCTTTTCCCTGAGTTGAACTTAGATATGGCTGGTGGTATTTGTAACATACTGCACACTAGCTAAGGGAACTCTGTAGTCAATATTGTATACAGGAAGAGTTCATTATTGGTACCCTTCCTGATGAGACATCAATGTTCTTTGAAGAGATGCTAAATGATCACTCTTATGCTAACCACACAAATTCAAATAATCTCTGGAAAGTTGGCTTAGTTCCAGGGATTCAGTGAAGCAATCATCATTTATCTAGTGAGGGACAGTGGTTAAGAAGAGATGTCTTGCTATTAGATAGACCTGTATCAGAATACTGGATCCATCTTTCTTTCTTTCTTTTTTTTTTTTTTTTTTTTTTTTTTTTTGAGTTGGAGTCTCACTGTCGCCCAGACTGGAGTGCAGTGGCCGCTCCCGGCCACCGCAGCCTTGACCTGCTGGGCTCCGGCGATCCTTCCGCCTCAGCCTTCCAAGTAGCTGGAACTACAGACACATGCTACCACGCCCAGCTGATTTTTTTGATTTATTGTAGAGATGAGGTCTCGCCTGCCCAGGCAGATCTCGAACCCGTGGACTCAGGCAATCCACTCACCTCAGCCTCCCAAAGGCGCGGGATTACAGGCTAAGCCGCCGAGCCCGGCTTGGATCCATCTTTCTCCCCAGTGTGGAAATTTGGGCAGTTCTGATACAAGATTGTTGGGATGAGATACAATAATATGTGTAAGGTGACTGACCTGGCACATAGTAGGAGTTCAATAAATTATTAGCTTATTCTATTATTTTAAGGAGACAAGAATGGAGTGAACAGTTGAAGACTGGGTAGTTCAGTTAGCAGGATTTAACTAATTAACTATTTTGTGTTCAGTTTTGTTGTTCTTTTAAATGAAGTCGTAGTATTTCTGTCACATGATTTTATTCCAGTAGAAAATATTTATATTATTTGAGTTCTAATGCTTAGCAGCTAATTCACTCACCAAATTAACCTACATTTAGATTTGTTGCTCAGGTAGGAGTGCAGGGGCTATTCACATGTGCAATCATAGTGCACTACAACCTCTAACTTTTGAGCGTAAGTGGTACTCCTGCCTCAGCCTACAGGTGTGCACCATCATACCTGGCTAGATTTAGGATTTAGACTCTTAAAAAAGATATCAGCGTTCTAGAATAAATGCCTGTCACATTTATAGATGTATACAAGGAACAGACTGATGGCAACTTTGAAAATGATATGACATTGAAATCAGATTGTCTGTCAGGGCAGTAAATATTATTTGTCTTTACCCACACAACATGCCTTTGCATTTTTAGTACTATAACAGCATAAGAAAACAATACCACTGACCTTTATATGCATCTTCTCTTTCATCCCTGACCTGAGGAAGTTTGTTTTTTGCTTTTTTTCTTTTTTCATGAAAATTGTGAAGTGCTTGGGAAGTATTTCACTATCTCTGCTGCTTCTTTTTGGCTTAAAAAGTCATGATTTATAGCCTTTATTATAAAGTAGGTTTTTAAAATTTGTTTGGGCTTTTGTTGTTTTTGTTTTTCAGACCAGTATTTTTTAGAGAAAAGAAAATATTCAGGATAAAATAATCTAGTAATACAAAAATTTCTACTCTCTTCTTTGCAGAGAATCCATTGTTATCAGCCTAGTGAAGAATTCAAAGACTCGAGACACTTACCAAAATGAGTGTGCAGATTACATCAAAGTGCAGAAAGCTAGAGGACCAGAGCCCAGTAATTGTTTCAGAAAGATGGAAGAGAGTTCTTTGGAAACCTATAAACACAGAGAGGTGGTCAATTCCAGACTCAGACACAGAATGATTGAACAAAGACTCCCATTTGAGACTTTCCAGTCATACTCAGGACCGTACAATAGTTCACAATCAGTCGAAAACCAGTTACCTCATTGCTTACCAGCTCATTCAAAGAAGACATATGACTCTTTCCAAGATGAACTTGAAGATTACATCAAAGTGCAGAAAGCCAGAGGACTAGATCCAAAGACTTGTTTCAGAAAGATGAGAGAGAACTCTGTGGACACTCATAGGTACAGAGAAATGGTTGATTCTGGACCCAGACAAGGAATGTGTGAGCAAAGATTTTCGTTTCAGACTTCCCAGCCCTACCAACAACAATACAGTAGTTCAGCAGTGGAAAGCCAGTTACCTCATTGGTTACCAGGTTATTCAAAGAGGACATATGACTCTTTCCAAGATGAACTTGAAGATTACATCAAAGTGCAGAAAGCCAGAGGGTTAGAGCCAAAGACTCATTTCAGAAAGATAGGTGACAGCTCTATAGAAACACATAGGTACAGAGATATGGTTGATGTCAGACCCAGACATAGAATGATAGAGCAAAACTTCCCATTTGAGACTTTCCATACCTATACAGGACCATACAGTATTTCACAAGCAGTGGAAAGCCAGTTACCTCATTGTTTACCAGCTCATGACAGCAAGCAGAAACTAGACTTTATTAGCTACAGTCAACTCACCAGAGACAATATCACAGAAAAACCAGTACCTTTGAGCCTTAATCAACAAGAAAATAACTTTGGCCCATACAGTGTAGAATCTGAAGTTTACAAACATCTCTCCTCAGAAAACAATACCACTGACCATCAAGCAGATCATAAACGGAGACATCAGAAGAGAAGACGACACCTGGAAGAAGGTGAAGAAAGGCCAGAGGAGGAGCAATCCAAGCACAACAGAAAAAAGAGTTATGAGGATATGGATTTAGACAAAGACAAGAACAACCGACAAAAGAAAAGAGAGGGGGATAGAATCAGTTCAGAAAAGCTTAAACATCGAAAAAAGAAAAAGAGTCATGACATACCCTCTGAGAAGGAAGAACGTAAGCACAGGAAAGAGAAGAAGAAATCTGTTGAAGAAAGGACAGAAGAAGAAATGCTTTGGGATGAGTCTATTCTTGGATTTTGAACTTTTGGTTTTGTTTACGCACGCTTGAATTGAAGAAAATGGTTAAGAATATGGAGTTAAACAAAGACAGGAGCATCTGATGAAGAAAACGAAAAGCAGATACGGTTGGTGTCAGTTCAGGAGCACTTAGCTTTTTTGTGTAAAACTTGAATTGAAAAAATTAAAAAAGCCTAAACTTAGCCTCTGAGAAAGAACATAAGAATAAAGGAAAAAATAAGATAAAAGGAAACCTGTTGAAGACAAGAGAGAAGAGTCTGTTTTGGGATGAGTCTACTCTTGAATTTTGAACTTTTAGTTTTGTTTACCCAAGGATTAATTGAGGAATTCAGTTCAGGAAACAGACTTAGACAAAAACAAGAGTATCAGATAAAGAAATGGAGAGGTAGATATAGTCAGTGTTCAGGGAAGCTTTTTTTTTTTTTTTGGTAAAACTTGAAATTGAATTGAAAAAAGAAACAAAACCTATACCTAGCCTCTGAGAAACAAGAACAAAAGAACACAAGAACATAAACGAAAAAGATACCTACTGAAGAGAAGACAGGAGAATCAATGTTTTGGGATAAGTCTACTCTTAGATTTAGACAAAAACAAGAGTATCAGATAAAGAAGAGGGGAGTTAGATATAGTCAGTGTCAGTTCAGAGACAGTTTTTTTTGGGGGGGGAGGGCTAAAACTTGAAATTGAATTGAAAGAAGAAAAAAACCTAAACCTAGCCTCTGAGAAACAAGAACATAAGAAAACAAGAGGAACATAAGATAAAAACCTACTGAAGAAAAGACAGAAGAGTCAATGTTTTGGGATGAGTCTACTCTTAGATTATGAACTTTTTAGTTTTGTTCCTTCACAGTTGAAGAAATAGGTTAAGGGGTTTGGTTTCATACAATTCATGTTCTTTGAATTTTTCTAAGTGGACAGTTATTTTAATCTCTTTAAAAAAAGCCAAGTGAAGTAAAAGTATTCAATATGCCTTTTCCACAAGCTACTTTCCCTCATTTTCTAAAAAAGAAAGAAAGAAAAATTATTACATGTTTCTTACATATAATGTAATTTTCCTAAATGAGATTGTCTCTACTTTTGTTCATTGAATTGCTGTGATAGTGAATTATTTACCCATGGGAGAGAATTTATTTTAAATGACAGAACTACCATTGCAGAATCCATTCCTTGTTTGGGTTTGTGTTGCTGTTGGTGGTATTTTGTTGTTGTTGTGTGTTTCTGTTTCTTGGTTTTCTCCAAGGAATGTATGAAGCAATTTAGATTTATTGCTTTTCCTTGTTAAGTCTAATTTGCAGTGTATTTTTGTATTTTCTAGTTCTGAAAGTGGAAAATGAAACAGTCTATAATAAACCTAGATGATATATAGTTTTAAAAAGCTCTCAAAAAGTACTGATACAAAGTCAGTCTATATTCTGGAAATGTTTATATTAAAGTGTTTTTTATTTATACATATTGCTTTATGTAAATGACCATTTCTCATCCAAAGATAATTATTTTGGGATGGGGCAATTATTAAACAATTTTCACTTAATACCTCTGGGGAGATTACACTGTAAAATTGTAATAATTTTATTTCTTCTACATCTTGCCTAGTAGAAGCTGGTATTCAGTCTTGAGCTCAGTTTTAGGTTTGGAAAATATAACCAGCTAAATACTTGAAAGTGAAGAAGGTAGAATTTATAAGTAGTAGAGGTTCATAAGGATGTGTTACCCTTTAAATTGTTTGATTTTGACAATTTTTGTTTTATTCTAGTGCTTCCTTTATTTATGATCAGTACCTCCTGTAAGTATTGGCGCATCAGTATGAGATAAAAAATGTAATGGCTTGAGAATCCAAATCCCAGGATTCTGGTCTCAGTTGCACCATCAAGTTGCTGTGTGACCTTGTGGGAATACTATCAGAATCAAACAAGGAGTCTCCATGAATAGGAAAAATAGGTTATAGTATTCCCTTTCTCAAAAAGTAAATTTAGATGGTAATATATCTGCATTTAGGCAAGATATTTAATAGTTGATTTTTGCTGGACTCAGTGGCTAAGCCTGTAATCCCGCGCTTTGGGAGGCCGAGGTGAGTGGATTGCCTGAGCCACCGGGGTTCGAGACCCGCCTGGGGAACTTGGTAAGACCTCATCTCTACAATAAATCAAAAAATTAGCCGGGCATGGCAGCTACTTGGAAGGCTGAGGCGGAAGGATTGCCGGAGCCCAGGAGGTCGAGGCTGCAGTGGCCGGGAGCAGCCACTGCACTCCAGTCTGGGCGACAGAGTGAGACTCCAACTCAAAAAAAAATAATAATAATAATAATAGCTGATTTTTATTCTATGACATTTGAATAAAATGGCAAATTTGAGCTGAAATATAATATAATTGGTTGGGTTTATACCTAACTGAATGAATAGTCCCAGGAGAGTTAGATGGTCCCCAAATCAACTTTTCTTCCATGAGATTGTTGGTATTATTATTTCATGTGACAATATTACCCCCTCCCCCTTTAAAACACATTTGGTGTACTGGTGAAAGAGAGGAAGAAAGAAGAACCAGTGTAGAACAAGTGGATTGTGAACTTGGCAAGTTCTCTTTTCTGAGCACATCACAAAATGTAGCATTTTTTTCCACAGAAAGTGCAAAACAAATCAAATGAGCTGCCAGCATTTTAAAAATTGATAAATTATTTCACAAAAATGTATCTTGTGTTTAAGGCTGAAGCCTTTTGCATCAACATGAAAGCAACTGGAGACCTAATTTTAAGTGAAATATTACCGAAACAAAAAGCTGAATACAACATGTTCTCACTCATAAGCAGGCACTAACATTGGGCACACCGCTACAAGGATGAGAACAACAGATGCTGAGCACTACTAAAGGAGGGAGGGAGATTAGGAATACAAAACCACCCATTGGATACCATGCTTACTACTGCGGAAAGGGGCTCACCAGAAGCCCTAATCTTGCCTTCATGCAATATACTTATATAACAAATCCTAACATCTACCCCATGATACTAAAATAAAAATAAAGCTGAGGGAGATTCAAAACTATATATCATAAGAATATTTACTGAGATAACACGTTACTCTGATCTTATCCAAAAAATAGACATAATGATTCATTAAAATTAGCCACTTGCAATTTTAATCTGTAATGGGTAAATTATGTAAATTTTAAAAATTAAAACCATTTAAATTGGATGGTGTGGTGAGTGGAGGGAGGGAAAAGGGTGTGGTATTGATTATAGTCTTGAGGAATTCACTAGCGACTTTATTTAGAAAAGTGGTTTTCAAAAATTTTGGGACATATTTTTTGCTAAAAATAAATTTTACATTAACCTCATCATCAGATAAATTTTATGTGAACCTGAGACATAATTTTCTGGTTGAAGCTAGGTGTGAGGACCTGGAGCCTGAGTTTAGCACATTTGTTATGCTACCAACTTCTGCCTCTGATCACTTGGAGGTATATATAAATCAAGGTATTTAAACATATATGCGGGATCTGAAATAATCCTACTTCTGGAGTTGAGTGGTGAAACCTCTAAGATGAAATTTAATAGTGTACATAAATCCAAAATTTGGATATTTCAATACAAAAACATATTTGAGAAGACACAGTTTATGATACTACATGTGAAAACAATGTTGGGAATTTTATTACATGTTTGGTTTTAAAGATTAACATGCTCACCCAGCCATAAAATCACATATGACCTGAGGCAAATATATTGAAGACAGTATATGGAACAACTTAACAGTAACTAACTTCAGAGATAAATCCTGAACTGGTTAGAAGATACAGGGAAGCAAGTACAAGGGAGGACCCAAAAAACTCCAAATTATCTTTCAGAGGGCAAGCTTCTTGTAGTATACTCAGAATTTATTCCTCCAGATCAAACAGTCAACCAAAGTTTTCATCTGGAAGTTTTGAGAAGGTTGTGTCACAATTTGCAGAAGAAACGTCCTGAGTTGTGGCAAACAGGTGAATGCTTCTTTCAACATGACAATGCACCACACCATGCTGAGTGTTCAGCAATTTTTGAACTAACAAGGCATGATCCCTGTGCCCCACCCTCCCTATTTACCCAATCTCTTCCTGAACAACTGTTTTTTGTTTGCAAAAAGTTTTGCCAATGTGAAAGGGGTGAAACAAAAATCAGGAGAAGCACTAAAAGACATCAAAACTGATGGATTCAAAAATTGTTTTGAGCAGTGGAAAAGCGTCTTGATAGGTGTATTGCATCACATGGAGAGTACTTTGAAGGTGATTAAAGTTTAAACATGCAAGAATAAATTACAATTTCTAAATAGATTTTGGGTTTTTGGGGGACCCTCTTGTATTGACTATTTGGAAAATAATATTTTCAAAAATCAGAGCTATGGAAAAAATAGAATTCACTGTCTTATTTTATGCATGCATTAAACAAATAATAAGGGCTGACTGTCACCATTGTGCCAGGAAAGAACCTGAGGAAAAAATGAACACAGGTTCTGTTCTACAGGAAGCTGACAACTTAGCAAAAGAGCTGGACCAATAAGCAGGCAATTACAATAGAAATTTGATAAATAAGAAGAGTGATGAAAGATGCAATGGGAAAGATGAAATGGGATGGGAAGAGGACATTCAGGAAAGGCTTCACACAGGAAGTAACATCTAAATAGACCTTTTTTCCCCTCTGTTAAAAGATTTATTTCTTTGATGTACCCACATGGCTAATAGGCACTTCAAACTTAATATAGCTAAATAGAATGCTTGCTTCTACCATTAGCAATTATTCATCCTCCACTTTCCCTTATATCTGTAAAACCTCCATGGCAATTGTTGAAGCCAAAAATCGTTTTTAGCACCTCTTCCCTTATATTATACATTAGACCATAAGCAATTCTCTTTGATTGTATCACCAAAATACCTCTCTTAAGGTTGAATTCTCTTCATCTTCACTGCCATCACCCTAATCTAAGACATCATTATTTCTTCACCAAACTATAAAAATAGGGTTGAGAGCAACTGAAACATTGGAAGAAGTCAGCACAGGTTCTGGATTACAGGTGAGAGTAGAAAATTTCACAGAATCATCAAGAGAAGCAAGTGAACTGAGGTGAACTAAATCCTTAAGAATTTTAATTATCTAGCATATATTTTTCTCCAGAAGAACAAATTCACATTCAGAAAAAAACTAGAAATCACATTGAACAGTCAGAAGTGTTGTGAGTAAAGGAAAGTTCAGATAATAAGGAATGAGGAAAGAATATAGAGAAAGCATATCTCAGAAAGTGTAATAATAGTAAAATAAACTTTTTTTTTTAGAAATATTTTTATTTTTATTTTATTTTACTTTTTAAAATTGGACAGCCCTTTCCAGTTTTATTTCTTATTCTTTTATTCCTTTATTTGTTATTTTGTTCCTTCTAGTACAATGTTTCTTAAGTTATCTGTGTAAACAATGAATTGTTATTTTTAAAATCCAATCTGTCAGACATATAAAATGTAAGAAAAATGAATTACTAGAAAAAAATGAATATCCTGGTACTATAACATTGCTCTGAGAAGTTTCTAAATGGGCCGGATGCTCATGCCTGTTGTCCCAGCAATTTGAGAAACTGAAGCAGGAAGATTGCTTGAGTCCAGGAGTTTGAGATGAGCCTGGGAAATATAGCAAGACCTTGTCTCATTTTTGTAAAATAAACTTCTAATGGTGAAAGTAACACGTTGGAAGAAAAGACCCATAGGATGCAAACAACATCAGAAAAAATGCAGACTCAAAGCACATGAAAACTCTGACCTAGTCTTTCTAAATGAGCTGAAAGAAAAAAAAACATTTAAAGCTTTGAAACCTAGCATAAATCAGAAAAAGAACCGAGAAATTGACAACAGAAGGATGTGAAGCAAAAACTGACAGAACTAAGGGAATAATTATAAAAAGAAAAAAATTCATAAATTAAGATTAACTTGGAAGGGATACACGAGAGGAGAAACACAGGGAAATGACAAGGAAAATGAAGACAAACAGAATTTTTAAACTAATACAAAAGATTGATAAAAGCAGTCAATTTAGGATGTTGTGCTGTGCTGCCCAGAACCACCCCTACCCCTGCCACACCTTTTCAGGCCAGAGGCACTGATTTCTCCAACTTCTGGAAAATTAGCCTCATCTGAGGGCAACTGCCTCCTAAAGTTATGCTCTCTCCTGGGAGCAGCCCACAACCAGAGATGGGGTGATGTAGGTATATACAAAGGCCAAGCTTCTTGCTTCAATTTTGGGCAGCTCCAAAAGGCCATTCTAGCTCCAGAGCTCCTCACGGGATCAGCTAAGGCCATTGTTGTGACTATAACACGGTTCAATTTCTCTTTCTGTTACTCTTTCCTCCCTCACTATCTCACAAGTGTTCTTTTAAGCATATCCCTATAAATTGTCTACAAATAAATCTTCATCTCATAGTCATCTTCCCCTAGAACTTCACCTAAGACAGGTGGTAGCAGAAGTGGTCCTAGGAAACAGATCACCACAATGGGGTTTCAGAGAAAGCAATGAAAATCCTGTCCTATTGGTAGAAGATAAAATATTGATAGTAAGTAGTCCTTGAAATGTTATGGCAGTAAATCTGTTAAAAATTTCACAGTGATACTAGTGGAAAGGAAGGTACATGCACGTGTAATATTTCAAAAAGTTGAGAGGATTGGGAGAAATAGAAACCTATATGGAATCTGCTGACTTTTTGGGTGCCATTGATACATTGGAGAAAGAAAATGAAAGTCTGAAAGAATTAATCATCAATTTAAAGCCATACATGAAAATGAGAAGGCATCCTTCACTTCACCTTCATCCCACCTCCTCTTGAACCCACTGAGCTATAGGATTGCCAAATAAAATGCAGAATGCTCCATTACATTTAAGTTGTACATAAGTAGTTAATTTCAATAAATATGTCCCATCCAATATTTGAGTCAAGGGATTGGCAGTAGTAGGACACTGCCGGGGGGCATAACATCAATAAGGGTAACTGATCTCAAACCAGGTGAAGTGGGGACCAAAGGGAGGCCCAAGTTTCATCTATACAATGACGACTTATGTACCTAATCCTGAATTGTAGCCCACATCTTTAAAATAAAATTTAAAAGTCAAATTTATACTGAAAGCATATTAATTATTTATCTAAAATCTAAATTTAACTGGGTGTACTTGTATGTATTTATTTTTGCTGAACCTGGCAACTCAATCCATTTTTCCTGATTAATTGTTAGCATCCTTCTCTTGCATGAATATAATATTTTACTCTCTTCCTTGAAAGACAATAAGTCCCCTCCCCTAACATCCATCCCCGTCACTCCTGCTGGCCACTAGACCAATAATTATTATCAGATCACAACATAAGCTGGCATGAGAAATGTTGACATAATTAAAAAGATAGGGATTATATGTATTCTAAAAGAAGGAAAGAACTAGAAAGAGGCTTGGTGGGACTGGGGCCAAATGTTATAAAATTTATGGCCAAACTCTGAGAAAAATAGGGTTTTTCATGAGGAACTCTATAGTGCTAGGGGTACAGGAGAGGTTGGAAATAGAGAGTTCCAATAGAGGGTACAGTCCACCTGAGGGTGTATAACAGAAGACATGAAAAGGGAGGGTAGGTTCAGACCTGGAGGACTTTGACAAAGAGAGAGGGTTAAAATCTTGGCCTGCATGGAAACAGAGGTTGCTATGATTTGAGTGTTTTTAATCCCTTCCAAAACTGATAGCTTAATCCCCAATGAAACAGTGTTGAGAGTTGGGGCCTAATGGGAGATGTTTAGGTCATGAAGCCTTTGACTTCAGGAATGAATTGTTGCTACTATAAAAGGGGATTATGGGAGTATGTTTTCTCTCTTCTGCTCTTCTGCCATGTGAGGAACAATGTCAGTTCTCTTCTGGAAGAGGAACCATCTTGAAAACCAAGATCAAGCCCTGAGCAAACACCAAAACTTCAGCACCTTGATCTTGGACTTTCCAGATTCCCGAACTGTGAGAGAGAAATTTCAGTCATTTATCAATTACCTAGTCTCAGGTATTCTGCTATAGCAACAAAAAGTAGACTAAGACAAGAGTCATTACAAATTTCTGGGCAGAAAATAAAAGGAAGTTGTACTAGATGGTTTCCAATTATCTTAAATGAGTGTAATGTGTTCATTAAAAAAAAATTAGTGTGGAGTTAGAAGGACAGACAGGGAAGGAGACCAAACACAGGATCTGTATAGTAATCCTAGTGTGATATTAAGTGTGAGGGTGGTGCCAGAGAGAACTAGGAGTAAGAGACTGATGGAGAGAGGCTGTGAAGTTATCTTGACAATATTATGAAACGCTAGGCTGGATCATAAATGTCTGGGAAGTATTCGAGCTGATAGGCAGGAACATGAGAAAGCAAAGCCTTGTTTCAGATCAACTAATTTTATAGTGATTAAAATCAGGGAAGTCAAGCTAAGATCATGACATGATTAAAGACATAGCCTTCAGATTGAAAGACACCTAATAATTACATTACAAATTCATATTTCTTGGGGCCTTTTAATTGAGACCAAAGACAATTAAAAACTTTACGTATGTAACACCCATAGAACATGGGGTCAAAAAAGCTTCACTCTATATCTCAATTTAAGACAGGCACTTGGAAATCAGATATCTGGGAGTAGCAATAACTAATCAAGTTCTGGCAAGATCAAAAAGGATTCCCTACAGATCTGCTGTTCTATAAGTAAAATAAAATTATTAGCACACGCTCACTAAAGGTTTGGTCCATTTATGTTTCCTTCTCTCTGTTTTTTAATGAGTTCATTGACATCATTCTTAGATAAATTATAGCATTATTTAGGAAAGAAACTTCACAAAACCATAATTTTTTTTTTTACTTATCTTCATTGAATTGGTTCATTGAAGATAAAAGAGTTTGTTTGAAAAATCTAACTGGGTATTTATTTTCAAAATATGAGCTGTATATCAATCTCACTTCACATGCTTGATATATAGGTCAAGATGATTTGTTAGAAAATGGTAATGTTGCTGACACTCTAAAAAGAGATGAATAAAAAAGAAGTGTTCTGCACTCTTTATCCTTCATTATGATGATATAAATAAACAAGAGCTTGTTTGGTTCCTTGAATTTCAACCACCATGAAATGGGTGAATCTATAAATGCAGGGATGGCTAAAGAGAGAAGCAAGAGTCATAGCTTATCAAGCTTTCATTTCTCCTGAAATATTGCATCAAGTAGCCAAGAAAGTAATCACTTACTTGATTTGTATATATTCTACATCATGTTTTTCCTTTCTAGAGCTGATTGATCCTCTGAGAGGCTGGGTAGGGCAGGGATTATTGCCACTCCCAGAAAAGGAGAAAATCCTGGCCATATATATTTTTGCATCTCTGATCCAATAAAGTCAGGAGGGGATTAATGAAGCTTTTCCTGAATTCACTTCAGTACAATGTCTATTATTTGCAAGCTGACAGCAACCTTGCAAGTGCCCACATAGCTCATAGTGCAATGGGGGGGATAATAAAATCTCACTTTGCAAGGTTATTTGATGATTAAATAAGATGTGTCAATACAGTTTCTGACACAAACTGGACTCTCAGTGCATGTAATTAAATTAGAATATCAAGTAGATAATACTGTTAAGGAGACCATGACTAGGTGCCAAATTACATGATGGTAACCCTCAGTAAAAGTCTTTTCTATTGGTCATAGCTTTCTAAAGGTAAAATGGGTTATTTCAAGAGTTACTGAATACTGACAGAGCTCAGAGACTATATGATTATTCAGCTGGGTTTTGTAGAGTTCTTTAAAGCATTACTTTTGTGGTTCAACCTCATCCTCATTTATTACTCATAACTTTACATTTTTATACCTTATTTTTCTTTATATACAATTTCATTGCTTTTTAATTAAAAAAATCATCAAGCCCCTGCCTTGATGTTTTATGAAATGAAGTCTGGTATAAACAAACAAATTTCATAAAAATGGTATGTGGAATTGGACCTGAAAATTTAAAATTCTGTGTTTTCATTATTCATACTAAGAGAGATTTGGTAGAGAAAGTCTGCCTTCAAGGAAGCTGAGGAAATCAACATAAGTCACAAATTTCTTACATTGATGGAGTTTTCAGGCTTTTACTTTGTGGGTAGACTTTTTTTTTTTTACTGTCAACTAAGTTGTATAACAGTGAATATGTAAATTAATAATTATGATGCCCCACATTGGTAAAGTTTGCGTTTGTAAAGCATTTTCATGTGTCAAAAACTATTATCCTAGTTCACAGATGAGCAAAATAAGATTTTAAGTGATGATCTCCAAATCACACAACTCCCTACCTGTAGATAGTTAATATCCACATGACCATCTCAGTGTGTCTAACTTTTTAAACATCGTATCCTATGAGGAAAAAAAAAGGTATCTCCTGTGAGAGTGGAATTCTATCATCCACCAGAGAGCCGCGCTCAACAAAAACACCAGCCAATTTCCAAAGTATTTGAAAAGAGAAGATGCATAATCCTTCTTCCTAAGCTGTGAACTTTTAAAAAGAAATGAGACTGAATTTCATCAAGAAGGATTAAATCTTGTAGCTTAAAAAGTGGTTTTTTTTGTTTTTGTTTTTGTAGCAATGCTCTTTATGAGAGGTAATTCATTTTGTCATTATCAGCTAGACATTTTCACAAGTTACCTTTTGAAATCTTATATTAATCCTGAAGATTAAATGGAAAAAGAGAAGTGAATCTCAGAGTAGCTGAGTCTATGCCCAAGATTATAGAGTTGGAGGCACAGCTGGGAATGGAATCCTATCTTACTGATCACTGAAGTTGGCCCAGGAAAATCTTATTCATTAAGCACAGTGGGTACAGTGTTTAAATCTTATGATACTCTTAGGGGTCATGGAAAATTATTTAATTTAGGGAATTGGAGTTACTCAAAATATCAGAGTGGCAAGCTCCAAAACCCTGTCCCTCTACAAAAGCAACTAATAAGTTGGCAAAAACTATCAGACTTAACTCTCACAGAACTCTATAATCTAGTCAAAATATAACAACAACCAGGGGAAAGTTTAATGAAGAAAAAGCTGCACCATTGTAGTAAGAGAATGCCATTGTGTTTTTTTCACACTTTCTTTTTTTTTAATTTATTTATTATAAAGATGTGGGATGCAATTCAGGGTTAGGTATATAAACATTGATCATGCAGGTACCCTTGTTGATGAGGTATGCCCCTCCCTCCCCAGCAGTTCCGCTCAACTGCCAGTCCCGCCCCCCTCCCTGACAGTTTTCCATTACTACCAATCACTTTCTTATAGCATTATAATTGTTCAAGGTCCTCTTATGAGTGAGAACATATGGAACTCATTTCTTTGTTTCTGTGATAAATCACTGAGTATGATTGACTCCAAATCCATCCAATTTGCTGCAAAGACCATATATGTGTCCTTCTTTATGCCATTGTATTTTAAATCGCTCTCTTAGGCCAGGCACAGTGGCTCACATCTATAATTCCAGCATGGTGAGAGGATTGCTTGCACCTAGGAGTCTGAGACCAGCCTGGGCAACATTGCGAAATTGCAACTCTATAAAAACTAAAAAAAAATAGCCAGGTGTGGTAGCCCACATCAGTAGCCCCAGCTACTCAGAAGGCTGAGGTGGAAGGATTACCTGAGCACAGGAGGTTGAGGCTGCCATGAGTCATGGTTGTGAGAACTCGACTCATAAATAAATAAATAAATAACTTTTGTACCATCCCCCAGAACAGCAGCAGCCATGGAGATTTCTAGTGCAGGCTGCTAAGAGCCAGAGGAAACAAGACAGACCTTATTCTCTAATAATTATGATTTTGTGTTTCAAGTAGTTTGGCAGCTTCCTGAAGGATCATCTCAAGGGCTTCTCTTTGTTTCTTTTGACTAGGAGAGTTCCTATGGCTGAGGTAGCTTTTCGTACAGCATTTGCTGCCAGTTAATTTTATGTGTCAACTTGACCGGACCAAAGTGTCCAGATATTTAGTACAATTATTATTCTGAATATTTCTATGAAGATTTTTTTTAGATAAGTTGACTTTGAATAAAGCAAATTACCATCCATAATGTGAGCAAAGCCTTAATCCCATCAATTGAAGGCCTTAATAGAAAAAAGACTGACCTCCTAGAGCAAGAAGAAATTCTTCCAGCAGATTGCCTTTGAACTTGAACTACAACTCTTCTCTGGGTCTGCTGGCCTATCTTACAGATTTTTTGACTTACCAAGTCTCCATAATCTCATGAGCCAATTTCTTAATCTCTCTCTCTCTCTCTCTCTCTCTCTCTCTCTCTCTCTCTCTATCTATCTATCTCTCTCTATCATCTAACTACCTATCTATGTGTCTACATACATCTTATTAATTCTTTGGAGAACCCAGACTAATAAAAATTTTGGTACCATGAAGGACAGTGCTACTTTAGCAAATACCTAAAAGTGTGGGAGTAACTTTGGAAATGGATAATGGGCAGAAACAGGAAAAGTTTTGAGGTGTATGTTAAGAAAAAAAGTCCAGAATGCGTAAAGAGACTATTGGTAGAAATATGAACATTAAAGTTCATATCTGGTGAGGGCTTACAGAGAAAATAGAAATATGTTATAGGAAACTGGAGGGAAAAAAAGTGATCTTTGTTATAAAGTGGCAAAGAACTTGGTCAAATTGAGTTAGACTGTTTCGTGAAAAGTAGAAATTGTGACTAACTTGGATATTTAGCAGAGGATAATTCTAAGCAAAATGTTGAAGGAGAAGGAAAATGTTGTCTATCCATATTTCAATGTGAGATAGCATGTTTTGAAGAAAACACCAAGGGTATAGACAGAAAAGAAAAGATGCATAAAGAGATTACAGGAGTGACCCTTGGATTTAATAAGCCATTTTTGTATAAGCCAGCAATAAAGCACTGCCAGCTTTTGCTGAAGGGGATAAATATTGGATAAAGGAATGCTGTTAGACTTCTGGGATTTTACAGGATGGGATAATAGAGATATGTGACTGTGAGAATTCATTATTCTTCAAGAAAATATAAGAATGACCCCTAAAGCGGGGCTGTCTCCTCCTTGATTTCACAGGGCAGGGCCACATCCTCAGTTTCAGCTCAGTAGGCTAGGCTGCCATGTCTAGGGTCTTGATAACTGAGCTACCATTCTGGTGAGCCCAGAGGACAGAGTATAAAGCCAAAGAGGATTATTTTCAAGTCTTAATGGAATTTGCCTTGCTAGGTTTTAGACTTACTTAGGACCTTTTTTCAGATTTCTCGATTTCAAAAGGGGATTCCCTCAAAAAATGGAATTTATTTATTAAAAAATTGTGTATTTAATCTTATATGTTTAAACTTCAATCACCTTCAAAATGCTCTAATTAAACATATCTCTGTTAAATCCTGCCCCTCCTTTCTTCTGGGATCATGTCTTTTGTCAGGTTTTCTTTTGGATATGTTTTTCAGACTTTTCTTTCACCAAATTTTCAGGGTATATTTTGTTACTACCCTAGAGTAGAGGAGGAAGGTGAGGGTTAAGTAACTTGTCTCAGGTTACTCAGTCTGCAAAAGGCAGAGCAGAAACTAGCATCCCATAAAGTGCCCTCAACTCAAAACCTTTCTTGCTGTGTTTGCCTCTTCCTGGGTGTCAAATATTCCTCACTTTTCATCACCCAGAAGATAGAACCATAATGAAGTCCCTCAACATTTGTTTGGCACTGTGCTACATTTCTTTTTAGATTACAAAATTCAGTATTTTTTTCATTATCCCAGGAATTTTGTTTGGGTATTATACCATTTATATTTTTTCTACTTTACTTTTGTTTACTTGTTTTTGTTTTTTTCCCTTTTATTGTTGTTCCCAATTCAGAGCAGTAATCAAGTTAGTTCCTTTCAAAGAACTAGATGTTGGGGTGTTTTCCAAGAAAGGTATGAAAATTGGTCGAAACAAGGCAGTACTGGCACTCATCCTTTTTTCTCAGCAGGAGCAAGATAAAGATGCACCAATGACAAATTCCCACAATTAGATAAGATAGTAAGTAATCAGCCAACATGACAGGAGTGTACCAGTGGAATATATAACCCTGTATTTAACTATGATATTCTTCCCTTTTCTTCAATTTGTCAGTGTGAGGAACACTAAGACCAAATTAATGGTTGGACATACTTGATTGAAGCCCTGGCATCAGTAGGACAAACTTGTATAGAAGACTTTCATAGCATTCATGAACTTCTTTCAAGAGCAGGACAAGAATGGTTAATATTTACATTTCTATTCAGCCATGAGTTGTTAACCAGTGCAGTAAATAAAAGATGTAAAAGATATAATGATTGGAATTGAAAAACCAAGGCTACTATATCTATTTAGACAATATATAATTTGTCTGCATAGAAAAACCAGAAATAATCTACAAACTTTTAGCATTAGGAACAGTGCAGCAAAAATAAATTACATTTGTACACAGCAGCAACAACCATTTAGAGGAAGAACAATTTTAAGGATACCAATTATGACTGCAACAAAAATGATAAAGTAAATAGAAACAAATCTAACAAAGATGATTAAAGCATGAACAAGAACATTATTAAATGTTATTAAGAACTATTAGCCAGGTCAGACATGGTGACTCATGCCTGTAATTTCAGCAATTTGGGAGGCAAAGGCAGGAGGATCGGTTGAGGCCAGGAATTTGAGACCAATTTGGGCAACATACTGAGATCTCGTCTCTATAAGATAGAAAAATTAGCCACGCATGGTAGTGCATACCAGTAGTCCCAGCTACTCAGCAGGATGAGGCAGGAGGATTCCTTGAGCCCAAGAGTTAGAGACTGTGGTGAGCTATGATCATTCCACTGCATTCTAGGCTTGGTAATGGAATGAAACTCTGTCTCAAAACAAAACAAAAAACTATCAGCCCTAAATAGTGCAGATATGCAGATTTTAAAAAAGAAGGTGGGGGGAGAAGGAAGGGACATGGCTTACTAGATATCAAGTTTTATTGATTAAGCTATAATAATTAGGACAGTTCACTTATATAATGACTAGGCCAATAGAATTAACAGAATAGAGAGTCCATTTTATTTAGGAAAAGTTGATATGGGAGAATTGCTATTGAAGGTTAGCTAAAAAAGATACACCAATATATGCTGCTGGATCCAATGGTTATACACATAAATTTCAGAAAAAAAAACCTACTTGGAAAAAATAAAGCTTTTTAAAATATTCAAACAATTATGAGAGAGACTAACTTTATATCCTCAGAGCAGGAAATGCTTTCTTGCAAAAGTGACCACAATCCATTAACAGAGGACATCTTCTCACTTATTTAATTTCTTTCAGCGATGTTTTGTCGTTTTCAGTGTATAAGTCTTTCACCTCCTTGGTTAAGTTTATTCCTAAGTATTTTGCTATTTTTGGAACTGTTGTAAGTGTAATTATTTTCTTTTTTTTTTTTTTTGAGTTGGAGTCTCACTCTGTCGCCCAGACTGGAGTGCAGTGGCCGCTCCCGGCCACCACAGCCTCGACCTGCTGGGCTCCGGCGATCCTTCCGCCTCAGCCTTCCAAGGAGCTGGAATTACAGGCATGCGCTACCACGCCTGGCTGATTTTTTGATTTATTGTAGAGATGAGGTCTCGCTGCCCAGGCGGGTCTCGAACCCGCGGGCTCAGGCAATCCACTCACCTCAGCCTCCCAAAGGCGCGGGATTACAGGCTGAGCCACCGAGCCCGGCGTAATTATTTTCTTAATTATTTTTGGATTGATTGCTGCTAGTGTACAGAAATGCAACTAACTATTATGAGTTGATTTTCTATCCTGAAACTTTGACAAATTCATTTCTTACCTCTAACAGATTTTTGTGTAATCTCTAGGGCTTTCTATATGTAAGATCGTGTCATCTGTGATGGGAAATAACTTCTTTTCCATCTTGGATGACTTTTCTTTCTTACCGTTGCCTAATTACTCTGTCTAGAGCTTTCAGTAGTATGTTGACTTAGAAGTAGCAAAAGCAGGCATCTTCGCCCTGTTCCCTATTATAGGCAAAACAGCTTTCAGCCTTTCCCCTTCAGTATGATGTTATCTATGGATATGGTCTATATTACATTAGGGAAATTTCCTTATCTTCCTAGTTTATTGATTGTGTTGGATTTTTATTAGATGCTTTTTCTGCATCAATTAACATGGTGATGTGGTCTTTTTTATTATCATTCTGTTAATGTAATGCAGTTGGCTTTCATGTGTTGAATCATCCTTGTATTTCAGAAATCATTTTCACTCCGACATGGTATCTAATCCTTTTAACATGCTGCTGAGTTCCGGCTAGCTCCACCTTGCTGTCGTGGTCATGCTGGCCTCATAGAATGAGAACTTCATTTTTTTTTTTTTTTTTAAGAGAATGAGAAGGAATGGTATTAAGTATTCTTTAAATATTTGATGGAATTTCCCAGGGACTCCATCTGGTCCAGAACCTTATTTTCTTGGAAGATTTTTGATTGCTGATGCAATTTTACTAGTTTGATGTCTATTCAGATTTCTTATTTCCTCATGATTCAGTCTTGGAAAGTTGAATGTTTCTAGAAATTGGTCCATGCCATCTAGGTTTTTCCACATTTTTTGCATGCAGTCATTCATACTGTTCTTTTATCATTCTTTTTTATTTTTGCAAAATCAAAATAATGTCTCCATTTCATTTCAGATTTTAAAAATGTAAGTCTTCTCTCTTTTTTCTTAGTCAATTAGGCTAAATGTCAGTGTTTTGCTGATCTTTCCCCCAGTTCCAACTTTGGCTTTTATGATTTTTCTTTTTCTTGTTCTCTGTTTTATCTATCTCCACTCTACTCTGTTTATTTCCTTCCTTCTGATGGCTTTGGGTTAAGTTTGTACTTTTTTTTCTAGTTCTTTGAGGTGTAAAGTTAGGTTATTAATTCGTAATCTTTCTTCTATATTACATAGGTGTTCACTATTGTAAATTCCCCTCTTAGTCCTCCATTGGCTACATTCCATATGTTTTGATATGTTGTTTTTGTTTACATTGTTGTCAGAGTATTGTATAATTTATCTGGTGATATTTTTTCTTTGACCCATTGACTGTTTATGAGTGTGTTGTTTCATATCTATTGTGAATTTTCTAGTTTTCTAGTTTTCTTTCTGTTATTCAGTTTTATTTCATTGTGGTCAGAAAAATAGTTTCCTTCTTTTTTTTAAGAAAAAATGTTTTTCAATTTTTTAAAGACTTTTTGTTGCCTGATATATACATGTTGTTTGACAATGGTCCATGTGCACTTGAGAAATTTCACATGGCGATAGAATTAATAGACTAGAGAGACTATTTAATAGAACGGATGTCCCAAGTTGGAGTGACCTGTATATGTTGTTAGGTAAAATGACATTGTCATGCATTACCATGTTTTTGAAGTTCTGTACTTCCTTATTGGTCTACTATCAGCTAGTGGAATTCTGAAGTCTTCAACTATTGTTGTAAATGTCTATCTTTATCTTTTCTCCCATCAGTGTTTGCTTCATATGTTTGGTGCATATGTGTATGATATTGATATCTTTTTGATGAGTTGATCCATTTATCAATGTATAATATCCTTCTTTGTTTCTTGATACAGTTTTTGACTTAAAATCCATTTTGTCTGATATTAACATAGTTATTCCTGCTCTTCAGTTACTATAAGCATGAATTATCTCAATGCATCACTCCCCATTCAATTTCTTTGTATTTGGAGGTCTACAGTGAGTCTACGTATGGTACTCTTTGCCAGAGATTTTATTTCTTTACATGGAGTCAAGTTACAGTCTAGTGTCCAGTAGCTTCAGCCTGAGGGTCTCCCGTTAATATTTAATGTGGGAAGGATGTTTTAGTGTCTAATTATCTCAGTAATTTAAAATCTGAGAATGTATGAATTTTCCCTTCATTTTTGAAGGATGGTTTTGCCAGATATGGAGTTGTTGATTGATAGTTTTTCTTTCAAAAATTTGAATATATCATCCACTGCATCAGGACTACATGTTTCTTATGAGCTATAAGCTATTAATCTTATTGAGTATTGTTTGTGTATACCAAGTCAACTTTCTTGTATTTCTTTTATTAAATTGATTATTTATTTGTTTATTTTTTATTATAAAGATGTGGGGTACATTTCAGGGTTAGATATATAAACATTGACCATGCAGGTACCCTTGTTGATGAGGTGTGCCCCTCCCTTTCCTAGTAGTTTCCCTCAACTGCCAATCCCACCGCCCCCCTGACAGTTTCCCACTACTGCCAATCACTTTCTTATAGCATTATAATTGTTCAAGGTCCGCTTATGAGTGAGAATGTATGGTACTCTGTTCTTTGTTTCAGTGATAGATCACTGAGTATGATCGATTGTAAATCCACGAAGTTACTGTGAAGTCCATATATTTGTCCTTCTTTATGGCCACATAATATTCCATTGTGTATATGTACCACATTTTTTTTATCCAGTCCAGCGTGTGCTATTGTGCTATTGGTTCCATGCTTTTGCTATTGTGAATAGAGCTGCAACAAACATACATGTGCAGGTATTTTTTTGTAGACTGATTTGAGCTTCTGGGATATATTCCCAACAGGAGAATTGCTGGATCAAATGGAAGGTCAATTTCTAGTTCTTTCAGAAACTGCCACACTGTCTTCCAAAGAGGTTTCACTAGTTTACATTCCCACCAGCAGTGTAGAGGTGTTCCTTTTTCTCCACATCCTCGCCAGCATCTGTTGTTGTTTGTTTTATGAATGATGGCCATTCTTACTGGGATTAGGTGGTATCTCAATGTGGTTTTGATTTGCATTTCTCTGATGATGAGTGAGGCTGAGCACTTTTTCATGAGTCTGTTGGCTGCCCGTATATCTTCTTTTAGAAATGCCTATTCATGTCTTTTGCCCACTTTTTAATTTTTTTATTTTTATTTTTTTTAATCTTTATTTTTTGAGTTAGAGTCTCACTCTGTCGCGCAGACTGGAGTGCAGTGGCCGCCCCCAGCCACCGCAGTCTCGACCTGCTGGGCTCCGGCGATCCTTCCTCCTCAGCCTTCCGAGTAGCCGGAATTACAGGCACGCGCTACCACGCCCAGCTGATTTTTTGATTTATTGTAGAGATGAGGTCTCGCTGCCCAGGCGGGTCTCGAACCCGCGGTATCAGGCAATCTTTGCCCACTTTTTAATGGGGCTGTTTGTTTTATTTCTTTCAGCGCGTTTGAGTTCCTTGTAGATCCTAGATGCTAGGCCTTTATCAGATATACAGTTAGCAAATATTTTTTCTCATTGTGTGGGCTGTCTCCCTGCTCTCTTGATGGTTTCTTTTATTTTGCAGAAGCTCATTAGTTTGATGAGGGCCCACTTCTATATCTTATTTCTTAAGGTATGGGCATTCGGGGTTCTGAATAGTAATTTGTGGCCAGTTCCAATTTCCATAAGAGTGTCTCCTGCATTTTCTAAAATTCTTATAGTTTAAGGTTTTATGTTTAGGTCTTTGATCCACTTAGAGTTAATTTTTGTTTATGGTGATAAGTAGGGGTCCTGTTTCAATCTTCTGCAGGTGATCAGCCAGTTTTTCCAGCACCATTTATAGGTTCTCTTCTTCAAGTGGTTATAGTTGGAGGTTTTGTCAAAGATAAGTTGGTTGAGAAATTGAGACTTTGTTTCCAGAATCTCTATCCTGCTCCATTGTTCTGTGTGACTGTTCTTGTACCAATACCAGGCTGTTTTGATTACTGTAGCCTTATAGTAAAGTTTGGAAGTGTAATACCTCCTGCTTTTTTTCTTTTGCTAAGGATTGTTTTGGCTATTCATGGTTGTTTATGTTTCCATATGAATCTCAGTATTGTCATTTCCAGGTCTGAGAAGAATGATGTTGGTAACTTAGTGGGTATTGTGTTAAATCTGCAGATTGCTTTTGGTAGGATGCACATTTTAATAATGTTGATTCTTCCTATCCATGAGCATGGAATAATTTCCCATTGTTTGGTGTCTTCTTGGATTTCTTTGAGCAGTGTTTTGTAGTTCTCATTGTAAAGGTCTTTCATTTCTCTGGTTAGGTAGATGCCTAGGTGTTCAATTTTTTGTGACTATTGTGAATGGAATCATGTTTTTCATTTGGGTCTCTGCCTGCTTGCTGTCGGAGTATAGGAATGTAACTGTCTTTTGCACATTTATTTTGTACCCTGAGACTTTGCCAAAATCCTTTATCAGTGCAAGCAGGTTTTTGACAGATTCTCTTGGATTTTCAAGGTATAGGATCATACCATCAGCAAAGAGGGATAACTTGACTGCATCTTTTCTTATTTGGATGCCCCTGATTTCCTTCTCTTGTTGAATTGCCCTAGCTAGGATTTCCAACACACTGTCAAACAAGAGGGGTGAGAGTGGGCAGCCTTGTCTTGTTCCAGTTTCAGGGGAAATGTTTCCAGTTTCTGTCCATTGAGCAATATGTTAGCTGTGAGTTTATAGTAGATGACACTTACTATTTTGAGGTGTGTTCCTTCTTTAGCTAGATGTTTGAGGGATTTTATCAAGAAGAAATGCTGAATTTTATCAAAAACTTTTTCTGCATCTAATGAGATAATCATGTGGTTCTTATTTTTACATCTGTTGATGTATTTAATTACATTTATGGTCTTGTGAATGTTGAACCAGCCCTGCATCATGGGAATGAAGTCTACTTGGTCACGGTGGATGGTTTTTGAGATGTGTTTTTGGATTCAATTTGCTAGAATCTTGTTGAGGATTTCTGCATCCATGTTGATGAGGGATATTGGCCTGTAGTTCTCTTTTTGGGGGGATCTTTACCCCGTTTATGTATCAATGTGAGGTTAGCTTCATAAAATGATTTGGGGAGAATTCCATCTTTTTCCATTGCCTGGAATACTTTCAATAGGATTGGTATCTGCTTCTCCTTGTATATTTTTTAGAATTCTGCTAGAAAGCCATCTGGTCCAGGGCTTTTTTTTGTAGGTAGTTTTCATATGACAGTCTCCTGGGTTGTTATTGGTCTATTTAGTGTCTCAATGTCTTCTTGTTTCAAGTTGGGGAGGTTGTGTGATGTCAGAAAGTCCTCCATTTCATTCAGGTTATCAAGTTTGCTTCCTATAGGTGTACATAGTAATCTCTGATAATCTTTTGCATTACTTCAGGATCAGTTGTGGTTTATCTTTTGTATTTCTGATTGTGTTTATTTGGGCCCTTTCTCTCTTTTTCCTTGGGTATTCTGGCTAGGAGTCCATCAATGTTGTTAATTCTTTCAAAGAACCAGCTTTTTGGTTTTTTTGATGTTTTCTATGATACTTTTGTCCTCTATATTCTATTATTTTGGTGATTTGGATTCTTCTGTTAAAGTTGGTGTTTTGGTGGTTTTCTCTTTCCATTTCCCTCAGGTGATTTGTTTGACTCTCCCCTTGTGATCTTTCCGTTTTCTTGATGTGTGCTTGTAGAGATATAAATTCCCCTCTTAGAACTGATTTCATGGCATCTCAGAGGTTTGGGTAAGATGTTTCTTAATTTTCATTTGTTTCCAGGAATCTTTTAATTTCTGCTTTGATTTCAGTGTTGACCAAGTAGTTGTTCAGCATCATACTATTTAGTGTCCATGTCTTCGTGGGCTTTGGGGACATGTTGTTGGTGTTGATATTTATTTTTATTCCACTGTGGTCTGAGAGTGTGCATGGCAAGATTTCAACCTTATGAAATTTGTTTATGCTTGCTTATGGCCAAGGATGTGATTGATCTTGGAGTATGTTCCATGTGGTGATGAGTAGAATGTATATTCCGTGGTTGTTGGGTGGAATAATCTGTAGGTATCTATTAAGTTCATTTGGTCGAGTGTCAAGTTTAGGTTCTGGATCTCTTTGTTGATTTTTTGCTTTGATGATCTGTCTAGGACTGTGAGTGTGGTATTCAAGTCCCCTGCTATAATAGTGTTAAAGTCAATATCTTATTTTGGTTTACTTAGGAGTTGCTTTATAAATGCTGGTGCTCCTGTGTTGGGTGCAGATATGTTTAGGATGGATATTTCTTATTAATAAATAGACCTTTTATCATTATGTAGTGTACTTTTTCATCTTTTGAAATTTTTGAAAGCTTAAAGGTTGTTTTGTTCGATATTAAGATTGCATCTCCTGCCTCTTTTTGTGATCCATTTGTCTGGAAACTCATTTTCCATCCTTTAACACTGAGTCTGTGTGCATCCCTTGTAGTGAAATGAGTTTCCTGGATGCAGCAAATAATTGGATCATGGTTTCTTATCCAGTTTGCCATTCTGTGTCTTTTCAGTTGTGCATTTAGTCCATTCACATTCTGGCTGATTATTGAAATGTGGTTGTTTATTGCTGTTGTGCGGTTCTTATAAAGTTTTTTCTTTGTTTGTTTGTTTTCTTTTGGCTTTGGGGTTGATGTATGTGTGTGTTTTCAAGTTTCTTGTTGCATTGTATTCTTTGTTGATTCTGTGCTCTTCTGTTCTCTTGGGAAGTGTATGGTCATTTGTTTGTTTGTTTCTTCTGTGCTTAATACCTTTTTTTTTAGTTGGAGTCTCACTCTGTCACCCAGACTGGAGTGCATTGGCCACTCCCGGCCACCACAGCCTCGACCTGCTGGGTTCCGGCGATCCTTCCCCCTCAGCCATCCAAGTAGCTGGAACTACAGGCGTGTGCTACCACGCCTGGCTAATTTTTTTTTTAATTGTAGACATGAAGTCTCGCCAAGTTGCCCAGGCGGGTCTTGAACTCACGGGCTCAGGCAATCCACTCACCTCAGCCTCTCAAGGTGCGGGATTACAGGCTGAGCCACTGAGCCCGGCTAGCTTAATACCTTTTTAAGTGTCTCCTGTAAAGCTGGTCTGGAAGCTGCATAATCTCTTTGGAATTGGATGTCTGGGAAGGATTTAAATTCTCCATCACTGATGAAGTTGAGTTTGGCTGGATAGGAAATTCTTCATTGAAATTGCTTATATTTGAGGACTTTTAATATAGGGCTCCAGTACCTTTTTGCTTAAGTTTTTCTGATGATAGGTCTGCTGCTATTCTGATTGGTTTTCCCCGGTAGGTAGTCTGACCTTTCTCTCTTGCTGCCTTTAGGATTTTTTTCTTTTGTGCCTACTTTATGTAGGCGAATTACTATGTGTCTAAGGGTTGGTCTTCTCATTTGATGTCTTGTGGGCATTCTCTGTATCGCTTGTGCTTGAATGGTTGAGATGGGGAAAGTTTTCTTAGATTACCTCCTGGAATACTTGCTTCACATTGTTCTCCATTTCCCTTTTTTCTTCTGGGATACCAATCCGGTGTAGGTTCAGCCTCTTGATATAATCACACATCTCTTGTAGGCTTTGTGCTTTCTTTCTGAGTCTTCTTTTTATGTTTTTACAGATCGGGTTAATTCCATATTCTGGTCTTCAAGTTCTGAAAATCTTTCTTTGGCTAGATTAATTCTGCTTTCCATGCTTGTTATCTTGTTATTTATTTCCTGGATGAAATTTTTTATTGCCAGAATCTCTGTTACAAGTTCTTTCAGTATTGCACATTGCCTTTCTTGAGTCTTATTCACTTTTTTCATCCACTCCCTAATCCCTGTCATATTCTGGGGTCAGTCGTTGGTGACTTCCATTGTTTGAACAACAAGGTCTGATTTTTCAGGAGTTTTTTTTTTTTGGTTGTTGTTGGTTTTTTGGGGGTTTTTTTTTTGTTTTTTTTTTTTTGTTTTTTGGTGCACTTGAAATTGCCTGTGGTCTTCCTTTGGTTTTTCTCCATTTGTGACAGATATCTTGTTTTTCTCTTTAGTTCTATTATTCAGTGTCAGTGGGAGAGGCTTTCCCTTCTGATGTTTGATCAGTCCTTTATTCTTCCCTGATCTGGGCTCTGGATTTGTTCTGTTTTGTAATAGAATGGTGGATGGGAAGATTTTCTGTCTCTTGTAGTTTTTGAAATTTGAATAAAGTAGAGGATGGGGCACTATGATTCAGAAACTTCTTGCAGATTACAATGTTAACTTATTGTGGTATGTGTTCCCTGAGGCCCACTCCCCACCACCACTCTATATAACTATGCAAAGCAGAAACCAATGCTAAAAAAATTGAACACACACACACACCCCCCAAAACAAACTGGAATAACACCAAAGCGAAACAAAACAAACAACAGAAAACCAAGAAAACTAAACACACAGTTCTTTCAGAAATCACCATCCAGTCTTCCACAGAGGTTGCACTCCTTTGCATTCCCACCAGCAGTGTAGAAGCGTTCCTTTTTCTCGGCACCATATGTTCTCACTCATAAGTGGATCTTGAACAATTATCATAATACTATAAAAAAAGGGATTGGCAGTAGTGGGTAACTGCCAGGGGAGGCAGAGTAGAATTGGCAGTTGAGGGAAACTACTAGAGGAGGAAGGGGCACACATCATCAACAAGGGTACCTGTATAATCAACGTTTGTATACCTAACCCCGAGTTGTACCCCACATTAAAAAAAAATCATATCATCTGCAAAGAGGGAAAATTTAACTTTCTCTTTTTCTATTTAGATACCCCTAATGGCTTTTTCTGCCCTATTCCTCTGGTTAGGACTTTCAGCACTATGGTAAATAGAAACGATGAGAGTAAACAAACTTGTAATTCTAAGGGGAAATGCTTTTAGCTTCTGTATGTTAAGTATGATGCTTGCTGCAGGTTTGTCATAGATGACTCTTATTATTTTGAGGAATGTTCCTTTAATGCCTATGTGGTGGATTACATTTATTAATTTGTGTATGTCGAACTAGCCTTGCATCTCAGGTATGAAGCCCAACTGGTCAAGATGAATAATCCTTATAATGTGCTGTGGGAAGCAATTTACTTGAATCTTTTTGAGAATGTTTTAATGTATTTTCATCAGGGAAATTGGTCTGCAGTTTTCTTTCCGTTTTGGGTCTTGTCATTTTGGGGTATCAAGATGATATTGGCTTCATTGAATGAGTTAGGGAGAAGTCCTTCCTTGTTGATTGCCTGAAATACTTTCAATAGAATTGTTTTCAGCTTTTCCTTAAATGTCTTGTAGAATTCAGCTGAGAAAAATATCTGGCCCAGAATATTTGTGTGTGTGTGTGTGAGATTTCTTATTACTGATTCAATATCTTGAATTGCTATTGGTCTGAGAGAAGTGAAAGTCCTTTGCAACTGAAACTACAAATCACTGCTCATAGAAATCAAAAATGACACAAACAAATGGAAAAATATTCTATGCTCACGGACTGGAAGAATCAACATTGTTAAGATGTTCATCCTACCCAAGACAATATACAGATTTAATGCAATACCCATTAAATTACCAGCAGCATTCTTCTCAGACCTGGAAACGACAATACAGGAATTCATATGGAAACATAAATGGTCATGAATAGCCAAAACAATCCTCAGCAAAAAAAATCAACACATATTCATGATGAAAAAAGGAAACACTCAACAAACTAGAAATGGAAGAAAAAAAACCTTCAGCTAGATAAAGCCTGTATGAAGAACCCAAAGCTTACACATACTTAATGGTGAAACACTAGATATGCTTCCCCCTAGGATCAGAAATAAGAGAAAAAAATTTGCTCTCACCACTGTACTGGAGGTGATACACGTGTGATTAGGCAAGAATAAAAAAGGCATCCAGATTGTCAAAGAAGAAGTAAAGCTATTGATCCATTTGGTGTTAATTTTTGTATATGGTGTGAAGTAAAATTTCAACTTCATTTTCTTACATGTTTCTTTTTAATTGTCGCAAGATCATTTGAAATAAAGAGTATTATTTGTTCCCCCATTTAATGGCCTTGGAACCCATGTCAAAAATCATTTGACCAAAGAGACTTGGCTTTGTTTATGAATTGTCAATTTTACTCCATTAATCTATGTGCATATCCCTATGTCAGTACCACAGTTTCTTGATTACCATTGCTTAGTGGTAAGATTGGAAATAGGAAACTCCAAGTATTTACAAAGAACTGAGTACCACATGCTCTCACTCATAAGCAGACCCTGAACATTTACCAAAATACTATAAGAAAGGTATTGACAGTAGCCAGAAACTGCCGGGAGGGCACATAACATTAATAATCAGGGTACCTTGTTAATAATCAGGGTATCTAATCGCAAATCAGGAAAAGTGGTGAACAAAGGTAGGCCCAAACTTTATCTGTATGATGATGACCACTTGCATACCTAATCCTAAATTGTACTCCACATCTTTCAAATAAAATAAATTTAAAAAGAAAGCGTGCAATTTAGTGAGGAAAAACATTAAAAAAAGAAAGGAACAATACTTACCCCACATCTTTACAATAAAATAAAATGAAATAAAATAAAAAGAAAGAGAGAATGGGAGAAAATATTTGCAAATCATATATCTGCTAAAAGACTCATTCCCGGAATATGTAAAGAACATTTATAACTCAGTAATAAAAAGATGGATGACCCAGTTTAAAAATGGGTGAACGATCTAAAGTGACACTTATTCAAAAATGATATAAAAGTGAGCAATAATCTTATGAAAAGATAATCAACATCATTAGTCATTGAGAAAATTTAAATTAAAAACATAATGAGATACTGCTTGAAACCCACCAGGATGGCTAGAATGAAAAATTTGGTAATACCAAATATTAGCAAGGATGTAGAGAAATCAGAACCATCATACACTGCTGGTAAAAATGAAAAAGTGGTGCAACCATCTTGCAAAACAGTATAAAAGTTCCTGAAATTAATAAACATAGAATTTCTATATGACACAGCGATTTCACTCCAGGTATATACTCCAGAAAAATAAGAAGCTTATGTCCACACAAACATTACTGGAGAAGGTTATAGTGGCGTTATTAATAATAGACAAAAGCAGAAACAATCCAAATGTCTATCAACTAACAGATAAAGCATGGAATATCCACACAATGGAATATTATTAAGCCATTAAAACGAAATAAATTATTTATAAATGGATCAACATTGAAAACACTATGTTAGGTAAAAGAAGCCAGTCACAAAAGACCATATATTATATTATTTTGTTCAAATAAAATGCTCAAAATAAGGAAATCCATCAAGACAAAGTAGATTAGTAGTTGCTTAGGGCTTAGGGGATGGGAGTATAAAGGGAAATCACTCAAAGGCTAGGAATTTTTTTCTGAAGGGATGAAAATGTTCTAAAATTGACTACAGTTATGGTTGCACATACATGTGAAGATAATGTAAACCACTGTATTTTATAATCTAAATAGGTAAATTGTATGATATATTAACTATATCTCAATAAAGCAATTAAATACACAAAACGATGCAAACTTTATTTTAATATGTTTTACAACTTAAATACACAAAACAATACAAAGTTTTTATTTTAATATGTTTTACAACTTAAAATTTACTTTGAGTAGACAAATCTGAATAAAGCTAAAGAAAATAAAGCAATAATTATTAACTTTTCGAAACAGAAAGCACTAGGTCCAGATGTGTTCAATGGCAAAGTCTACCAAACATGGAAGAAATTATGTCAATTTTCTACAATCTCTCCCAGAAAATAGAAGCAGAGAAAATATTTCTTAACTCATACCATGAGGAAATAATTACCCTGACAAACAAACAAACAAACAAAAAAACCTGTACATGGATGTTTATAGCAGCTTTATTGATAATTGCCAAAACTTGGAAGACACCAAGATGTCCTTCAGTAAATAAATGGATGAATCAACTATGGTATGTCTATACAATGGAATACTATTCAGCATTAATAAGAAATGAGCTATCAAGAAATGAAAATGTAAGAAGAAACCATAAATGCATATTACTAAGTGAAAGAAATCAATACTAAATGGCTGTATACTGTATGATTTCAACTATGCAACATTCTGAAAATGATAAAGACAATAGAATGATCAGTGATTGCCAGGGGTTGAGGGAGCAGAAGAGATGAATAGGCTAAACACTGAGGATTTTTAGGACAATAACAGTTACATATGGCACTGGAATGGTGGATATATGTCATTATGTATTTGTTAAGATGCATAGAATTCATAGCACAAGGCTAAATCTCTAAAGGAATCTCTGAATTTGAATCTCTGATGGAATTGTCCACAGATGGCACACATAAGAGCAAAGATTTACTGTGTAGTCCCCACTCCAGGCTGTCTGCATAATGTGAAATGCTATTATTAACCCTGACACAGACACAGAGGGTAAACAAGCCCCTCACCCCAACTCAGATGTGATCTGTCATAAGCTTGCTACCTAGTGTCTAGCACAATCTACCACATTGCATGTGTCCAATAAACGTTTCACTCTGTGCTAGGCACAGGAGATGCACAGTCCCTTCCATATAGTCGATGCTCAACCTACATTTGGTGGATAAATGAATCAGTGAATGAAATCTGAGAACTTTTACCTAATGTGTCTCAGCTGCATCAGAGGAAAGCCCTATATGGACAGAAAAGATCTGCCCAAATGGGGTCTCTATCTACTGATTTTACAAAGTGAATGAGGGAAGTTAAGGCAGCGCCACTGAAGCTGGCTTTCTGTCTGGCAGGTCTATTAAGTCAAAAAAGTAAAATGTAAAAATGAGTTGTTACTACACATTTACTTTTATTTTGTTCCAACTATATTAATAATGTTCACATCAACATTTTGCAGTCAGATTGGGAATCTATTAGTTAAAGTCATTAATTTTAATATCTTTTGGCCACAGCATATAAAAATTTACATATTGAAATACAGTTTTCATATTTCTCTAGTTTTAACCTTAGTAAACTGAATATGCCAGAAATATCAACTATGCCACATTTAATATACAATTATCATCTCCAGAAGTATTTTCCAAATAAGATTCCCTTACAGCTAGTAAAATGATGTACTGTACTATTTTCCTGAGTTCATGCGTTCTGATTGGAAGTTTTCTTAGAAAAACAGCAAACTACACTTTGAAAAAAATCAAATTTTAAAAATAAATATATTTGAAAACATTTAAAGTAAACTAAAAGCTACTGTTACTTTATTTTCTTTTTAAATTTATTTTGTTATAAAGATGTGGGGTTCAAGTCAAGATTAGGTACACAAGTAATCTATGTGCAGGTGCAGTTTGAGCCTCCAACCAGTCCTCACTTTCCCTGGTCTAGGATCAGGTACCCTTAGTGATACTATGTGCCCCACCTTCCCTTGGCAGTGTTCCACTACTGCCGATCCCTCTCTTGTAGTATTATGATAAATGTTCAGGACCCACTTGTAAGTGAGAACATGTGGTATTCAGTTCTTTGTTTCTGTGATAGATCACTGAGTATGATGAACTCTAAACCCATCCAAGTTGCTGCAAAATCCATAGTTTTGTCCTCCTTTATGGCTGTGTAATATTCCATCGTGTATATGTACCACATTTTTAAAATCCAGTCCACTTTTGATGGGCAGCAGGGTTGATTCCATGTTTCTGCTATTGTGAATAGTGCTAACACATGCGTGTGCAAGTATCATTTGTAGAGTGATTTGAGTTCCTCTGGGTATGTTCCCAGAAGGGGGATTGCTGGGTCATATGGAAGGTCAATTTCCAGTTCTTTTAAAAATCGCCACACTGTTTTCCAAAGAGGTTGAACTAGCTTGCACTCCCACCAAAAATGTAGAAGAATTCCCTTTTCTCCACATACTCTCCAACATCTGTTGTTTTTTGATTTATTAATGATAGTCATCCTTACTGGAGTTAGGTGGCATCTCAACGTGGTGTTGATGTGCATTTCTCTGATGATTAGTGTGGCTGAGCATTTTTCATGTATCTGTTGGCTGTTGGTTTGTCTTCTTTTTAGAAGTGTCTAGCCATGTCTTTTGCCCACTTTTTAATAGGGCTGTTTGGTTTTTTTCCCCCCTTTTGGCTCGTTTGAGTTCCTTGTAGATCCTGGATCTTAGACCTTTGGCAGATATACAGTTAGCAAATATTTTTTCCCATCTTGTGGGTCGTCTTCCTGCTCTCTTGATGGTTTCTTTTGCTGTGCAAAAATTTTTCAGTTTGATGAAGTCCCACTTGTCTATCTTATCTTTTATGGCATACGCCTTTGTGGCATATAGACCAATGGAACAGGATAGAGATTCCAGAAGTAAAAATTCTATCTCTCAACCAACTTGTCTTTGACAAAGCCTCTACTAACAACCCCCTGGGAGAGGAGACCTTATTCAGCAAATGGTACTGGAAAAACTGACTGATAGCATGCAAAAGAATGAACCAGGACCCCTACCTATCACCATACACAAAAATCAACTCTAAATAGATCACAGAGCTAAACGTAAACCCTCAAACTATAAGAATCTTAGAAGAAAACGCAGGAGACATCTTTATGAACATTGGAATAGGCAACCAATTACAACTTTATTTTCAATACAGCCAAAATATTTAGTGTATTCTCTTTGAATTTCACATTTCTCAATGTTTAATCATGTGATTACAAACAATACTGTTATGAGAATCTGTATTAGTTCAGGTTTCCTGAGAAGCAGATGCCAAGATAAGATGCTGTGAAAGAGATTAAATAAGGAAAAAACTTAAGAAGGATAAAGGAGCGGAACCAGAAGAAGACAGGAAGAGCCTTCAGACCACAGTGCAAGAATGGTGTCTGTGAAGAGCGAAGGGAAAGGAAGAAGGAATAGGTAGGAAGACTCAGATTACTTTACAATTCTAAGATTTCTCACAGGTTGACAAGGATATTATGAGTCAAATTGCCTGCTAGAGGAGTCCATCATCTCAAAAGAATGGACTTGCACTGGTACTCACTGCCTGCACTATTACCTCACACTCAGTGATTATCTGGGAGAAGTCTGAGGAAAGCATGGCCTTGGTGCAAAAGCAATGGTTGATTCAGAGAAGCAGCAGCCGAAGTTCTCAGACAATTATACTTCCTGTAGCCGGAGATCTGAGTGACACATTTTCTTTTCTTTATCATGCCAGAGAAATAAGTTTATTTATAATACTACATATATTTGAAATAAGCTTGAGTAAAAGAGTCCTAGGAAAATAATGAGAGAAGAAATTTAGAAAGATGGTAGCAAGAGTGATTCTGAGCATTGGCATAAAAATTAAATTTCAAGAAATATTTCATACTGGAGTTAGGAAAGTTTTCAGGCCAAATTTAGTTTGTTCACAGTAAGTCATATACCTCCAGGAGGACTGTGATGGTGCGTGCTAGTGATGTTGGTGGTCAACAGTGAGTGGCACATTGTCATAGTCATTACAGTCCGTTTTGTACTGCACAGATTTACTTCTCCATTCAGGTCCATAAAACAGCTCCTTCCTCCTTGCTCTAGGCCTCTCTTCGTTAAGGGAAACTTTGAAGGGAGAATATAGTGGAACAAACTACAGCCCCTGGTACTACATTTCATCTTTGGACCAGAACTAGTAATTATTCTCTTCCCTTTCCACCATCCATTAAGATTTCCCTCTTACTCAGATACTATCTCCACAGGTCTTGGAAGCTTACCTAGCCATGTGAACCACACCTTCATTTCTGAGGGCTCCAAACTCTTTGCAATGACATTGCCCTCTCAGTTAAATGGGATAAGAAAGTACCAGGAGGTACCCAGGAAGACTACCTGGCTTCACATGTATTCCTATGTGACCCATTGTATAAAAGCAGCCCTATCTCCTCCTATTGATTATAGTCAACTACTGCCACATGTGGACTTCTCTTGTTGCCTGCTTCTTCCTGGACACAAGCAGTTTCAATGCTTATAGTTCAAATCCCGGCTGTGATCCTTGTGGGCTTTTGTAATGGGGAGTAGGCGCATTCCTGCTTTCACTCCAATTCAAAAATCCCATTCTTCCAATCAAGTTCAGAGCCCAATATAGAGGTCTCTGATTTAGTGCATATACTGCACCCTGGAGGATGGCACCCAGTGTTTTCAGTGATAGCTTTTATTGATGCTTTCACTTTGCCTTTAGAAGTGTGCTATGAGGGGACTCCCGGCAAGATGGTGATGGGGTGGCATGGTCTGTGAGACCCTCTGCAAAAGATAATATCCATAAAGACCCTAGCTCTCTCCCAGGGGCTGCAGCTCCCATCTTCTGCAGTCTGTTCTTCACTGGGAGCTCAGCCACCACCGTCACCCGCCATCACTACTCGGATATCCTGGTGGTTCGGGGTGCTCCTGCAGTTGCAGATGCCACCGCTGCGGTCATTCCCATCTCATGCCTGAAGCGACCCACGACTGCAGACCGTGAAGACCCTGCAAGCAGGATCTTCTGAGATCACCGCTGCCCAGCTGCTGCTGCTGCTGCCACACCACGCCCCTAGCCCGGAGAAAGACCTATGAAACTCCCCCAGGTGAAGTTGCCCTGGCAGGTCGCGGATCCATAGCTGGCTCGCTCCCCTCTGGACGGTAGCCATGGCATAGGCACCACCTGCTGGGGAACCAAGGTAACAACATCAAAACGGGAATGGCAGAGGCTCATACCTCATGAAAAATAGAAAAAGCCAGATCTCAGTAATAGACTGGGCAGGGGGCCCATGTCTGAACTGTTCTTCACAGCAGGCTGGGGGCAACTGAACCTAACTGTGAACAATTCTACCAGCCTGCAAAGACAGCTAGAAATCAGAGCTGAAAGGACATTGGACTTAAAGGAAAAGTCTCAGAGTGTGCTTGGCTGGTTCTGTTAGTCTACTGACTTTAATCTATCCCTTCCCCCCCTTTTTTTCCCTTTTCCTTTTTTCTTATTTCTCTGTAAACCCCATCTTTGTATAAAGGAATAGCACACCAATAAGGAGGTTGGTCAGTGTGTATGTTAGCATCATTGTATGTTTTCGCTTTTTATATGGTTGTTGGTTAGTTTTCAGTTGTGGTTATTGTTTTTCTTTATATTTGTTTCAGTCTTTGTGTCTCTTTTCACTAACCAGTCGGTACACTCAACTGTTTTCCCTTTCACTCCTCTCTCTTCCCACCCCCCTCCTCCCACTGCCTGCTCCATTCTCTTCCCTCTGTTAACCTCATTTTGCTTTCAGGGAGTAAATCCACAACCCCACTGCATGGACAGACTCCAAGGCAGTGGGAAGTGGGTTTCAGACTATCCATACAGCTGTTGGTGAATACCAGGATCTGCAGAGAGATTTTGAATCACATCTCCCCCTTAATTAAATCCCAAAACTACAAAAAAGACTGCCCTCAACCCACAGTCCAACTCCAGAACTGAACAAAGCAAGAGGAAATACATTAGGAAGAATAGGAGATTGAACAAACAGAAGAAAAAGAAATCCCTCCACCCCTGAATAACAGAATTAAAGAAGATGGGGAAGTGGAGGGAAGGGAAAAGTAGGGAGGAAAAATCTGCACAAATGAAGAAAAACCAAAAGAAGAATATAGGGCTCACACAGACCCCTGGGAGGTCAGACACTGAGAAAACAGACATCAGAACACAAACAATGAAGAGCTCCCAGAATAACTGGTCACAAGCAACAAACCCAGACATCAAGGCATTAATAGAGAGAATTAAAAAATTGAGGAGAGACAAGAGGAAAATAGGAAGGAGCTGATGACAGAAATAACAGCAGTAAAAAATACTGTGATGGAAATAAATAACAAACTAATTAGCATGGAAAGCAGAATTAGCCAAGCAGAAGAAAGACTCTCAGAGCTCAAAGACCAAAACACAGAACTAACCCAAACTGTCAAAAGCATAGAAAAGAAGCTCAAAAAGACAGAACAAAACCTGCAAGAGATGAATGATCACTTTAAGAGACCAAACCTAAGAGTAATTTGGCTTCCTGAGGCAGAGAGAGAAACAGAAGCCACACTGGAACAAACATTTCATGAAATCATTCAAGAAAACTTCCCTCATCTCATCAAGGATGAAAAAATTCAAACACAAGAGATTCAGAGAACCCCTGCAAGACAACAAATGAGAAGACCAACTCCCAGACACATAATAATTTGCCTAAACAAAGTATCTATAAAAGAAAAAATCCTAAAGGCAGCAAGAGAAAAAGGACAGACTACCTACCAGGGAAAATCAATTAGAATAGCAGCATATTTATCCACAGAAACCCTTCAGGCTAGGAGAGCCTGGAGCCCTATCTTCAAAGTTCTAAAAGAGAAACAATTTCAACCAAGAATAACCTACCCAGCCAAGCTAAGCTTCATTAGTGAGAGAGAATTGAAATCTTTTCCAGATATCCAATCTCTAAGAACCTATGATGCCACCAGACCACCTCTACAAGAAACACTTAAGAAAGTATTAAACACAGAAGAAAAGGAAAAAAGAACAACAACATTCTTCACAAGAGTACAGGCAAAAGATTAAAAACACACATGAACCAACTCCAAAACCAAAAGAAAGACAGCAAACAAACAGAAACACCAACTCTGTAAGAACATTATGACAGGGATCAACTCTTGCATTTCAATTATTAGCCTAAATGTGAATGGACTAAATGCACCACTGAAAAGACATAGAATGGCAAAATGGATAAAATATCATCAGGCAACAATCTGTTGCCTTCAAGAGACTCACCTCACTAGAAAGGACACTCACAGACTCAAAGTAAGAGCATGGGAAACAAACTTTCAGGCGACCAGAACACAAAAGAAAGGAGGAGTAGCAATCTTAATTTCAGACAAAATACACTTCAAGCTATTAAAAATTTAAAAAAAATACAGAAGGCCACTACATAATGATAAAAGTTTCAATCCATCAACAAAAAATATCCATCTTAAACATATATGCACCCAATACAGGAGCGCCAACTTTCATAAAGCAGCTTCTAAGTAAACTAAAAAAAGATATTGACTCCAACACCATCATAGCTGGGGACTTCAACACCCTACTCACAAACCTAGACAGATCATCAAGACAAAAAATCAGCAACAAGATCCGAAACCTCAATGTGACTCTTGACCAAATGAACTTAATTGTTACCTACAGAACACTCTATCCAAAGACCATAGAATACACATTCTACTCATCATTGCATGGGACATACTCTAAGATTGACAACATACTTGACCATAAGTTAAGTATAAGCAAATTTAAAAGAACCAAAATTTTACCATGTACCTTCTCAGACCACAGTGGAATAAAAATAAACATCAACACCAATAAGGTCCCCCTAAAACCCACAAAGACATGGACACTAAACAACATGATGCCAAACAACTCCTAGGTCAATGGTGAAATCAAAACAGAGACTAAAAGTTACCTGGAAACAAATGAAAATGAAGAAACATCTTACCAAAATCTCTGGGACACCATGAAAGCTGTAGTAAAAGGGGAATTTATATCCCTACAAATGCACATGAAGAAAATGGAAGGATCACAAATTAATAGCCTAACAAGACACCTAAGAAAGCTGGAAAAGCAAGACCACAAAAACCCTAATTTCAGCAGAAGAATCCAGATCACCAAAATAAAAGCCCAAATCCAGGACATAGAAGACAAAAAGATAATACAAAAAAATCAATGAAATATAAAGCTGGCTCTTCGAAAGGATAAACAAGATTGATGGTCCCCAAGCTAGACTGACCCAGAAAAAGAGAGAAAAAACACAAATAAACACAATCAGGAAAACAAAAGATGAAGTCACATTTCACCCTGAAGAAATACAAAAGAATATTAGAGACTACTACACACATTTGTATGGAAACAAACTTGAAAACCTTAAGGAAATGGAGGACTTTCTGACATCACACAATCTGCCTAGGTTGAAACAAGAAGAAATTGAGACCCTAAATAGACCAATAACAATCAAGGAAATTGACTACGTAATAAGAAAACTACCTACAAAAAAAAGCCCTTGTCCAGATGGCTTTCCAGCAGAATTCTACAAGAAATTTAAGGAGGAGCTGATACCAATCATACTGAAGGTATTCCAGGCAATTGAAAAAGATGGAACTCTCCCCAAATCATTTTACAAAGCTAAAATCACATTGATACCCAAGCCAGGTAAAGATCCAACAAAGAAAGAGAACTACAGGCCAATATCTTTGATGAACATAGATGCTAAAATTCTCAACAAGATCCTAGCAAACCGGATTCAACAACACATCTCCAAAATCATCCATCATGACCAAGTAGGCTTCATCCCTGGGATGCAAGGCTGGTTCTACATTCATAAAACCATAAATGTAATTAAATACATCAACAGATGTCAAAACAAAAACCACATGATTATATCATTAGATGCAGAAAAAGCTTTTGATAAAATCCAGCACCACTTCTTGATAAAAACCCTCGAACATCTAGGCATACGGGGAATATACCTCAAAACAGTAAAAGTCATCTATGAGAAACCCACAGCCAGCATACTCCTAAATGGACAAAAATTGGAACCATTTCCCCTGAAAACTGGAAGAAGACAAGGATGCCCACTCTCACCCCTCCTGTTCAATATAGTATTAGAAGTCCTGGCTAGAGCAATCAGAGCAGAGAAGGCAATCAGGGGTATCCAAATAGGAAACGAGAAAGTGAAGTTATCTCTCTTTTCAGATTACGTACCTTGAAAACCCAAGAGAATCTGTCAAAAACCTCCTTACACTGATAAAGGACTTTGGCAAAGTCTCAGGATATAAAATAAATGTTCAAAAGACAATTGCATTTCTTTACACCAATAATAAACAGACACCCAAATAAAAAGCACAATTCCATTCACAATAGCCACAAAAAAAATAAATAAATAAATACCTTGGCAACTTCCTAACCAGAGATGTGAAAGACCTTTACAATGAAAACTACAACACTCTGCTCAAAGAAATCAAAGACAACAGAAGCAAGTGGAAAAATATCCCATGCTCATGGATTGGAAGAATCAACATTGTGAAGATGTCCATCCTACCTAAGGCAATCTACAGATTTAATGCAATACCCAACAAATTACCAGCAACATTCTTCTCAGACCTAGAAAAAACAATACAGGAATTCATATGGAAACACAGACGACCGAGGATAGCCAGAACAATCCTCAGCAAAAAAATACAAAAAAAAAACCCAAAAAACAAAGCAGGCAGTATCACATTACCAGACTTCAAACTTTACTATAAAGCTACAATAATCAAAACTACTTTGTATTGTACAAAAACAGGCATATAGACCAATGGAATAGAATTGAGATTCCAGAAGCTAAATCTCAATTTCTCAACCAACTCGTCTTCAACAAAGCCTCCACCACCTACCACTGGGGAGAGGAGAACCTATTCGGTAAGTGGTGCTGGGAAAACTGGCTGATCACATGCAGAAGACTCAAACAAGACCCCTATCTGTCCCCATACACAAAGATTAACTCTAAATGGATCAGAGACCTAAATGTAAAACCTCAAACCATAGGAACCTTAAAAAATGCAGGACACACCCTTATGGAAATTGGAACTGGCATCCAATTCCTGAACAAAACTCAAAACCCACAGGCCATAAGAGATAAGATAGACAAGTGGGACCTCATTAAACTGACAAGCTTCTGCAAAGCCAAAGAAACCATCAAGAAAGCAGGGAGATAGCCCACAGACTGGGAAAAATATTTGCCAACTCCAGGTCCGACAAAGGCTTAACATCTTGGATCTACAAGGAACTCAAACGTGCTGAGAGGAAAAAAACAAACAACCGCATTATAAATTGGGCAAAAGATATGAACAGACACTTCTTAAAGGAAGACATCCGAGCAGCCAACAGACACATGAAGAAATGTTTGACCTCACTAATCATCAAGGAGATGCAAATCAAAACCACACTGAGATACCACCTAACTCCAGTCAGAATGGCAATTATCAATAACTCAAAAAATAACAGTTGTTGGAGAGGGTGTGGTGAAAAGGGAACACTCCTACACTGTTGGTGGGAGTGCAAACTAGTGCAACCTCTGTGGAAAGCAGTGTGGCTATTCCTAAAAGCTCTAAATATTGACCTCCCATATGACCCTGCAATCCCCCTATTGGGAATATACCCTGAAGAACTCAAATCGCTCTATCAAAAAGATTCCTGCACACAAATGTTTATCGCAGCATTGTTCACAATAGCAAGAACCTGGAACCAACCATGCTGTTCATCAAAAGATGACTGGATTTTAAAAATGTGATACATATACATGGTGGAATACTATGCAGCCATAAAAAAGAACAAAGTCATGAATTTCGCAGCAACCTGGATGGAGCTAGAGTCTGTAATACTGAGTGATCTCTCACAGAAACAAAGATCTGAGTATCACATGTTCTCACTCATATAGTGGACCTTGAACATCTACCATAATACTTAAAAAAAAAAAAAGGTCTGACAGTGGTGGGAAACTATGGGGGGTTAGGGAGGGGAAGGGAGGTGGGACTAACGGTAGTCAATCTCTGTCTGGGGATGGGGAGACACCCCTTATTAACAAGGGTGCCTGAACGATGCACATTTGTATACCTAACCCTTAACTGTACCCCACAATTTTATAATAAAAAATATGTTTAATAACAAAAAAGAAAAAGAAAAGAAATGTCTGACCCATGCTACAGCATGGACAAACCTTAAATGCATCATACTGACTGAAATAAGTTGGTTTCAAAAGGACAAAAAGTGTTTGATTCCCCTTACATGAATGGTTCTCAGATTCATAGAGACAAGAAGTAGAATGATCTTTGTCAGGTGCTGGGGAGAGGAGAATGGGCAATTACAGTTGAATGGATATGGAGTTTCACTGGGAAGATTAAAAAAAAATTGGCGATGAATGGCAATGTGGTTGTGTAACAGGGTGAACTTAATGACACTAAACTGAACACTTGAAAATTATCAAAATAATAAATTTTATGTTGTGAATCTTAAAAAAAAGAAGGGTGCTATGAGATCAGCTCTCTCTGGATGGCGCAGTATGTGATATGATCAGTGGATCCTTTTGTCATAGGCTTATTTTTGCCTCTTTTTTTCACTATGAAGTGACTATCCTATTCATATGAATTTCTGTGTGGAATTCATAGTAGTGGAGCAAGCACTAAAAAGCACCCAGAAGCATAATGAGGCTGTACAGGCAGAAAAAGAAAACCCATATCCAGAATAGGTATATATTATTGTGAGCATGAACCACTGATCCTTCCAGGACAGAAAAGTCCAACATAGTCAACTCCCTACTAAGTGATCTATTGGCCTCCTTTTTAAATAGTGCCATATTTGAGACACTGTCTTGATCTCTGTTGCTGTAGATTGAATATTCATACAAGGAAGCAACAGAATTGTCTTGGTACATAAATGTCTATGGTGTTAAGCCCATACATCACCTCCATTTTTGCCACCATGGCTAGTCCTTTGAGATGCCCATCAGAATAGTCCTGAGAGGGCCAAAATGAATGCTGGTTAATGTCAATTGGCCAAGTCACTTTGTCTACTTAGTTGTTCAGTTACTCTCATAATGGATGCTTTCATCTGGGCATTAAAATAAGATTGATACAAAAATCTTTCTATTTCATGCCACTCCCTTATGTCTATCCACTTTCCTCTACCTCAGACTTCCTTTACTCTGATCATTTTCTTTCAAGCTCCTGACCAGATCACCAGACCATTGCCTACTGACCAGAAATCCACATATATTTTCCTTAAACCACTTCTCCTTCCATAAAAAGTGAATGATCCGGTACACTGCTTGCAGTTCTACCAACTGGAATGGTTTTTTCCCCTTCCTTCTGCCTTTCAGGACCACCCCTAAATGTGGCTATAATGTAGCTACAATCCCTGTTGAATTACATCTACATACCAAGCAGATACACCTGTAAGTCAGGTTTGAGCTTTTCCCTACTCCTTCAGCTGGTTATAGGAGCCACACAATCCTATATGACTACAAGTTCAAACTGAGGGAGAGGTACTGGTGCAACCAAGATGGGTAACATGGGGATATGGGTTACCTGCTCATGTACCTAACCTGTGCCCTTTGGTCTTTCTTGGATTCAATTCAGTATGTTCTGTTTCCACCTCATTATGGACTACTGCTGGGCCTGCCCTTATGACTTAGTGAGTATGAAAAAATTCACCTCTTTATAGGTAGTTCTAGATGCATGGTTACTTGGTGCCACAATGGTTAAACATTCTCTCTCTACAAGAGCTCTCAAAACAATAGATATTTCTAAAAGGATGTATAATTACCAGCTGTGGATTATATGGCTTCACTCTAGAATCCTTGGGCTCTTCATAAAATCCACACTGCATCTTTTAGTATTCACATCATAGAGGCTGCTGAATCATGGTCCAAGTAGCAAGGCTGATTTCACTATGAGCTTGATCTATTGCAAAGGCTCACAGTACATGGAAAGCCCCATTTAAAGCTGGAAATCTCCCAGGTCATTTGAAAGATGGGTCAGGGAGGTATTCCTAGGTGTGGAATGTGGTGCTCCCCAAGCCCAAAGAAGCTTCCCAAGTGATGTCCTACCTTCTTTGTGGGAGGTGATACAAGAAGCAATAACTTGTCTTTTATTCTGGAGGAGATAAACTGACATTTTTCTGATCACTGAATCTTTTAAAACATCAGTAAATTCATGGGTTTATCTTCCATCCTCGAGAGTCATTGTTTCTTACCAAAGTCCCTAATGTAATAGCCACATGTTGCTTTTCCTGGCCAATTAGCATGTCATGGATATAATGGATCAGTGTGGATATTCTATGGGATGTCTTGGCAGTCCATATTTTGTTTCCCTTGATGCAAAACTTTAAATGAACATGTAATCTGTTCCATGTGAATGTAAACTGTTTCTGATCTTTTTTTCTCCCAAGTGACTGGAAGAGAACACATTTTACAAAATCAGCAGCCATATGCTATGTACCTTAGGCCTTGTTATCTGCTTTCATCATAATTCCACATCTAGTACATCAGCTTTTATCAGAAATGGTACTCGGTTGAATTTGTGGTAGTATCCTGTTAGTCTTCAGGATCCAGCTAGTTTCTACAAAAGCAAGATTGGCAAAGTAAATAGAAATTATGTAGAGACCACAGCCCCTGTATCTATTAGGCCTTTAATAGTGGCATTAATTTTTTTATTTACCCTGAGAATGCTACATTACTTATGACTTACTACCTTGGCCAAAGTGAGGGACATTTTTATAAGCGTCCGCTTGAGTTTCCCCACTATGACACCTCCAAAACCGCAGACCAATAACTGAATAGGGTAGTTACTTCACATGCCAATTTGGCTAATTGTATATTTTAATCATATGATTGTGGAGTGAGAGAAAACGTAGAAGCTGTAGATCGATTGTGAGCCACATGTTACACATTAGTTCATTATCACTTGGCTTCTGTAAGTTCCCTCTATAATAATGGAGCCATGATGATGCTTTGGGTCTCTAGATATCAATGTCAAACTCAGGCACTGTGGTTTTTTTTATTATTATTTTGTATACAAGTAATCGTCATGCAGGTAAAGTTTGGGCCTCCTTTTGGTCCCCACTTCACATCGTTTGAGATCAGGTACCCTTACTGGTGTTATGTGCCCCCCACATCCTCCCCGGCAGTTTCTGGCTACTGACAATCACTTTCTTACAGAATTATGGTAAATGTTCAGGGTTCACTTATGAGTGAGAACATGTGGTACTCAGTTCTTTGTTTCTGTGATAAATCACTGAGTATTACAGACTCTAAATCCATCCAAGTTGCTGCAAAGTCCCGAATTTTATTTTTCTTTAATTCTGCATAATATTCCATCATGTATATGTCCCATATTTTTTGTATACAATCCAGTTTCAATGGGCAGCATGCCTTTGCTGCTGTAAATAGTTCTGCAATAAACATGCAAGAGCAGTTGCCTTTTTTGTAGAGTGATTTAAATTCCTTTGGATATATTGCCAGAAGTGGGACTGCTCGATCATATGGAAAGTCAATTTCTAGTTCTTTTAGGAATTGCCACACTGTTTTCCATAGAGGTTGAACTAGTTTGCATTACCACCAACAGTGTGGAAGCATTCCCTTCTCTCTACATCCTTGCCAGCATCTGTTGTTTTCTGTTTTATTAATGATAACCATTCTTACTGGCTTTAGGTGGTGTCTCAGTGTGGTTTTGATTTGCATTTCTGTGATAACTAGTGAGACTGAGCATTTTTTCATGTCTGTTGGCTGCTCATATGTCTTCTCTTGAGAAGTGTCCATTTATGTCTTTTGCGCACTTTTTTAATGAGGCTATTTATTTTTTTCCTTTTGGCATGTTTGAGTTCCTTGTAGATCTTGGATGTTAGACCTTTGTTAGACATGCAATTGGAAAATATTTTTTCCCTTCTGTGGAAAAATTTTCACTCTCTTAATGGTTTATTTTGCTTTGCAGAAGCTTGTCGGTTTGATGGCGTCCCACTTGTCTATCTTATATCTTATGGCATGGGCTTTTGATCAGGAATTGGTTGCCTACTCCAATTTCCGTAAGGATGTCTCTTGCATTTTCTAAGATTCTTAAAGTTTGAGGCTTTATGAGTAGGTCTTTGATCCATTTTGAGTTGTTTTTTTGTTTTTTGTTTGTTTGTTTGTTTGTTTTTGAGTTGGAGTCTCACTCTGTCACCCAGACTGGAGTGCAGTGGCCGAGAGCGGCCACTGCAGCCTCGACCTGCTGGGCTCCAGCGATCCTTCCACCTCAGCCTTCCGAGTAGCTGGAACTACAGGCGCGCACTACCACACCCAGCTCATTTTGATTTATTGTACAGATGAGGTCTCGCCAAGTTGCCCAGGTGAGTCTCGAACCCGCAGGCTCAGGCAATTCACTCACCTCAGCCTCCCAAAGGCACGGGATTACAGGCTGAGCCACCTGAGTTGATTTTTGTGTATGATGATAGGTAGGGTTCCTGTTTCACCCTTCTGCACATGGTCAGCCAGTTTTCCCAGTACCATTTACTGAATAGGTTCTCCTCTTCCCAGTGGTTGTTGGTGGAGGCTTTATCCAAGATGAGTTGGTTGAAAAATTGAAGTTTTGCTTCTAGAATCTCTATCCTGTTCCATTGATCTATATGCCTGTTATTGTACCCATATCAGGCTGTTTTGTTTCTTTTACTAAGGATTGGTTCGGCTATTTGTGGTCATTTGTTTCCATATGAATTTCTGTGTTGTCGTTTCCAGGTCTGAGAAGAATGATGTTGGTAATTTAATGGATATTGCGTTGAATCTCTGCATTGCTTTTGGTAGGATGGACATCTTAACAATGTTGATTCTTCCAATTTGTGAGCATGGAATATTTTTTCATTTGTTCATGTCATCTTTGACTTCTTTGAGCAGTAGTTTCTGGTTTTCATCGTAAAGATCTTTCACTTCTCTGGTTAGGAAGATGCCGAGGTATTGAATTTTTTTTGTGTGGCTATTGTGAATGGGATTGTGCTTTTTTATTTGATTCTCTGCCTGTTTGTTGTTGTTGTATAAGAATGTGACTGTCAACTGGGCTCGGTGGCTCAGCCTGTAATCCTGCGCTTTGGGAGGCTGAAGTGAGTGGATTGCCTGAGCCCGCGGGTTCGAGACCCACCTGGGCAACTTGGCGAGACCTCATCTCTACAATAAATCAAAAAATTAGCCGGGTGTGGTAGCGCGTGCCTGGAGTTCCAGCTACTGGAAGGCTGAGGCGGAAGGATTGCTGGAGCCCAGCAGGTCAAGGCTGCGGTGGCTGGTGGCCGGGAGCGGCCACTGCATTCCAGTCTGGGCGATAGAGTGAGACTCCAATTCAAAAAAAAAAAAAAAGAATGTGACTGTCTTTTTCACATTTGTTTTGTACCCTGAGACTTTGCCCAAGTCCTTTATCAGTGCAAAGAGGTTTTTGACAGTTTCTCTTGGATTTTTGAGGTATAGGATTACATCATCAGCAAAGAGGGGGCACTGTATTCAATAGTCATTAAAATGTCTGAGTATTCTCATTTCTTTCGTATACAGTCACTTAGCAATAGTTCTTTTTGGCTATAGTTCTCTTTGGAAGGACTGGCAGAATCATTATAGCATAAACTTAGTGAGATGCTTCGGGGTTTTTCCTTCTAGTGACCTGGATCCCTCTTTAATAAATGTGCTCTGGATTCAAAAACTAGCTTGAATCTAGCAACTAAACAAAAGTCATGATTTCTTATTGGGGAAACTTTTCTCAGCTCCTGATCCTATACTATTGTCTTTTTCAGCTTTTTCAATGTTGAAAAAGACCTTTGTTGGCTGACTGTCTATGTTGCTTATAGGGACACCATGCTTCAACCAGCTTCACAACTCCTTGTGGGTAAAGACCCCTTGGCTGCCCCTCTGATGTTGCTGGCTGTTACCATAATTGTGGCATCCTGGTTCCTGGCAGTTAAGCCTTATCCTTTGTCCCTTGTTACTCCAGGACCCTATCATCACCATGGATCCCTCATCCCTACCATCATCCCTCATCTGCAAGGAAAAGTCACCACTGAACTCCCTGGAGATGCTGTTGTCCCTCTCAGGAGTGCATTCCCCATGGCCTCCGTGAAGGGTGTGTTCTCTGGACCTTCCTGTCATCAAACACTATCCTTGGTTGGGTTTCCTGGCCTCCCATAATATAGTCATTCCAGCCTGCCCACCTCCTTGAGACTATGCAATTTTTCCTCTATTGTACGCTAGGGTACCTCAGGCACTTCCACTTCACTTAGCAGAAGCCATTGCTTTCTTCAGGCATTGAAGAACCACACTAGCAGTCACATTGTCACATTTCCTGGGGCGGGGAGGTGGTGTCTTTGCTGCAGTGTTAAATCCTATGTTCCCAGAAAGTGCTCCTAATTCAATAAATTTTTGCTTATTCAATATATTCTGTTTACCTTGATCAAGTGCCATCAAAATCCAATCTCGGGATCATTCCCCTGGCTCCTGCCAGTATATGCTAGGTAATTCTTGCATGCAGCAACTTTGATGTATAAACTCTTTTCTTCCAATCAAGCTCAGAATGTTCTCAGCTGGATTATGCTCTCACTTAGCCCTAATTAACAGTCTGGTAGCCTTTCCAACAAAGTAGGGGCAGCTCCTGATGGTGGTACCTGTTGCATTGCTGGGGTGAGGTAATTGGGGAAAGTGTTTACTTTTATGAGACATCTGATGTCTTATACTCTTATGTGTCACCTCTATAACTTTTGAGGGTATAGAATAAACTGCAGGACCAACATTCTCAGGGCCATCCATCCAGATATCCCCATTCTGTTTTCAAATCCCAGGTTTTTTTCAACTTGGGTCCTTGTCGGTGACCGGCACCGACCTACAAGGGGAGGGTTAGGACCCGCACAGGAGAGTCAAGATGGCGAGAAGAAACCACTCGGAGGCAGCTCTTCTGGGAACAGTCTGATCAGGACTGAAGCCGAATTTTATTCAAACTCCTTCCAACTTATATACCATTTTCTATATCCTCCAGCAGTGTGATAATTACTTGCTGGGGGCGTACAAATTCCATGATGTGTAGTGTGTTTTACAAACTATGCATCACAAGACCATCACAAGACTTGCAAGTTTCAAGCAAACAATTCAAATTCCATGACGCATGACGTGCTTCACAAAACTTATATTGAAATAACAGGTGCATGATTTTAAAAATGATTTTACAAACTGTTTTCCCATAATGTTCAATAAATCATTCATGCTGTACTTCTTGTTCTACCCCATTCATGCTGTACTTCTTGTTCTAAACTCTGATTAATACAAAAACTTTTCTAAGTTAAATCCAAGTTTACTGACTCCTAATATTTTTAACAATTAATATTATCAACTTAACACTATACTATAATTTTATAAGTTTACTTAAACGACTTAGTTATTCTATTAACCTATTATGATTCAATGTAGTGTCCTGTAATTCTATAACGATTAAAACTTATTCTTAAACTATAAAACCTTACCATGACTTAAATGAATTTCCTATGTCTAAACTTTAATTTTTATATAATCTAATGATTGACCTTTAACACTATGCTATATCCTATTAAGCTAATACCTTATCATTAATTCTTTTATAAATTGTATAGTAACTATTATATTTGAATAATGTAGCAAAAGGAAACAAAACAGCAAGCATAAATTTACTCAAATATACTATAAAATGTAAATGCAACTATAAGTGTATATGTATATATTTTATCCTAACAAGTCTACTCTAAAAATCAAATAGTAGCTGTCACACTCTTGAACAAGGAAATGCATGGCCGCCATGATGATGGCCACGGGTTGAAGCAAACAGAGTTTCGGTATGTAACGAAACTAGAAAAAACTTTCTGCCTGGCTAGAGGCAGAGCGATAAAACTATTATGGTAATTTAGTTTCTAATGTTAGCTAGGGGAAACTGCTTTTGGGAACAAGAGCTGACTAACCAGTCTACCAGGAAATAGAAGTTTGAAAATATCTAGAAAGAAGTACAACTTAGAAGGGACAAGGTCATATAAAATAATTCTGCTGTGCAACTTTCCATCAGGTGTATAGAGATTTACTTATAAGTTTTACTGTCATGTATGCACACTGGTCACTAATCACACGCCAATATTATAGGTGTTGCTTGTTAGAGGCGATCTTTCAGATGGGCCTTTATAGGCCTCAGTCATGTAGTTATAGATGTTGGCTCCCAACAGGTCCTGGTGTGAATATAACACAACTGCCTTGGTGAGTATTTAGATATCTCCGAAGCTCTGCAACTGTCCCAAGTTTGCTGCTCAGCTGTTTCTGCTCTTCCACTGTAGGAGATGAAAATCTCTTTATAAGCTACTAGAAAGACCTTATATTTTTATACTTAGCTTTGCACTGAACTCTCCAGTTGTGATTTTGTATTTCTCCTTTCAGATCAATCAATTTTTGCTTCATGTGTTTTGAAGGCCTTTTTGGATGAGTACAAATGTAAGATGTTTTGTGAGGTTTTTTAATTCTGGGAAACTGTCTCCTTTATCATTCTATAACATGTCTCTTAATTGCTGGTAATATTTTTTTCTTCTGGTATCTATTCTGCCTGTAACTGATATAGGCACTCCAGCTATTCATTAGTATCGCATGATATAACTCCCTCATCTCTTTTTTAACTTTTACTCTTTATATGGCTTCAAATTTATAGTGGATTTCACATCGATAACATGATTTTTGTCAAGTCTTTTGCAAGTCCCTAAACACCAGTGACTGCTGCACCTTCTAGGTTGGTGTGTCACACTACCACAATATTAATCCGCCTGATAAAGAGAAAACAAGCTCAAGAGCATTTAGACAGTTTGTCACTAACTTATTGACTTACGTACTTACATACATTTACTTCATTAGCAAGATTAGACTGGTGTGAGCTTCCTGCATTCCTGGTCCCACAGGATGACACCAAATTGGAGTGCCAAGGACAGATGACACATGCTGTGAATTTCCAAATGAGATATTCTAATTAACCTACTGATAAGAGTTTAGGCTATATCCTTTTTATAAGTCATAAGCAATATCAGACAAGAAGGACAATAAATATGCCTCCCAGTAGGATGATTACGGCTACTTGGAAGACAAACAAGAAATAGTCTTTCAATCCTTATCCAAGCTACTTAAATATGTCTCTAATATATGGATTGACAATTAAGTTCACGAACTCATCCTAGGAAAAGTGCTACATAACTCATTGCTGAACATCACTATGGTCATCTTCAAGGTACTTCCCTTGAGAAGCTATGCAGTGATGCCAGCGCCTAGTCCACTTGTCAAAGCAATTTTGGAACTATTTTTCTGGAATGGTCAGCAGAGCTGTCGTTATGAGAACGTTGGAGTTTGAATTACAGCAAAGAAAAAATATTACATTTCTTGTTAAACATGGCAAAACTGGAAGTGAAATCAGGGACATGTTAGTCCAACTTAATGGGGATAATGTCATGAAGAAAACAGCAGTACACAAACGGATTAAATGTTTTTCTGAGGGGACAATACACATCACTGATTAAGAGAGATCAGGACAGTAAGGAGCAAAACTGACAAAAGCATTGCAAAATTTCACCGAATTGTGCATCAAAATCTTCAGCTGACTGGGAGAAGCATAGCAGACCAAATAAGCATCAGTAGAAAAACAATAAGGAAAATCTTAACTGAAAATCTTGTCATGAGAAAGGTGTGTGCAAAAATGGTCCTGAAGAAGTTCTTCCATCACAACAATGCACCAGCTCACACAGCACTGTCTGTGAGAGAGTTTTTAGCCAGTAAACAAATAACTGTGTTGGAACACCCTCCTTACCTACCTGATCTAGCCCTCAGTGTCTTTTTTATTTATGCAAAGATAAAAGAAAAATTAAAAAGAAGACTTTTTGATGACATTCAGGACTTCAACGGCAATATGATGATAGCTCTGATGGCCCTTCCAGAAAAAGAGTTCCAAAATTGCTTTGATGGGTGGACAAGGTTCTGGTGTTGGTGCATAGCTTCCCAAGGCAAGTACTTAGAGAAGTGATATTCAGCAATGAGATATGTAGCACTTTTTCTATGATGAGTTCACAAACTTAATTAATCAGACTTCATAGGTGTAATCTTACACACTGTCTTTTGGCCTGTTCAAGGCAGTGCACGTTTCCCTCACCACCCACACCAGAGTGTTGTGATTGATTTGTTTGTTACAAGCAAGTATAAGTCTGACATCTATGTAAAAAGTAATAGTGGCCTCAGCAGCTGCATTTTGCCAGCATAGAGTTATTTTTCAGTTCTATGAAATTTTTGTTGTCAGGATCTGGGAGAGATGACAGATCCAACAATACAAGAGTTTGATTGTTTCCTTAGGTAGTAGATGGATACCATAAGCTAACAGCAATAATAAGACTGTGGGTAACCATATTAATATACAGAAAATTAATGATGTTTTGTCATCTTGGGCTGAGACTATCCACCTCTAATGTCAGTAGTCCTTAAAGTCTCTTTATAAAATGTATATCCAACTTTTAGGTTGAAAACTCAGGCAATAGTCTATGAGAAGAACATTAAAGTATTCTGGAATTACAGACCAGACTAGGTGTTCTGTAGGAAAGAGCCAACAGATGTTAATGTTTCCTTTTCACAATTCTGCCTGGAGTCTCATTATCAAAGCTATTTCTTTCCCACTGTCCAAGTTTATTGCTCCATTTTCACAGTTACGTGGTCAGTATAAGCAGTCTCTGCAGCAACCACTTCACCCTATTTCCACTTTTCTGCATATCTAACCCATACTACCTGTCAAGACTCATCCCTAAGTGAATCCTCAGTTCCATTTTTGTACACATTGTACCATCAAAGAACACCTCCCAGATACTGAAGGAATTGTGACCTCATCTTCATGATTATTTTCACCAATATACCTAATTGCACAGATACAACAAACTTTACCAGATGGCTTTAAAAAAAACCCATGATATTAGAGTTTCCCATTACTTGTTCCATTTTTGTCTCTCATAAATTCCAGCAACTTGGTTTCCTAGGAGTATGTATAGAAAGGGAAAAAAATTGGAAGGGTTAACAAAGTATGCAGTCTAAATCCTTTATAGTCCATTTCGGTCACTCTCCTTGCCCCTACTATCTCCAAATTTGTAGTTAAACATTGTATTCAAATGGAAGGTATCTATATGGAGAATGGCCATATTTACAGTCCTTACTGCCTGTCTCAGGTGTGTGTTTCATAGGAGCTGTAGGTTGGCTGACCACTCATTTTATTTAGGTTTTTTTTTTTTTTGGTTGAAGAGTCTATTGAAAATTAATTGCCAGATTTAGCAAATAAAAATACAGAATGGACCTCAGTTTTAAATTAAATGAAATAGTCATACTTTTTCCAATTCCTTCCAGTAGGTACAACTAAAAACGCTGGGAATTATGTATAAATTAAATATAAGAAGATTCTGAATGATGAATAGTAAGGAAGACCAACTAGGGACCTCAAGACTTGAGAAATGACATGGCAGTGAAAATAACCACTCTACTACAGCCAAACACCACACACACACACACAGACACACACACAGACACACACACACACACACACACACACACACACACACACACACACGAAAAAACCCTGCTCACCAGCAAAACCAAGTATGGAGCTTAAACTTACACTCCCACTGTATTCTAATGAGGCACCCTAAACCCCCTGCTAGAGTGGGGCCAAAAGGGCTAAGTATCATGTCAGGACATTCATCTCCTCCTTCACAGTGTCAGAAAATACCATGTTAGGAGCTCATATTTCCACACATGCCAGGCAATAAAGAGATACTACTCAACCCCTCCCCAACTGGGGTGGAAATAGTGGAAGCCGTATGGGGAGTTTTACTCCCAACACCACCAAGCACTAATGAGAAACCCTTAAATTCTTTTGAGTGTCAATGAAATCCAAACAGGAAAACTAGTCTTCTACTTTCATATGCCAGTAATGAGGTAGTGTCCCTTTCCCTTAGTGGAAGCCAACAGAAGTCTTTACTAGCATCCAGAGTCTCATTAAATAATACCCCAAATATTGACATTTCAGTTGAAATGTATTCATCATACTAAGAACCAGAAAAAATATCAATTTCAATTGTAAAAAATCAACAAATTCCAACACTGAGATGGTGGTGATGTTTGAGCTAGTTGACAGATTTTAAAACAGCTACTATAAAAATCCTTCCATGAGAAAATTATGAATCTAGTTGAAACATTTTTTAAGTGAAAGACTCTGCAAAAAATCAAAAGTTTTATCAACAAATTAACAAATTTAAGATATGAGAACCAAATGAAGATTTATTTTTTAAAAATTTATTTATTTATTTATTTAATATTCAAGGAGTACATGTGTAGGTTTGTAACATAGGAATATTGCATGATGGTGAGATTTGGGCTTCTAATCAGCCTACCCCTCAGGTGGTGAGCATGGTACCCAATGGGTTTTTCAACACTTATTGCTCCTTTCTCACTCTCCCCATGTGTGTTCAGTGTTTAGTTTCCACTTACGAGTAAGAACATGAGTTATTCTGTTTTCTGTTTTACTTTGGTAAATGCATGCTCATGCTTGGGTTCATTAAAAGTCTTCAGCTAAATGTTACAATTCTGACCAGCATTCACTTCTCCATTGTACATTAAATGTGCCTTTAAGAAACCAACCAGAGAGTAAAGAGGCAACCTACATAATGGGAAAAAAATATTTGCGAGCTATGCATCTGACAAAGGTCTAGCATCCCAGATCTATAAGCAACTCAAACAAATTGACAGAGAAAAAAACAACTAATAACCCTATCAAAAAGTGGTCAAAGAACATGAACAGACACTTCTCAAAGGAAAATATACAAGCCTCCAGTAATCATAAAAAAACGCTCAGCTTCACTAGTCTTCAGAGAAATTCAAATTAAAACGACAGTGAGACACAATCTCACATAGGTCAGATGGCTATCATTAAAAAGCCAGCCAACAGATACATGGAAAAATGCAAAGCCTCACTAATCATCAGAGAAGTGCAAATCAAAAAACACAATGAGATATCACCTACTCCAGTAAGGATGGCCCTCATCAATAAATCGGAAAATTATAGATGTTGGTGAGGGTATTGAAGAAAAGGGAATGCTTCTGCACTGTTGGTGGAAGTGCAGACCAGTTGAACCTCTATGGAAAACAGTGTGACATTTCCTAAAAGTACTAAAAATTGATCTTCCATATGACTCAGCAATCCCTTTCCTGGGAATATACCTGGAGGAACGTAAATCATTGTACAAAAAGTACACTTGCACATGCATATTTATTTATTTATTTATTTATTTATTTTTTGAGTTGGAGTCTCACTCTGTCGCCCAGACTGGAGTGCAGTGGCCGCTTCCGGCCACCACAACCTCGACCTGCTGGGCTCCGGCGATCCTTCCGCCTCAGCCTTCCAAGTAGCTGGAATTACAGGCATGAGCTACCACGCCCAGCTGATTTTTTGATTTATTGTAGAGATGAGGTCTCGCTGCCCAGGCGGGTCTCGAACCCGCGGACTCAGGCAATCCACTCACCTCAGCCTCCCAAAGGCGCGGGATTACAGGCTGAGCCACCGAGCCCGGCCACATGCATATTTATAACTGCATTACTCACAATAGCAAAAACATGAAACCAACTCCACTGCCAATCAAAAGTGACTGGAGAAAGAAAATGTGGTACATATACACAAGACTACTACACAGTCACAAAGAAGAACAAAATTGCAGTGGCCGGAAGCAGCCACTGCACTCCAGTCTGGGCAACCGAATGAGACTCCAACTCAAAAAAAAGAACAAAATCTTGGACTTTGCAGCAAACTGAATGGAATTGGAGTCCATCACACTTAGTGATCTATCACAGAAACAAACAAAAAAAAAACCTGAATACTGCATGGTCTCACTCGTAAGTGGGCTCTGAACACTAGTCACATTAGCACAAGGGATGGAGTGGCAGTCACTGGGCACTGCCAGGGGAGGAAGGGGGTAGAACATAACAACACAAAGGGCACCTGGTCCTAAACCAGGGGAAGTGAGGGCCTGTTGGCGGCTCAAGCCTCTTGTGTAGTTAAACTTACTTGTGTTCCACATCTCTATAATAAAATAAAATTAAAAAAATAAAAATTAAAAATCACTGTGTGCACATAAATACATTAAAACATCTCAGTTTCATAAATAAATAGCAAAAAAAAAAAGATGTTGGCGAGTCTGTGGAGAAATGGGAACACTTCTACACTGTTGGTGGATATGTCAGCTACTTCAACCTTTGTGGAAAGCAGTGTGGAGATTTCTCGAATAACTAAAAATTGAGCTACCATTCAACCCAGCAATCCCATTTCTGGGACTATATCCAGAACAACATAATCACTTTACCAAAAAGACACCTGTAAAGTGTATGTTTATTGCAGCACTATTCAGTGTCAAAAACATGAAAACAACCCAGATGTCCATCTGAAGTGGACTTGATAAAGAAAATGTGATAAAATGTGGAACATATACACAATGAAATACTATGTAGCCATAAATAGGAACAAAATCATGTCCTTTGCAGCAACATGGATCAGCTGGAGACCATCGTTTTAAGTGAACTATTACAGAAACAAAAAACGGAATACTGTATGTTCTCATTCATAAGTGGACAGCAAACATTAGACACACAGACACAGAGGAAGGAACAACAGATACTGGTTACTGCTAAAGAAGGGAGAGAAGGAGAGGGGATAAGGAATACACAACAACCCATTAGGTACCATGTCCACTACTGGAAGTGGGGGAAGTACTTGCTAGAAGCCCAGACTTTGCCTTCACTCAACATACTTATGTAGAAATCCTCACATGTACTCCCCAACTCTAAAATATAAATAAATAAATAAATAAATAAATAAATAAATAATAGTTGTGAGGTCTAAGGAAGATAGCATAGATTTAGGAGCCATACATAGCTGATGCCAATCTTGCTTTTGCCAGTAACTACTCTGCTGAGGAATAGTTTCTTAACTTCTCCAAATCTTCTCAGTTTTTCTTCTGTAAAACATGAATTATAAAAACTATCTTGGAAGACAGCTAAGAGCACAATGGTACATACCCTTCACTGAATAATGATATTGGCGATTATTATTAATGACATGGAAAATTAATCGTTAGTCAAGAGCAAAATGTACTACTTCTTTTGAATAGAAAGTAATTAGGTTCCTGGATTGAAGCTGGTTACAGTTAATATAAAGTAAATTAAGCCATGATTTCTTTGGATTATAAGGATTTTTGAAAATTCCTACAATATGTCCTAGTAGGACAGAAACAGTTTGGAATTTGTACGCTACTTTATAGTTTAAAATCAAGGTCTCATGAGTTGAAATATTACCCCCAAAGCTGAAAACATTAAGCAACAGTCTCCAAGAAAGTCTATTAGCCACTCTCTAAAATACTGGAGCTGGGAAGCTACTTTCAGGCTAAAATTAAAGACATATTTATTTTGATTTGGAAAAAAAATCAATTCATCAATATATTTTTTTCATTACTATGGAAAGTATTTGAAAATAAAATAGTAAAAAAATCTTGGTCTGTATTTTTCCCTTGGATAATGAGGTGCTCATTCAAGTCCTCTTAGAAAACATTATTATGTGCTCTGCTCAAGGTGGTCTATTGGATCAAAAAGAGTTTGCAGTGGATATGTAAGATAAATTGGTTTATAAATGCAAATATATATGGATTTTTTTATATTCAAGGGTTACATGTGCAGATTTGTTACATGGGTATATTGCATGATGGTGAGGTTTGAGCTTCTATTGAATTTGTCACCCAAATAATGATCATAGTACTCAACAGGTAGTTTTTTTAACTCTTACCCTCTCCTTCCCTCCCTGCCTTAGGAGTCACCACTGTTCTCATCTTTATGTCTGTGTGTACCCAGAATTTAGCTCCCACTTATAAGTAAAAGCATTCTGTTTCTGGGTAGCTTTTTTTTTTTTTTGGTCAAACTCACTTTTCTTCCCACTTCTTTTGCCTTACAATACACACCAGTTTTTATATGTGTCAATAGTTCACGTCTTTTTATTGCTGAACAGCATTCCACCATATTTATGAATCACAATGTGTTTAATCATTTACCCATTGAAGAATACCTGAGTGATTTTCAGTTTCTGGCTATCGTGATAGAAATGAAAGCTGCTAAAATTTTTTGTGTACAGAGTATGATATAAACATATTTCATTTCCCTGGGATAAATGTCCAGGTGGGCAATTTCTGAGTTCTATGTAAATTCCTTGTTAAGTTTTATAAGGAAACTTGAAACTGTTTCCCCAGTGTGCCAGTACCATTTCACAATCCTATCAGTAATGTGTCAGTAATGCATTTTCTCGACATTCTTGCCAGGATTTGTTGGTTATGGTTTTTTTAAATTTTATTTTAAAGATTTGGGGTACAATTCAGGGTTAGGTATACAAATGTTCATTATGCAGGTACTGTTGTTGATGAGGTGTGCCCCTCCCTCCCCTGGCAGTTCCCTAAACTGTCAATCTCTTTCTTATAGTATTATGATAATTGTTCAAGGTCTGCTTATTAGTGAGAACATATGGTATTCTGTTTTTGTTTCTGTGATAGATCATTGAGTATGATAACTCTAAATCCATCCAAGTTGCTGTGAAGTCCCTATGTCTGTCCTTCTTTGTGATTGCATAATATGCTGTTGTGCATATGTACCACATTTTTTAAATCCAACCCAGCTTTGATGGGCAGCATGGTTGGGTCCATGTTTTTGCTATTGTGAATAGAGCTGCAACAAACATACGTATGCAGGTATCTTTTGTGTAGAATGATTTGAGTTTCTCTGGGTATATTCCCAATAGGGGAATTGCTGGGTCATATGGAAGGTCAATTTCTAGTTCTTTCAGAAATCACCACACTGTCTTCCAAAGAGGTTGCACTAGTTTGCACTCCCACCACAGTGCAGAAGCATTCCTTTATCTCCGCATCCTCGCCCGCATCTGTTGTTGTTTGTTTTATTAATGATGACCATTCTTACAGGGGTTAGGTGGTATCTCAATGTGGTTTTGATTTGCATATTTCTGATGATAAGTGAGGTTGAGCACTTTTTCATGAGTCTGTTGGCTGTGCGTATATCTTCTTTTGAGAAATGTCTATTCATGTCTTTTGTCCACTTTTTAATGGGGCTGTTTGTTTTATTTCTCTCAGCGCATTTGAGTTCCTTGTAGATCCTAGATGCTAGGCCTTTGTCAGATACACAGTTGGCAAATATTTTTTCCCAGTCTGTGGGCTGTCTCCTTGCTCTCTCAAAGGTTTCTTTGGCTTTGTAGAAGCTTGTCCATTTAATGAGGTCCTATTTGTCTATCTTATCTCTTACGACATGGGCACTTGGAGTTTTGATCAGGAATTTGTTGCCAGTTCCAATTTCCATAAGGGTGTCTCTTGCATTTTCTAAGGTTCTTATAGTTTGAGGTGTTACATTTAGGTCTTTGATCCATTTAGAGTTGTTTTTTGTGTATGGTGATAAGTAGGGGTCTTGTTTTAATCTTCTGCATGTGGTCAGTCAGTTTTCCCAGCACCATTTACTGAATAGGTTCTCCTCTCCCCAGTGCTTGATGATGGAGGTTTTGCCGAAGATGAGTTGGCTAAGAAATTGAGGTTTTGCTTCTGGATTCTCTGTCCTGTTCCATTGGTCTATATGCCTGTTCTTGTACCAATACCAGGCTGTTTTGATTATTGAAGCTTTATGATAAAGCTTAAAGTCTGGGAGCGTGATGCCTCCCACTTTTTTTTTTTTTGCTGAGGATTTTTTGGGCTATTCGTGGTTGTTTATGTTTCCATATGAATTCGTGTATTGTTATTTTCAGGTCTGAGAAGAATGCTGCTAATAATTTAATGGGTATTGTGTCAAATCTGTAGATTGCCTTGGGCAAGATAGACATCTTAACAATGTTGATTCTTGGTAACCCTGAGCATGGAATATTTTTCCATTTGTTTGCATCATCTTTGATTTCTTTGAGCAGTGTTCTGTAGTTTTCATTGTAAAGATCTTTGACTTCTCTGATTAGGAAGATGCCAAGGTACTTCATTTATTTTGCAGCTATTGTGACCGGAATTGTGCTTTTTATTTGGGTTTCTGTTTGTTTATTGTTGGTGCATAAGAAAGCAATTGACTTTTGAACATTTACTTTATACCCTGAGATTTGGCCAAAGTCCTTTATCAGTACAAAGAGGTTATTCACAGATTCTCTTGGGTTTTCGAGGTATAAAATCATGTCATCTGCAAAGAGGGATAACTTAACTTCCTCTTTACTATCTAGATATCCCTGATTTTCTTCTCTTGCCTGATTGCTTTAGCTTGAATTTCCAAAACTCTGTCAAACAAGAGGGTTGAGAGTGGGCATCCTAGGTTTGTTCCAATTTTCAGGGGAAATGTTTCCAATTTCTGTCTGTTTAGCAGTATGCTGGCTGTGGGTTTCTCATAGATGCCTCTTACTATTTTGAGGTATGTTTCATCTATGCCTAGATGTTCGAGGGTTTTTATCAAGAAGGGATGCTGGATTTCATCAGAAACTTTTTCTGTGTCTTATGATATAATCAGGTGATTTTTGTCTTTACATCTGTTGATGTATTTAATTACACTTATGGTCTTGCAGATGTTGAAGCAGCCCTGCATCCCAGAAATGAAGCCTACTTGGTCATGGTGGATGATTTTTGAGATGTGTTGTTGGATTCAGTTTGCTAGAATCTTGATGAGAATTTTAGCATCTAAGTTCATCAAGGATATTGGCTTGTAGTTCTCTTTCTTTGTTGGATCTTTACCTGGTTTGGGTATCAATGTGATGTTGGCTTCATAAAATGATTTGGGGAGAGTTACATCTTTTTTGATTGTTTGGAATACTTTCGATAGGATATGTATCATCTCCTCCTTGTATGTTTTGTAGAATTCTGGTGGAAAGTCATCTGGTCCAGGGCTCTTTATTTGTAGGTAGTTTTCTTATGACATAGGCAATTTCCTGGGTTGTTGTTGGTCTATTTAGGGTCTCAATTTCTTCTTGTTTCTACCTGGAGAGGTTGTGTGATGTCAGAAAGTTCTCCATTTCCTTTAGGCTTTTGAGTTTGTTTCCATAGAGGTGTACATAGTAATCTCTGATAATCTTTTGTATCTCTTTGGGGTCAATTTTGATTTCATCTTTTGCATTTTTGATTGTCTTTATTTGGGCTTGTTCTCTCTTTTTCTTGGCCAGTCTAGCTAGGGGTCCATCAATCTTGCTTATCCCTTCAATAGACCAGTTTTTTGTTTCATTGATTTTTATATTATATTTTTATCTTCTATGTCCCAAATTTGGGCTTTTATTTTGGTGATCTGGATTCTTCTGCTGAAGTCAGGGTTTTGGTGGTCCTGTTTTTCCAGCTTTCTTAGGTGATTTGTTAGGTTGTTAACTTGTGATCTTTTCATTTTCTTCATGTGTGTTCATAGAGATATGAATTCCCTCTTAGCCCTACATTCAAAGGCCCCAAAGATCAACAATTTCTTTTATTAATTAATTAATTAAAAGATGTGGGGTACAATTCAGGGTTAGGTATATAATATTGATCATGCAGGTACCCTTGTTGATGAGGTGTGCCCCTCCCTCCCTAGCAGTTTCCCTCAACTGCCAATCCCAACCCCCCTCCCCTGACAGTTTTCCACTACTGCCAATTGCTTTCTTATAGCATTATAATTGTTCAAGGTCAGCTTATGAGTGAGAACATATGAAACTCAGTTCATTGTTTCTGTGATACATCACTGAGTTTGACTCCAAATCCATCCAAGTTGCTACAAAGTTCATACATTTGTCCTTCTTTATGCATAATATTCCATTGTGTGTACGTACCACATTTATTTTATCCAGTCCAGCTTCCATGAGCAACATGGTTGATTCCATGTTTTTGCTATTGTGAATAGAGCTGCAACAAACATATGTGTGCAGGTATCTTTTTCATAGAATAATTTCAGTTCCTCCAGTTATATTCCCAATAGGGGAATTGCTGGGTCATATGTAAGGTCAATTTCTAGCTCTTTCAGAAATCGCCACACTGTTTTCCAAAGAGGTTGCAGTAGTCTGCATTCCCACCAGCAGTGTAGAAGTGTTGCCTTTTCTTCACATCCTCTCCAGCATCTGTTGTTTGTTTTATTAATGGTGGCTATTCTTACAGGGGTTAGGTGGTATCTCAATGTGGTTTTGATTTGCATTTCTCTGATGATGAGTGAGGCTGAGCACTTTTTCATGTGTCTGTTGGCTGCCTGTGTATCTTCTTTGGAGAAGTCTCTATTTATGTCTTTTGCCCACTTTTAAAAGGGACTATTTGTTTTTTTCCTTTTGGCGTGTTTGAGTTCCTTGTAGATCCTAGATGCTAGGCCTTTGTCAGATACACAGTTGGCAAATATTTTTTCCCATTCTGTGGGCTGTCTCCCTGCTCTCTTGATGGTTTCTTTTGCTTTGCAGAAGCTCGTTAATTTGATGAGGTCCCACCTGTCTATCTTATTTCTTAAGGTATTGGCCTTTAGGCTTCTGAATAAGAATTGGTTCCCAGTTCCAATTTCCATAAGGATGTCTCCAGAGCTTTCTAAGATTCTTATAGTTTGACATTTTACATTTAAGTCTTTGATCCATTTAGAGTTAATTTTTGTGTATGGTGATAGGTAGGGGTCCTGTTTCAATCGTCTGCATGTGGTCAGCCAGTTTACCCAGCACCATTTGCTGAATAGGTTCTCCTCTCCCCAGTGGTTGTTGTTGGAGGCCTTGTCAAAGATGAGTCAAGATAAACAATTTCAATCAAGAATTTCCTATCCAGTCAAACTCAACTTCATCAGTGATGGAGAATTAAAATCCTTCCCAGTTATTCAATCCCAAAGAGACTATGCAGCTTTCAGGCCAGCTCTGCAGGAAACACTTAAAAAGATATTAAGCATAGAAGAAAGAAAAAAAAGAATGACCACACACTGCCTAAAAGAACAGCAGAGCACAGAATCAACTGAGAATACAACACAACAAGAAACTTGAATAAGCCGGGCTCAGTGGCTCAGCCTGTAATCCTGCGACTTTGGGAGGCTGAGGTGAGTGGATTGCCTGAGCCCGTGGGTTTGAGACCCCCCCTGGGCAGCAAGACCTCATCTCTACAATAAATCAAAAAATCAGCCGGGCGTGGTAGCGCATGCCTATAATTCCAGCTACTTGGAAGGCTGAGGCGGAAGGATTGCCAGAGCCCAGCAGGTTGAGGCTGCGGTGGCCGGCAGCGGCCACTGCACTCCAGTCTGGGCAACAGAGTGAGACTCCAACTCAAAAAAAAAAAAAGAAAAGAAAAGAAACTTGAATACACACACATACATCAACCCCAAAGCCAAAAGAAAACAAACAAACACAGAAAAAACTTTATAAGAACCCCATGACCTGGATAAACAATCACATTTCAATATTCAACTTGAAAGTGAATGGAATAAATGCATTGCTGAAAAGACACAGAATGGCAAACTGGATAAGAAACCATGACCCAATTATTTGCTGCATCCAGGAGACTCATCTCATTACAAGGGATGCACATAGACTCAATATTAAAGGATGGAAAATGAGTTTCAAGGCAAATGGATCACAAAAGAAGGCAGGAATTGTAATCTTTATATCAGACAAAACAACCTTTAAGCTATCAAAAATTTTAAAAGTTGCAAAATGACACTACATAAAGACAAAAGATTCAATCCATCAAGAAGAAATATCCATCCTAAACATATATGCACCCAACACAGGAACACCAGCATTTTTAAAGCAACTACTATGTAAACTGAGAAAATATATTGATTCTAACACTATTATAGGAGGGAACTTGAATACTCCACTAACAGCTCTGAGGATAAAATTCAACAAGGAGATCCAGAACCTAAACTTGACACTCAACCAAATGGACTTAATAGGTACCTACAGATTATTATTCCCAACAGCCTTAGAATATACATTCTACTCATCACTACATGGAACGTACTCCAAGATTGATCACATCTTTGGCCATAAATCAAGCATAAATAAATTCCATAACTTTGAAATCTTGCCATGCACCTTCTCAGACCACAGTGAAATAAAAATAAATATTAACGCCAAGAAAAAAGCCCACAAAGACATGGACATTAAACAGCATGATGCTGAACAACTACTGGTTCAATACTGAAATTAAAGCAGAAATTAAAAGATTCCTGGAAACAAATGAAAATGAAGAAATAGCTTAACAAAACCTTTGAGATGCCATGAAATCAGTTTTATTTATTTTATTTTATTTTATTTTAGAGTTGGAGTCTCACTCTGTCGCCCAGACTGGAGTGCAGTGGCCGCTTCCGGCCACCGCAGCCTCGACCTGCTGGGCTCCGGTGATCCTTCCGCCTCAGCCTTCCAAGTAGCCGGAATTACAGGCATGTGCTACTATGCCGGGCTGATTTTTTGATTTATTGTAGAGATGAGGTCTCGCTGCCCAGGCGGGTCTCGAACCCACGGGCTCAGGCAATCCACTCGCCTCAGCCTCCCAAAGGCACGGGATTACAGGCTGAGCCACCGAGCCCGGCAGAAATCAATTCTAAGAGAAGAATTTATTTCTCTACGAGCACACTTCAAGGAAACGGAAAGATCACAAGTAAAGAGCCTAACAAATCACCTAAGGGAGCTCGAAAGAGACCACCAAAACCCCAACTTTAGCAGAAAAATCCAAATCACCAAAATAAGAGCCCAAATACAGGGCATAGAAGACAAAAATATCATAGAAAACAACAAAAAACAGAAAGCTCGTTCTTTGAAAGAATTAACAAGATCAATGGAACCCTAGCCAGAATGACCAAGAAAAAGCCCAAATAAACACACTCAGAAATACAAAAGACCAAATCAGAACTGACCCTGAAGAAATAGAAAATATTATCAGAGATTACTATGTACACCTATATGGAAACACACTTGATAACCTAAATGAAATGAAGGACTTTCTGACATCTTACTACCTCCCCATCTTGAAACAAAAAGACACTGAAACACTAAATAGATCAATAACAACCCAGAAAATTGACTCTGTCATATGAAAACTGCCTACAAAAAAAGTCCTGTACCAGATGACTTTCCAGCAGAATTCTACAAAATGTACAAGGAGGAGCTGATATCAATCCTATTGAAAGTATTCCAGGCAACTGAGAAGGATGGAATTCTCCCCAAATCATTTTACGAAGGTAATATCACACTGATACCCAAGCCGGGTAAAGATCCAACAAAAAAAGAGAACTGCAGGCCAATATCCCTTATGAACACAGACGCAAACATCCTCAACAAGATTCTAGCAAATCGGATCCAAAAACACATTTCAAAAATCATCCAACACGACTAAGTAGGCTTTATCCCCAGGATGCAGGGCTGGTTCAACATTCACAAGACCATAAATGTAATTAAATACATCAAAAGATGTAAAAATAAGAACCACATGATTGTATCATTAGATGCAGAAAAAAAGCTTTTGATAAAATCCAGCAATCCTTCTTGATAAAAACCCCCAAATATCTCAAAGTAGTAAGTGCCATTTATAATAAACCCACAGCTAACATATTGCTAAATGGCAAGAAACTGGAAATATTTCCCCTGAAAACTGGAACAAGACAAGGCTGCCCGCTCTCACCCCTCTTGTTCAACATTGTGTTGGAAGTCCTAGCTAGGGCAATTAATCAAGAGAAGGAAATCAGGGGTATCGAAATAGGAAAAGAGGAAGTCAAGTTATCCTTCTTTGCTGATGATATGATCCTACACCTTGAAAATCCAAGAGACTCTGTCAAAAACCTGCTTGCACTGATAAAGGACTTTGGCAGAGTCTCAGGGAACAAAATAAATGTGCAAAAGATAGTTGCATTCCTATACACCAACAACAAGCAGACAGAGACTCAAATTAAAAGCACAATCCCATTCACAATAGCCACACAGAAATGAAATACCTCGGCATCTTCCTAACCAGAGAAATGAAAGACCTTTATAATGAGAACGACAAAACACTACTCAAAGAAATCCAAGAAGACAAAAACAAATGGAAAAATATTCCATGCTCATGGATAGGAAGAATCAACATTGTTAAAATGTCCATCCTACCAAAGGCAATCTACGGATTCAATGCAATACCCATTAATTTACCAACATCATACTTCTCAGACCTGGAAATGACAATACAGAAATTCATATGAAAACATAAAAGACCACGAATAGCCAAAACAACCCTTAGCAAAAGAAAAGCAGGAGGTATCACACTTCTAGACTTCAAACTTGTATAAGGCTACAGTAACCAAAACAGTCTGGTATAGGTACAAGAACAGGAATATAGACCAATGGAACAGGGTAGAGATTCTGGAAGCAAAGCCTCAATTTCTCAACCAACTCATCTTTGACAAAACTTCCAACAACAACCACTGCGGGAGAGGAGAACCTATTCAGTAAATGGTTCTGGGAAAACTGGCTGATCCCATGCAGAAGATGGAAACAGGACCCCTACCTATCACCATACACAAAAATTAACTCTAAATGGATCAAAGGCCTAAACATAAAAGCTCAAGCTATAAGAATCTGATCTTCAGTCTTTGTGATGCCTTTCACAATAAATATTACCATTGCCTACCTATAAGGAACGGAAAAAGTAGAGCTGGTTAGTGACTTGTCACAGGACACACTACTAGGAAAATAGAGACCAGGATCTCAAATGCTGGATTTACTATAATATTACAGAAACATACTTCTGGCTCCTGGAGCCTCTATTTCTAGAAATGCTCTTCTAACACTGATCAATCTAGAGGCTGGAGTTCTAATACCTCCAGGTGTTCTTCATTAACTTCTTAAACACTGAGCCATACTATTTCTTTACTCATAAAAATCTACTATGATGTAAAAATAAGTTGCTTACAAAAATGTAAAAGTCATGAAAAACTGTGAAGAAAAATTGACATATATGACAGACTGAAGATTAATATCCTTGATACAGAAATACCTTCATAGATAGAAAATAATGTTAACCTAGAATTCTCATTGAGAGCAGCAAAAATGCCTAATAAATTCAGGAAAATATTCCCAGTCACAATAACTATAGCAATTACAATACAAAGCTTGAGATAATATGTTGAATAAAAAGATAAATTTTCAGAAGTGGAAAGGCTAGAACACAGAATACACTTTTTTTTAAATATGAGAAGAGTGCTAGTAAATAAGCCAATCTCATATACTGTGAGTTTTCATGTCAAATTTTTGGCAGAATTCATTACAATTTAGGATGTTCATACCGTTTGCATAAACGTAAAATGTTTATACCCTTTTAGGCATCAACGATGTACAGGGAACCCCAGGGAGCTGATAAGGGCCCAGCATATGAGCCCGTTTTAATCTCTTATTGTCAGTATCCCTGCTGCCACTGACTTTGCTGCCAAGTGTTAAGGGATTAGATATTTTCCCAGTGTACTGATGAGAAATTCTTTATGAAGGACCCCATACAGAGGCTGACTCTCAGACATGTAGACATGATGCTATACTTGCATATTCCTTTTCACCAGTGTCTTTATCCTCACAAACCTCCTCTCTAGTGCCTTTTATGAGTTTGGAGTTTATGGCACACTTAAGGCCCTCGTAGACATTGTAGTCAGCAACGGCCATGGCCTTATCTCCTTGTGTTCAGACTGATTCTGTTCTGCTCTCACCAAACTCTGAAGCTCCTGTCACCACAGTGAGTGATATGCCTCCCCTACAGACACATAGTCACACAGAATGTGAGGCAGACAAGAGAGACAAGGGACTTTGTGCTTGATGAATGTGAGAGAGTATTAATAGTGGTTTAGATATCTGTTGGAAGGCCCCAGTTATACATTTCACAGATCATAGTCTTCACTGGGTGGTGGGTACTAACACCTTGTTTCACATGGAGCTATAAATAAGACACTGGAGCTCAGGAGAGAAGAATGAGCTGGGAAATTAGGCTAGAACTGTCAGGGCCTGACACTTTAGATGATGAGGTTTGTTAAAGCTGTTAACATTGGCTTTTCTGCATGAAGATGCAGGTGACAATTAATTGTGAAAAGTGAAGATGATTCCTGCTATACAGACTTCTTTAGTTGATAGAGGTATAATCAAACAAGCTCTGAATATTTAGAAAACTGAAACAAACATTTAATTTATATTAATTAAACATTGTCAAACATACTTGATTTTTGTGTCAGGGTTTCATTGTTGACCAGACTGGAGTACACTGGTACAATCACAGTTCACCACAGCCTCGACTTCCTGAGTTCGGAAAATCCTCTTGCCTCACCCTCATGAGTAGCTGGGACTACAGGTATGCACCACCATGACCGACTGGTTTTAAAATTTTTTTGTAGAGACAAGGTCTCACTATGTTGCCTAGGTTGGTCTTGAACTCCTGGGCTCAAGTAATCCTCTCACCTTGGCTTCCCAAAGTGCTGGGATTACAGACATGAACCACTGTGCCCGGCCTGTTCAGACTTCCTTTGATTCTGAAATGTGTGAACCCTGTTACTGGCAATATAAGCCTCTCCAAAGGCTGCTTGAGTGTCCTCCCAACAAAGCAGCTAGCTTTCCTCAGGAAAAGTGATATACATGAAAAAGAGAGTGAGAGAAAGAAGCCATGATGACTTTTATAAACCAGTCTCTAAAGTTGCCCACTGTCATTTCTAGTCATGTTTCCAGAATTACCTCCACTTTTTAAGAGCATTCGAATCCACAGCAAATCTTTACTTCCTTGAATCTTCCAAAAATCGCTTACACAGGACCAAATTTTTAAATAAGTCACTACTAGCACCCTCTAATTGGGATATCCCATGAGAATCCATGGCGTGCATTCTCTATCACTGCAATGAGTAAAAAGTCCAACATTGACTACAGAAATGTTCCTGGTGATCTTTTGGCTAGAGAACACTGACAGCGGCATGGTACTGAACTGGTTGGCCATTAGGGAGTGGTAATGCAGGGTTTTCTAAGCCATATAACTTTGTGTTTCCACAGTATCTGGGTTCCAGGCTGATTAATGACCTGCAAGGGACAGAATCCACTGTAGATATCTGTACCAAGGTGCTGGTAGATTGTCTGTAGTATAGGGTGAAGTGTGGGGTGGGAGGCCTCATTAGGATGGAAAGCAGCAAACAGCAGCCATGGCCAGAAGGGTTCATCCACAGCTTCTCTGTTCATTTCCCTGGGTCCTCACACAGTCTACTTAGGGATAGGGTCACAGGGAAGTTGAGACTAAAATTCGTAAGGGCTTATAGCTCTGAGAAGAGACATTCTTTCACAAATGTCACTTCCTTTCTTGCCCGTCATGTATGATGGCATCAAGTTCATGGACACTTCCAACAAGGTACACTTCTTACAAAGAGCCTTTGTTGGGAAGGAGTCCAGAAGTGGTTGTAGAAACATTAAGGGAGTGGCCTTGATGATGCCCTTTTCCATCCCTCATCTCCAACTAACTTGTGTGCCTTCCCTCAGAATATTTCTGACTCCTGGTTATTATTCTCTGCTTCCAATACTTTGCCCCAGAACTTGTATCCAAACTGGTTCCCTTACCTCTGGGAATCCCTGCCTATAGCCCTCACCCTCAGCCCTAGTGCACAGCTGCTGTTTCCTAAATGTGAATTCCATTGGCCCTATTTGGCTACTCATTGGTTTTAATGACATCATTCCCTTAATGACCATAGAATTCCCCTCTGTATTATACCTCTTTTGTTCCCATCCTCCCGTAACACCTGTGCTAGAGGAAGTAGTCGGATGTGACCCCTTTACCCCCTCAATACCAATGTCCAAGGGCAGGAACCTCAAAACTAGAACAGACAAGATTAGACACTGTCCCTGACCTCCAATAGAATTAAAGTGGAAAAAAGTGGTATCTGGTAGTCAGGGAATCCTAGGACCCTGCTTGCACCTCCAGGAGAATGTTATTGTTGAGCATAAGATCTACAGGATGGTCTCATCACCAACATTCTGCCAGCATCTTGCTGGCACTTAGCAATTGCCTGGCATATGAATGAAGCCTAAGCTATCACTCAGTCTAATTCCTCTGTATTCAGTGGTGTATTAGTTTGCTAGGAGTGCCATAAAAAAATACCACAGACTGGGTGTCTTAAACAATAGAAATGAATTTTCTCACAGCTTCAGGGGTCAGAAGCCCAAGATCCAAGTATTGGTACTTTTCTTCTGAGGCCTCTTGCATTCACTTGCAGATGGACCACCCTCTTTCTGTCTCTTGACATGGTAGTCCCTCTCTGTGTATTCTTCCCTAGTGTCTCTGTATGTTCTAATCCCCTCTTCTTACAAGGACATAAGTCAGATTTAATTAAGGCACACTTTAATGGCCTCATTTTAACATAATTACCTCATCAAAGGCCTTATCTTCAAATACAATCACATTGTGAGGCATTGGGGGTTAAAGTTTCAGCAAATTAATTTTGGAGGAACATAATTCAGTACATAATAAGTGATGATGTTAAAGCACAGAGGAAGAAAGGGGCTTGCCTGAAATTTTACTGACAGGTTTTCCAGCTTCTAATCAACTAGCTCCTAGGTCAGAAAAGTCCTGAATTTTGCCCAGACTTCCAAGTTGTCAACATGCTAGCCTTATTTACCAAACCTTTAGTCTGATAGCTTATCTGATATCCTACCAGCACCTATACTCTCCCTGATAATAGATTTTCATTCTCCAAGTTTTTCCTCCAGTTTATTTATGGATGCCACTGGGCTCTGAAGTAGGGTACATCCGTACACGCACTATACACAATTAGAGGGAAGAAAGGTAAGGACAGAGTCCATGAAGCAAGTATAACCTCTGTCTATGGGTTGAATTGTGCAATCCCCCAGTTTTACATGTTGAAGTTCTAACCCCAAGTAACTCAGAATTTCACCTTATTTGGAAATAGAGTTGTTGCAGTTGTAATTAGTTAAGATGAAGTCATAATAGGTGGGCCTCTATCAAATATGACTGGTATCCTTATAAAAAAGAGAAGTTTGTTCAGAGACATACATAAAGTGAAAATGATATGAACAGACATAGGGAGAGGACAGCCATATCTAAGCCAAGAAGAGAGTCTGGAACAGATCATTCCCTAACAACTCCTAGAAAGGACCAACCCTGCTGATACTTTGATTTCAGACCTCTGGGCTCCAGAACTGTGAGAAATGTATTTCTGTTGTTTAAGCCACCCAGTTTGTGTACTTGATTATAGAAGCCCTAGCAAACAAATCCACTTTCTAACACATCTTTCTGCAGAGCTTCCTGCTACCATTCGAGCACTAGGGTAGATGTTGCAGTTAGGTGTCAGACAAAATAGCCTTTTCCAAAAGATCTGTGGTTCCATTACCCAGACAGCTCTTGGCACTGGTCATGGGGATCTTGTGTTTCCCAGACCTTATCACCTGCCTTGTGACAGTGAGGTGGTTAAGAGTATTGGCTCTGGCAACAGACTACCTCTGATACTGGGCTCTGTCTCTCACTAGCTGTATGAACTTGTACAACTTTCCTTAAGCCTAATTTCTCATCTATAAGAAGGGCAATATAATACAACTAGCCTCATGGTTTTATTTTAAAGATTAAATTGGGCAATTTAGTAACAGATCTTGTAATTGCAGCTCACATTGTGAGTATAATCTCTCTTGTCCAGATTATGCCTGTGCCTGTGCTCTACATGGGGGCATGGTGATAGGACAAGCATCAGCAAGGGAAGAAGCAGTTTCTAAACTTCAAACTCTTTTGGTTGTAATCTGTTTCTTTTCAGGATCTGATATAGGAAACCACTCTGACTTTGGGGGCAGGCATTTAGGGTGACTTGTCAGCTAGCCTTAAAGTCCCAGAAGTCCAGCCAATGGAGAACTCTGCAGCTGGGAAATCTAAACAAATCTCCCAAACCAGTGTTTAAGCTTCAAGTTGAAACGAGGAAATTGGAAATACATAAACTCCAGTCACCAAGGCTCTCCATCCCCTCTTTAGCCTTGGGATTTGAGGTCTTGAGGTGGTGCTGCAGGCAAAGAGGATCTTTTTGCACTTCCACATAGCTTGCTCCTCAGAAAAACTTTCCTCTTAACTGCTTACCCTGCTGCCAATGTTCTTACCTTGGAAGGGCAGCCACCACTACAGCACAAGATAGACAGTGGTCAGTTACAATGCATTGCTCTGCTCCTCTTCCTTGCTGAGCTCATCCTAGGGACAAGCCACTGTAAGGCCACAAGGAACATGGCCACAGAGGAGCTCCAACTAATTTAGATTAATGGTTACTAGGGCTGGGGCAGGGGAGAATTGGGGAAACTGACTGCTAATAGATTCAAGTTTTTTTTAGGATGATGGAAATGTAATTAAAATAGATTGTGATTATGATTGCACGACATAGTGAATATACTTAAAAACACTGAATTGTACATTTTAAAATTAAGAATTTTATGTTAAGCATATATTGTCTTAGAGAATACCTACATCATCACAGACTGTTGGTAGAAATATAGATGTTACAGGCACTTTTATTGAGAGCTCAGAAAGAAATAAGAAACGTTTTTGGAAACTGAAAGAAAGGGTATTCTTGTTATATAGTGGCAGAAAGCTCAGCTCAATTGTGTCTTACATTTGAATAGAAAGTAGAACTTGTAAGGGATGGACTCAAATACTTATTTGAGTAGATTTCAAGCAAAGCATTGAAGATGTGGCCTGTTCTCTTATTTTATTGTATACTATAAGAGTAAACAGATAAATCAAGGAAAGAGCTGCTGTACACACAAAACAAACAAATAAACAAACAAAAAAGCAAAAAAACAAGACTTCATGACTTGGGAAATTCTCATCCTATTCGGATTACACAAAATGCTAAAATGAGAAGATTTACTGTCAGGAATGTGTGCACTAAAGAGAAAGCCAAGGATATCGCTGGATGATCTTTTGCTAGAGCTTTGAAAGAATGAAAAGATCAGAATATTCATAGGGCTCTTTAAAATTATGCATGTGACTTATGGATCCCCTCAATCAACTCAATTTAATTCAGGAATAGAGATAAAGTTTTCCAGGAAAAATCTGTAAAGGGTTCTCTTGTCAAATGGACTGAATCCTCAACACATACAGTAGACCCATAAAGATTTGAAAGAATGCTGTGTCAGCAGAAACACTGTAAACTTGAACTGAAATAGAGAGAGGATGAAATAAAGAAAAGCTGTTAGATTCCCAAAATCCTACAGCCAGGGAACAGGCTGATAACAATATTCTGCTGCAAACATATACTATCCTTCAAGAAAAATCTAAGAATGGCTCTGAGGACAGAACCTGAGACTTTAGGGGTGGTATCTTAGGCACAGAAGGTGGAGTCTGTAGCCACAGAGGAATATTCTCAGGCCTTGAAACCTAAAGGAGTTAATCTGATCAGATTTCAAGATCGCATGGAGCTGGCACCTCTTTTTCTCATTTCATTTCCTCCCACTTGAAGTAGGATTGTCTGTAATTATTATCCTATGCCTGTGCCACCACTATAGTCAGAAAAGAGGTAACTTTATTTTCTACTTCACAGGTTCGCTGATGAAGAGAAATTTTGTCTCTTGATAAACCATACACAGAGTCTCTCATACCTGATTTAGATGATTTACAGATTATATTTTGGACTTGATATGTAATGTGTTGAGAATTTGGGGGTTATTGGATGAGGTGAATATATTTTTCATGTAAGACTAACATGAATTTGGGAATTAGAGGGCATATGTGGTAAACTAAATAATGACCTCCAAAAAAATTCATGTCCTGGTCTCCGGAACCTCTAAATATTACCTTATATGGCAAAAGGGATTTTGCAAATGTGATTAAACATCTTGAAATGGGGAGATTATGTTGATGGGCCCTAAGTAATAATGTGTTCTTATTAAGAGGAAAAGAAAAGAACATTTCACTCAGAAGAAGGAGGCAATGTGATAACTAAAGCAAGATGCTATGCTGCTGGTTTGAATGATGAGGGAATAGGAGCTCTGGAAGCTCCAGGGAAGAATTCATTGCCTTGAAAAGGAACAAAGACCCACCATGAGTGAGAATATGTGGTATTGAGTTCTTTGTTTCTGTGATAGATCACTGAGTATGATGGATTCTAAATCCATCCAAGTTGCTGCGAAGTCCATAATATTGTCCTTCTTTATGGCTGCATAATACTCCATTGTGTATATGTATCACATTTTCCTTATCCAGTTCACTTTCAATGGGCAGCAGGGTTGGTTCCCTGTTTTTGCTATTGTGAATAGTGCTGCAATAAATATACATGTGTAAGTGTCTTTTTTGTAGAATGATTTGAGTTCCTCCAGGTATATTCCCAGGAGGGGGATTGCTGGGTCATATGGAAGGTCAATTTCTAGTTCTTTTAAAAATTACCACACTGTTTTCCATAGAGGTTGAACTAGTTTGCACTCCCACCAACAGTGTAGAAGCATTCCCTTTTCTCTGCATCTTCGCCAGCATCTGTTTTTGGTTTTGTTTTTTTTACTTTATTAATGATGGCCATCCTTACTGGAGTTAGGTGGTATCTCAATTTGGTTTTGATATCAAAATGCTATAAAAGATGGATTGGCAGTAAGTAATGGGATACTGCTGGCAACAGAGTGAAGGGGGCACATAACATCACTAAGCATACCTGATCCTAAACCAGGGAAAGGGAGGACCAGTTGGAGGTCCAAACTTTACCTGCATGTAGAATACTTATGTACCTAATCCAGACTTGTACACCACACTTTAAAATAAAAAGAAGAAGGAAAAAAAGATATTTTTAAAAGACTCGTAATAAACCATGAAGGGTGACTCAGACTCTGAAATAAATTTTTAAAAAAAGAAAAAGAATAAAGAATACAGCTCAAGAAACTAGAAAAAGCAAGGCAATGGACTCTCAAAGGTAGTGTGGCTCTGCTGACAACCTGATATTGATCCATTAAAACTGATTTTGGACTTCTGAACCCTTAAATTATAAAAGAATAAATACATGCTGTTTTAAGCCACCACAATGTGGTTATTTGTTACAGCAGCCATAAGAAAATAATACAAAGTCTTTAGAAATTATCTAGTCCAGTGACTTTCAAACAGTCTTAAAACTCTTTTTTAGCTCTACTTCAACTCAAGTGGCCTTGTTTTGAGCTCTCTTAATCATGGTCTTCTGGAAGTGTTTCACTTTTTGAAAAATGGCTATAGGATTAAACCACAAAACTATTGATTTAGTCCAATATAAATTTTATAGATGAAGAGAAAAAAAACTCAAGAAAAGTGAAACTGATTTTCCCTTAGTCAGAGAAGACAAAAACGAACCACAAGTTCTCAATCCCCGTTAGAGCTGCTTGAGAACTGGGAATCTAGATTAGAGATAAATTGCTGGGGAATAAATGAAATAATATATGTAGAAAGCTTAAAAGAGTGCCTGTCACATATCCATCCCTAAATATTAGCTATAATTATAATATGTACTTGCATATGTACAGAATATCTCTAGAAGTATTATATGAAAACCCGTTAATAGTTTCTTCTGAAAGGGATTGGCAGTAGTGGGAAACTGCCAGGGGAGGGGAGGGTGGGATTGGCAGTTGAGGGAAACTGCTAGGGGAGGGAGGGGCACACCTCATCAACAAGGGTACCTGCATAATCAACATTTGTATACCTAACCCTGAATTGCACCCCACATCTTCAAAAAAACAAAAAATAAATAATTAGTTTCTTCTAGGTTGGGGAAATGAGACACAGGGGTGGGAGAGAAACTGACTTTTCACTGTATGTTATTTTTAACCATGTGCATGCTACATCTACCTATCCACCCACCCATCCATCCATCCATCCATCCATTCTTAAAGGGTGAACAGGATTAAATGGAACTATCTTTCATTGATTAGGATAAAGATTCCTATTCCCTTCATTGGGGAATCACAAGAGCACCAACAAACTCAAAATCCCAAAGAAATCAAGCATATCAGATAAAGTATAAAGTAAAGTTTCATTTCAGCCCAGTGTCAGTATCCACTAACTACTCAGTCATCTCTACATGTATCACTTCACAGCACATTTGTCTCTAAGATAACCTGGCTTTCAAAATTAAGATTTTTAATAATTGTTTTAATATTGGCAAATCAGATTAGAAAATTAAGGCAAGATTGGCTGCCTATTAATTAAATACACAATTTTCACCTGCCATGGTCTTTTTCTTTTCCTTTTTTTTAAGACAATCTAGTCACAGGTTTAGAACACCTGAATGATCAATTTTTCAGAATTTCTGTGTGTCTCACTTTCAGGACAAGTAAAAGTATTCCTCTTTTTACCTATCTTTGCCACTCATGTAGTATCTACCCTCTAGAGAAAACAATTAGTACTAATGGAACTCAAATCCCATCTGTTATTTCCTTGTGCTGAGTAAATTATACTCAGCTCCTTCCATCCCCTAAAGTGGTAAGGATATTTTTTTACCCAGTTAAGATATTCCATAAATGAATTTCTATTTCCCCTATCCATTCAAAACAAGTTCAAATCCAAACCTATTTTTTCCTAATTTTTGAGATTGCTGCTTGTCTACTGCAGTTGGTCTGAGAATGAGACTATCATGAACAACTAAATACTGACAAACTTGAAAGCCTAGAGGAAATGGATACATTCCTAAAAACATACAGCCTACCAAGATTGAATCAAAGAAATAGAAAGCCTAAAAAGACCAATAATGAGTAGCAAGATTGGATCAGTAATAAAAAGTGTTCCAAAAAGGAAAATATCTAGGGTTAGACAGATTCACTGCTGAATTCTACCAATCATGCAAAGAAGAAATAATACCAATCCCTCCAAAACTATTCCAAAAAAATCAAAGAAGAGGGAATTCTTCCTATCTTATTCTATCAGGTCAGCATCCCTTCATTATAAAAAGTCTGAACAAACTTGGCATACAAAGACAATACCTCAAAATAATAAAGACAATAAACTCACAGATAACATTATACTAAATGAGAAAAAGTTAAAAGTCATTTTTCTAAGAACTAGAATAAGAGACAAATGCCCACTTTCACTACTCCTGTTCAGCATAGTACTGGAAGTCCTAGCCAAAGCAATCAAGCAAGGGAAAGAAATAATAGGCATCCAAACTGGAAAAAGGGAAGTCAAATTGTTCCTCTTTGTTGAGAATATTATTTCATACTTAGAAAAACCTAAAGACTCAACAGAAAAAAAAATGTGGATTTGATTAAATAAAAAAACAATGACCTGATTTCAAAATTTATTATAAGGCTATGGTAGTCCAAACAACATGATATTGGTATAAAACTAAATGCGTATACCAATGGAACAGGATAATCTAGAAATAAAGCACATATTTACAGCCAACTGATCTTCCACAAAGCCAACAAGAACTTACATCAGGAAATTGACATCCTTTTCAATAAATGGTGCTAGGAACATTGGATTACCATAAGCAGAATTAAAAAACTGGACCCTGATCCCTCACCATATACAAAAATCAACTAAGAATGGATGAAAGTCATAAATACAAAACCCAAAACTATAAAAAATACTAGAAGAATACCTAGGAAAAACTCTCCTGGACATTAGTTAGGCAAAACATTTATGACAAAGACCTCAAAAGCACAGGCAACAGAAAACAAAGATAGATACATGGGGCTTTATCTAACTAAAAAGGTTCTGCACAGCAAAATAAACAATCAAAAGAATGAAGAAACAACCTGTTGAATAAGAGGAAATATTTGTAAACTATTCATCTGACAAGTGACTGAAATTCAGAATCCATGAGGAACTCAAAACAACTAAACAGTAAAAAACAAATAAGTAATCCCATTAAAAAGTGGGCAAAGGACATGAAAAGACATTTCTCAAAGAATGAAAAAACACCCTCTCCAGCAGCTGTTATTTTTTGAGTTGTTGATAATTGCCATTAGGTGGTATCTCAGTGTGGTTTTGATTTGCATCTCCCTGATGATTAGTGAGGTTGAGCATTTCTTCATGTGTTTGTTGGCTGCTTGGATGTCTTCTTTTGTGAAGTGTCTGTTCATATCTTTTGCCCATTTTATAATGGGGTTGTTTGTTTTTTTCTTTTCAGCACGTTTGAGTTCCTTGTAGATCCAGGATGTTAAGCCTTTGCCAGATCTGGAGTTGGCAAATACTTTTTCCCAGTCTGTAGGCTGTCTCCCTGCTCTCTTGATGGTTTCTTTGGCTTTGCAGAAGTTTGTCAGTTTAATGAGGTCCCACTTGTCTATCTTCTCTCTTATGATCTGTGGGTTTCGGGTTTTGTTCAGGAATTGGATGCCAGTTCCAATTTCCATGAGGGTATTTCCTTCCTTTTCTAAGGTTCTTATGGTTTGAGGTTTTACATTTAGGTCTCTGATCCATTTAGAGTTAACCTTTGTGCATGGGGATAGATAAGGGTCCTGTTTCAATCTTCTGCATGTGGTCAGCCAGTTTTCCCAGCACCATTTACTGAATAGGTTCTCCTCTCCCCAGTGGTAGGTGGTGGGGGCTTTGTCGAAGATGAGTTGGTTGAGAAATTGAGGTTTTCCTTCTGGAATCTCAATTCTATTCCATTGATCTATATGCCTGTTCCTGTACCAATACCAAGCTGGAGAGGGTGTGGTGAAAAGGAAACACTTCCACACTGTTGGTGGGAGTGTAAACTAGTGCAACCTCTGTGGAAAGCAGTGTGGTGATTCCTAAAAACTCTAAAAATCGACCTTCCATATGACCCTGCAATCCCCCTACTGGGAATATAACCTCAAGACCTCAAATCACTCTATAAAAAAGATACCTGCACACGTATGTTTATCGCAGCATTGTTCACAATAGCAAGAACCTGGAAACAACCATGCTGCCCATCAAAAGAGGACTGGATTAAAAAAATGTGGTACATATACACGATGGAATACTACGCAGCCATAAAAAAGAACAAAATCATGAATTTCGCAGCAACCTGGATGAAACTAGACTCTATAATACTGAGTGACCTCTCACAGAAACCAAGATCCGAGTATCACATGTTCTCACTCATATAATGGACCTTGAACATCCAATGTAATACTATAAGAAAATAACTGACGGTACTGGGAAACTATGGGGGGGAGGGGGATGGGATTAACAGTTGCAAATATCTGTCTGGGGATGGGGAAACACCGCTTATCAACAGGGGGCCTGAATGAAATGTAATTGTACACCTAACCCTTAACTGTAAACCACAAAATCATAATTTAAAATATTGATTAAAAATAAATAAATAAATAAATAAATAAGCAAAAAAATAATAAATTGAAGATTATTAACAAAAAAAAAAGAATGAAAAAACACATGGTCAATGGGCATATTTAAAAATACTCAACATCCCTAATCATCAGAGGAATGCAAATCAAAATCACAGTGGAACATCATCTTATTCAATCAGAATGGTTATTACTAAAAATACAAAAGCAAACAAACAAATACTCATATATTGGCGAGGGTGTGAAGAAAAGGAAACTCTTAGACACTGTTGGAGGGAATGTAAACTAGCAATAACTATGGAAAACAGTATGGAGATTTCTTAAACCACAAATAGAATTTTGGATCCAACAATACCACTACTTGCTATTTACCCAAGGCAAAATAAATCAATATATTAAAGGAATATCTTCACTCACATGTTTATTGCAGCAGTATTCACAATAGCAAAGATATAATACCAAACTCAGTGTCCATAAATGGATGAATGGATTATAAAATGTGGCATAGATACACAATGGAATACTACTCAGCCATAAAAAAGAATGAAATCATGTCATTTGTAGCAACATGGTTAGAACTGGAGGTCATTATCTTAAGTGAAATTAGTCAAGCATGAAAAGACAAATATCATACGGTCTCACTTATATGTGGGAGTTAAAATTTGATCACATGGAGGTGGGTAGTGGAAAGACAGCTAACAGCGATTATCTGTTAAAGGAAAGAGAATAGAGAAAAGTCAGTTAAGGGGTACAAACAAACAGATAGATAGAAGGAATACATGCAATGTATGATAGCAGAGTAAGATGGTTATAGTTAACAAAAATGTATTGTATTTGGGTAAGGAACACCCTGAATACTGTGACTCAATCACTCTGCATTATATACAGGTAACAAAATTTCCCAGAAGTCCTATACATTTGCACAAATAAAAAAAAAATCAATAACCTAACTTTATACCTTAAGAAATGAAAAAAGTGCAAATTAAACCCAAAGCTAGCAGAAAGAAAGAAATAATACAGATTAATTGCATCAGCGTTCAACAAAATGGAACTAGAAGAGCAGTAGACAGACCAAATAATAGCAAGATTTGGCAGTTTGCAAAGTTCAACAATTTTGGCAAATTTTGAATAACACTGACTAAGAAAAAAGAGAGAAGATCTAAATTATTAATATTGGAAATGAGAATAAGTATTTTACTAGAGACCCAACAGGAATACTATGCAGGATTTTACAACCACAAATTACATAATCCATATAAAATGGAAAAATTCCTATAAAAGCACCAATTACAAAAATAGACAGAAGAGAATACAGCAAAAGCTTGTCAGAGCTATAGCAAGTAAAGAAAGTAAGTCAATTATTTTTTTAAGTGATATAGAAAAATTCCAGGGCCAGATGGCTTCACTGGTGAGTTATAGTAAACATTTAAAGAAGAATTAACATCAACCTTTCTTAAACACTTTCAAAAAAATAAAAGAGGTGGAAACAATTATTAACGTATTCTGTGAGGACAGAAAAACCCTGAAACCAAAGCCAAGTCAGACAAAACATCATATGAAATGTGTAGAACAATATCCTAGAACAAAATCCCATTCACAAACTATAAGCAAAAATCCTCAACAAGATGCTAATGAACCGAATTCAACAACCTATTAAAATGATTAAACACCATGACTAAGTGAGATTTATCTCTAGATCCTAAAGATGGTTCGATGTAAGTAAGTGAATCAGTATTACACATCACATTAATAGAAGAAACAAACAAAAAAACCCATACAGTCATCTCCATTGATACAGGAAAAATAATTGATAAAATCGAACACTTTTATACAATGAGAAAAAAAACAACAACTCAAAAACTAGGAATAAAGAAAACTTTTTCAACAAGATAAAGGACATTTAGTAAACCTATAACTAAACTCATACTCAGTGGTGAAAGACAATGTTTTCTTGTGAGATTGTGAATAAAACTTTCATCATCATTACTTAGTATTGTAAAGAAAATTCTAGCCAAATTCACTAACCAAAAAATAGAAATAAAATACACCCAAATTGAAAAGGAAGAAGTAAAGCTATTAGTACCCACAGATGCCATGGTCCAATACTGTACCAAAAATAAACATCCCCCAAACAAACAAACAAAAAACAACTACTAGATCTAATAAACAAAGGGTAATTTGCAGAATACAAAAGCCACAGAGAAAAATCAGATGTGCTTTTATAAACCAGTAATGAGTAATCTGAACACAAAATTAAGAAAATAATGCCATTTACAATAGCATTTAAAAGATAAATCACTCAGGAATAAATTTAGAAAGGGAGATAAAAGATTTATACAGTGAAAACTACAAAAAATTGCTGAAATTAGCGAAGAACTAAATGCATTGAAACCCTTCCTGTACTCATCAAAAAACTTAGTATTGTTTAGTTGATAATACAACCCAATGCAGATTCAATATTATCACAATCCTAATTCAAAAAACCATTTTTGTAGGAATGGAAAAGATGATACTCACATTCAAATAGAATTGCAAAGGACTTTGGATAGTTCAAATAATATTGAAAAGGAAAAATCAAGTTGAAGGACTTACGTCTTTCAATTTCAAAGCATAGTACAAAGCCACACTAATCAAAACGATGTGGTACTGGCATAAGGGTACACATATAGATCAATGGAATAAAATTGAGAGCCCAGAAATAAAACCATACATCTATGGTCAATTGATTTTTGAGAAGGGTTCCAAGACCATTTAACGGAAGAAGAGTGTCTTCAACAAATGTGCTGGGAAAACTGAATATCCACATGCAAAATAATGAATTTGGGGCCATTTTTCATATCACATATTGAAATTCACTCAAAATGAATCAAAGACTAAAATATGGGTTAAAACTGTAAAGCTCTTAGGAGAAAATATAGGGCTAAAACTTCATGACCTTAGATGCAGCATGCATTTTTATATATGACACCAAAAACATGAGCAACCAAATAAAAAAAGACATTATTTGAAATCTATGAAAATAAAAAAAACTGTGCATCAAAGGATGAATCAAAAAATGGGAAAAAACAATCTACAGAACAGGACTGAATATTTAGAAATTATATATCTGCTAAAGGTCTTTTATCCAGAATGTACAAAAACTCTTACAACTCAACAACCAAAAGAAAAACGACCCAATTTTAAAAAGTACAAAACACTTTAACAACAATTTATTGCAAGAAGATACACAGATGGCCAACAACCATATGAGAAGATGCCAAAATCATTAGTCCCTAGAGACGTGCATTTCACAATCACATGAGACACTTGACACCCACTAGGATGGCTATAAACCCAAAAAGGGGATGGAGATGGGGAAACAATAAGTGTTGTTGACAACGTGGAGAAATTGGATCCCTGAACATTACTGGTGGACTATAAAATGGTTCAGCTGCTGTTGAGAACAGTTTGGTGGATTTTCAAAATATTAAACATAGAGGCATCATATGACCCTGTTATTCCACTCCTAGGTGTAGATCCAAAATAATTGAAAAGAGGTACTTGAACAAACACCTGTTCATTGATGCTTGCAACAGTATTATTCACAATACTCAAATGGCTGACATAATCCCATATGTCCATCTGCAGATAAACAATAATATACAATGTAATATTATTCATCCAGAAAAAGGAGTGAAGTACTTATACATGCTTCAGTATGAATGAACCTCAAAAACATTATACTAAGTGAAAGGAGACTGACACAAAAGCATACATTTATGTGAACTATCCAGAACAGGTAAATACATAGACACAGAAAGCAGACTGCATGTCAGGGCTGGGAGGAGGCAAAAAAGGTAGAGTCGGGAGTAACTGCTTAAAGTGCATAGGGTTTTATTTCGGGATGATTGTTCACTTTAAAATAATTAAGTTGGCCGACTCAGTGGCTTAGCCCGTAATCCCAGCACTTTGTGAGGCCACAGCGAGAGTGGATTGCCTGAGCCCACGGGTTTGAGACCAGCCCAGGCAACTTGGCGAGCTCTCATCTCTACAATAAATCAAAAATTAGCCAGGTGTGGTTGTGCGCACCTGCTGTTCCGGCTACTCAGAAGGCTGAGGCAGAAGGATCGCTGGAGCCCAGCAGCAGGTCAATACCAGGTTGGCCGTGAGTGTGCCACCACACTCCAACCTGGAAAACGGAGTGAGACTCCAACTCAATAAACAAACAAACAAATAAAATAATTAATTTTATATAACATAAATATTGCCTCAGTTTTTCTTTTAAGACATCACAACAAATCCTACAAAAGTTTCAAGAATAATGAGTATTGGGGGAGTGGGAAAAAATGGGATATGTTGCTCCAAGGGTACAAACTTTCAGTTACGAATAATTTCTAGATATCTAATGTACAGCATGGTGACTTTAGTAGCTAAAACTGTATTATTTAGTTGAAATTTGATAAGGGAGCAGATTTCAAGTGTCCTCTTTACAAACCGACCCCTTCTACACACACACAAGTTCTTGGACTTGTAAATAATAAGGCAAAGTGTACGCTTTACCAGATTTATTTCTGAAGTTGGAGAGGAGTATAAATAATAACATTTATTGTTTCTGAGCATATAACTCAGCATAGCATAGCCATTCTTTGGAATCACTTGGGATAATTTAACCAAAAATGTACACATCAATATATGTATACACCTACCTTTTTAAGTAAATGGAATCAAGCAGATATATTTTGCATTCATTTAATTTTAGCTGTCAAACATATTTATGTAAAATTGTGTATATTTTTCAGCTTTATTGCTGTATAATTGACAAATAAAAATTATATATATTCAAAGTGTACATGATAATTTGATATACATACACAATCGAATTAGCACATCACCATCCATATTTTCTCTCTATAAATACACAAATGAATATATAGATTATAGATATACAGATGTAGAGATATAAGACATAGACATAGACATAGACATAGACAGACATACAGAGAGTTCAGGATTAGCATTTTCCCTGGAAAATGAGAGCACAGGGAATCATGGAAATTGGCTGAAAAATAAGTGACCAGAAGACCATGGTATCAGAGCTGGCTAAGGAAAGAAATAAAGGCTGTGGAAGCATGGTGATGTACAGAGAGGAAATAGAGGGGACAAGCCATGGATTTCATGGTTCTTGTCCACAGATGAACTCAGGTAGCTCAGAGACCCTGAGTTGAGCCACACACTGTGATTGATGTATAACACGAGACCATCTCTATTCTGCACAATGAGGCTAAGAAGCGCTCAGTATGTGCGGGGAGCCAGCCCCTGCAGAGAGATTTAGGGGTTCCCTTGGAAGGTGTGGCAGTGTCGGCGATTCTGTAGGGATAGATATTAAAAGAAAGAAAGAGTCTGGGGGAGAAAGAAAGAGACTGGACTCTGTCTAGTGCAGAAGCCATTTTATTGGAAGTTACAGCTGGTGTTTATCCCCAAATTTTACACAGACAGTCTCACAAGTCTTTCACGTGAACACAAAGCCAGGTGCAGGAGGGGCGTCCCCCAGCCACCAGATGTTTTCTCACGTATGAGGAAGGACAAACCCCAAAATTGTCTTATTGTTCCCTATGCTAGTTATTGTTCCTCAAAAGCAATTCAACAATCCCTACTAGCATCATGATGTTCTGATAATCAATAACTTCTAAAGCTCATGCATACACAACACCCATGATGACTAACTTAAATCTTATTACCTTTCTATTCTATGCTAACACTACTTACACAATTGCTATGGAAGCTCTTAATTATAGCTTAAACCAGTTCCTAAAGAATGTGGCCCAGTCCAAAGATTACGCTGGGCTCTTTAGGATGTGGCCCAGTCCAAGGTTCACAGTGGGCCACTTCTTGGAACAATCAATTACAATCTCTTAACAAAATGGCTATTCTAAGATCCTATATATCAATCCTAATTTCTATAAAAGTTTCTAATTCTTAATCCTAATATATAAAGCTGATCATCAGCAATAAAGCTTCTAAAAATAAAATCCAAATATAACTGTAAATGCACTAAGGCCAAAACCACAATAGTAGAAAATGGAGACAATGAAATTTCTAAAGTTAACTGTATCCTTATTAAACCTCAAAATATCATGATTGCTCATGCTTGAACTAACATGATTCCCTGAAGTAGCATGACCTATTCTACAATACTTTCTATGAATAAAATAAATTCAATTTCTATAAGTAGAAAAACCCTACACTAACTGTAGCTAAAACTGGACTAAAATAATGCGACCCAGTCCAAAGTACACGCTGGGCCCTCAGGAATGTGGTCCAGCCAAAAGTTCGTGCTGGGCCATTTCTGGTAACTCTAGATAATCATCTATACCATCTAAAGCTGAAAACAGCTCTCCATATGTATATACTAATTCTACACATAGGTACTTTTAAATCTTATAAAGTGGCTTGTACCGTGTAAAAGGCTCCCAAATGTGACCTGAGTTTGAATTATATCTAATACCTAAGCTGAAACCGCAGTTCATGGGAAACAGGAGTGAGCCATGCCTGTCACAGTCACAGTGCCTTCAGCTTAGGTCAGCAGAGTTCCTTTAGGTTATTTGCACTACATGGTAAAAGGAGGAGGAAATAGGGTCAACGGCTCCCGAACACATCCTAGTGGTCTCGGGGTCCATGGCCCTCTCTGATCCCTAACGCTCAGTGGGCCTCTGTGGCCGGCTCCCAACAAGTATGGTCTTTGCTCCTAGGTAAGAAGACAGATATTAATGAGGTACTGGTGCTTATCTTTGACCATTAAGGCACTACACCAAAGAACAAAGTTGTCATTCTTCTTTATGTAATGGCAACTATCCCTTTAGCTCATAGTTTTAAGAAAGTCATACTCCAGCACATGGCTCCCCAATGTCCATATGCATAAAGGATTAAAAAGTGGCAAGTAGTTAGGAAATAACTGATACCAAATATGAAAGTAGTGGCATAGTCTATAAGCTGGTGGTACCTCACCTACACCATGCTTTATAGGATCATTAACTTGAAAAATTTATACTGCTGTTGTTTTAATGTCACAAAACATGCCTGCTTATTGTCTAATGTGCAAGCGTGACATAAGTGTGAAAAATACACTGTGCAAATGTCCTGTTCAACTCTTGTCTGCAGTTTGGAATGACTAAGTGCCAGTTTCTGAGAAAGGTCCCACCAAACTTATTATAACTTGAGATTATTTGCTTCTGTTGTTTGTTTGGAGGTGAAAATAAAAGGCTACACATCCTCAAGAACAGGGACATGGGAGCACCAATGTCAGCTGTCTGAGGAATGTGCTGGGCAGCTAATCTGGCTCTCCCTCCCACTGCAGGTGAGACTCCTCCTGGCACAGTGAGTGCTCCATCAGGAAGGGGAGGGCTAGATGAGAAGATAGATGGAACCATGGCAAGGGCTGTGAAAAGGCCCATTTCCCATTGACCTGTGTGTGCAAATCATAAAACTGATCATAGTGTTGTCTTTGAAAGTGTTCAAATGATTAGGAATGAGAAATAAAATATGAGTTCCCACCTTCCTTTCTTCCTTAGCCCTCACTAGCCAGTAGGCATCCCTTGCAAAGCCCCTGTTGTGCCAGGTAACAAGCTTACTCTGCGAACCTCCAAGAAGAGCATCTCTGACAGAATGCCACTGTCTCCAAAGGCCAATCTCTGGAAGTAGAGTGTGTCTTTTCTCATCAGGATTTATTGACAAATTACCTATGAAGAAAGCCTGATGCATCTGCTAAGGACAGCCAGGGATGTAAGGGGGTAGGGGTGGGGGGCGCAGAGCCTTTCAGTCCTGGCCCTGCTAGCTCATGGTAGGGGCAGGGAAAGAGCAATCCAAGACACACAGCACACGACATGTAATGTCACTCTTTATTATGAAAATAAATGGGGATCATGAGTGGGGAAAATTCACAGAACAACTGGCTCTTTGGCTGGCTATGTTACCTGGCCTACAAGTTAACTTTGGCTTCTTGGTCAGCCAGGCCTCCAGCTCCAGTCATGGATGTGGCCTAACACTGGTGAAAAGAGAAACAACGATGATGTGGTTGAAGACCAAGATGACATCTAAGAGCTCTTTTTATGGGATGTGTTTGAAGGCCTCCTCTGGGATCTTGCCTTCAGCCTAGAGTCAGTGAAGAAAAGGAGTTGGGGCATCAGAAGAGCCAGGTACTCTGAGTTCCATGCCTGCATCTTATTGGCCTTCCTGACAGCCCAGGGACATCCATCTTTTACATACTTGATTCCCAGACCTCACCTGGAACATAGTGAAGACCTGACCAGCTCTGGTGTAGTTCCACTCATTGTCCTGAAGGCACCTAGTGTGGGAGAAGAACAGATGATCTCTATTACTACCCCAGGACAGACACGCTGACCATGCAATGCCACCACTTAACCTATGCTATCTTTGTGCTGGGACACATGCACCAATATGAGCACTACTGTAATAATGACGAAAGACCTAGTGAAAACCAGAACATCTATCACTAACATTCATGCCCGCTGGAATTCAAAGTAGAAAAGGAGGGATGTTCAAATAAACAAAGGAGATTAACATATATTGGTAAAGATAGATGTTCAAGAAAATGGCAATGGAAAATTAAAAGTACAAGTTTCTTTTTTATTGAGATATAATGCACATATGATAGCATTCACCATTTTAAAGTATACAATTCAGTGCTTTTAAGGATGTCCACAAGATTGTGCAACCGTCACAACCATCTAATTCCAAAAATACTTTTATCACCTCAAAGAGAAACTTCTTAACTGTTAGAGATCACTCCCTATTCTCTCTCTTTCCCCCAGACCCTGGTAACCACTACTCTGCTTTTGGTCTTTATGGATTTGTCTATTATGAACATTTTGCATAAATGAAATCATAAAATATGTGACCTTTTGTGACTGGCTTCTCTCACTTAGCATAATGTTCTAAGCTTCATTCATATCATAGCATAAATCAGAACCATATTCTTTTTTAATTCTAATTTTTAAAATTTTTTTAAATTTTAGATTCAGGGGGAATAAGTGCATGTTTGTTATATGAACAGATTAGGCAGTTGCAGAGATTGGGCTTCAGGTGGTCGGTCCATTTCCCAGCTAGTGAACATTATACCTAACAGGTGATTTCTGAACCGTTAATTGCTGCATCCTCCTTTTAGTGTCCCCAATATCTATTATTTCTATCTTTGTGGCCACTTAGCGCCCACATATTAGTGAGAATATGCAGTGTCTGGTTTTCTGTTTCTGAGTTAGTTCATTCAGGGTGATGTTCTCTAGCTCCATCCATGTTGCTTCAAAGGACATGATTTTATTCTTTTTATGGCTGCACAGCATTCCATGGTGTACATATATATATCACATTTTCTTCATTCAGTCAATAATTGGTGGGCACTTAGGTTGATTCCGTGATTTTGCCACTGTGAATAGTGCTGCAGTGAATTTTATAACTGAGTAACAGTCCAATAATATTTCACAAGAAGGATGTACAATATTAATTTATCCATTCATCCTTTAGGACATTTAAATTGGTTCCACTCTTTGACTACTATGAATAATGCCACTACCAGCATTTATGTGCAAATTTTTGAATCAACATATATTTTCATTTCTCTTCATATATACTTAGGAGTGAGATTCTAATTCATATGGTATTCCATGTTTAACATTTTTAGGATTTGCCAAATGTTTTTCCCAGCAATCAATAATACATGAGATTTCCAATTTCTCATCTTCACCATCATGTGTGATCTTTTGTCTTATTGCTTAAGGCCATCCTAGTGGTGTAAAGTGATAACTCATTGCAATTTTGATTTGCATTTCCCTAATAGCTAATGATGTTGAGAATTTTTCCGTGTGTTTGTTGGCAATTTGTATATCTCCTTTGGAGAAATGTCTAATCAAATCCATTCACCATTTTAAAATTGGTTTGCCTTTTTTATTGTTGAGTTGTAAGGTTTCTTCATATATTCTTGTCAGATATGTGATTTGCAAATATGTTATCTCATTCTGTCAATTGGTTTTTCACTTTTTTGGAAGTGTCCATTGACACACAAAAGTTTTTGATTTTGATAAAGACCAATTTGCTTATTATTATTTTTTGGTTGTTTGTGCTTCTGGTTCCATGTATGAGAAATGGTTGCCTAATTCATGATAATGAAGATTTACACCTACCTTTTCTTTTAAGAGTTTTATAGGTTTAGCTCTTATTTTTAGATCCTTGATCCATTATTAGTCAATGTTTGCATACGGTGTGAGTTAGGGGTCAAAATTCATTGTTTAGCAAGTGGATATCCACTTGTCCAAGCACCATCTGTTTAACAGACTATTTTTTTCCACAATGACTCCACTGGATTCTTTTCAGCAACCTAGATGATAATCAGTTAGCCATAAAGGTGAGAGTTTATTTGTGCACTCTTAACTATATTCCATTGATTCCCACATCTTGTCCATAGGCTGGCACCACACAGTGTTACTACTGTAGCTTTGCAGCAAGCTTTGAAATTGGGAATTGAGTTCTCTAAATTTGCTCTTCTCTTTCAAGATTGTTTTGGGTCCAATGCATTTCCACATGAATTTTTGGATTACCTTGACAATTTTTGCAAATAAGCTAGGTGGGATTTTAATAGGGATGATGTTGAATCTGTAGATTGTTCTGGGTAGTATTATCATCTTAACAACATTCAGTCTTCCAATCTATGGACATGAGCTGTCTTTCCATTTATTTAGGTCTTCTTTAATTTTTTTCAGCAATGTTTTGCAGATTTAAAGGTATAAGATTTGTGCTTTTTTTGTTTTATTTTTTCCTAAGTATTTTATTCTTTTTGATGCTATTGTAAATGGATGTGTTTTAATTTCATTTTTGGATTGTTTACTGTAAACTCACAGAAATACAGATGATTTTTGCATATTGTGTCCTGTAACCTTGCTGAACTTGTTCATAGTTCTATAGTTTGCAGTGTTTAATTATTTCATCATTTAAGCATTATACTATTTTAAAAAATTCTTCACATATATCAGTATAAAAGCATGATACCTTTTTCATGGGCCCATTTTCATTTGGAAGCAAAATACCCAATTATTTTTGCAAATTGCTTGTGGTTTTCCATTTCTCACACCCCCGCTGTTCCAACTCCCCCTATTCCCATGTATACCCAGCACTCACTTCTGAGACCACTCGGGTTTCATCCCAGACTGAGTGGAGAAAGCCTTCACCATTTCCTGCTGCTCTGGGGAGAGAGCAGTCTCAGGGCTGAAGGAGGGTGAAGACATTGGTATGGAGAAAGCACTCTGGGTCTCTTTGGGGCCGGCGTTCCTCACAAACAGTTCATCATTCACGATGCACAGACTGGAGGAAAAATGTGTCTTCAAATCACTGGACAGATAGACAACCCAGTGTCCCCAACAATAGAATCCTTCTTAACCACTGCCACTCAGCAACCAGATTTCTCCCATATCCCTAGTGCCTGGATCCAGCTTCATTGACTGGTGTCCTCTGATCCTCCTATAGAGTTCATCCTTGGAGAGACTATCTACCATCTTTTCCAGATTTGTAGATTTAACCCCAATGCATTTACCCTTACAACGGCCCAAAGAAATTGATGCTCTCATCCCCATTTTCAGAGGAAGGCACTGAATCACTGAGAGGTCAAGTAACTTGATCAAGGTCACACAAGTAGTGAGTGTTGGGGTCAGGAAGAAAACCTGTATTCCAACTCCACAGCCCACACTCTTAAATACGAGGTCAGACTGCTCCTTGGATCCAACTGTTGGCTTTCCACAATATTGAGGCTCCCCTAAGGATTTCACCACCACGTTCCCACAATACTGGCCTCCCACCCACATCACAACACTTACCTGGAATTGCTGACAAGAGTAGAAACAAAGGTCCGGGTGAAGGCAAGAACAGAACCCTGAGACATTCCTTCCACTTCAAAGACAAAAAACAACAATGTGCCCTTAATGCAGTACATGCTTTACAGGCTCACACGGAGTTCCTGAGTCAGAGTCTTATTTAACATTCAGGCTGAAGGAGGCCAAACCCAGACTGGGACAATTATTCACTTGGAGTCAGGAGGGTGTGACGGGAACGGGAGGGCAACAATAGGAACAATCCCCTCCAGTGATAGGGCTCTTATCATGTGTAAAGCCCTGTGAAAACTATTCATTTGGTTTTGTTTCACAGTAGCTCAAAAGATGGCAATTATTAACCCCATTCTTGCAAATAAGGAAACAAGATTAAGTAACTTGCTCAAGTTCACAGAGTCAGGACCTGAGATGAGAGCTGTCAAACTCCACAGCCTGTGACCTTAATGCACGCATGCCTAAGCTGTGTGGGGCAGACAGGTATGGGCATGGACCTAGGTCAGACCATGATAGTTGATGGGTAGAGCAGGGGCAAAAAAACACAGAGGGAAGAATAGGAAAGAAGAGGCATAAATCGGGGAAACTGGGAGAGTTCTGAGTGGGAGGCCAGCCAGGGAGGAGGAGCAGTGGAGCATCTGGGGAGGACTGTACAGACACTCACCTTCCTTGAACACTCCGTAGATAGAAAAGCAGAGCATTGTTTCCTGAAAGAGAAGAGCTCAGGTGCTCAAGACCCTCCTTAATCTCTTACCCATCTCCAGCTTTCTGGGCCTGCCCAAGGAAGGAAGCAGGTGCTCACCGTCTGGAGCCACATGTCTACCAGGAAGGAGTGGGGATCATGCTGAGTTTTGGGCAACACACTGAGGAAGTTCACAATGTCACTTTTTGTGTACTTTAGCAGCTGTCTCCGCAAGTCTGTAGAAAGGAGGAGAAAAAAAGCTGGTGTCCTCTGATCCTCTTATAGCGTTCATCCTTGGAGAGACTATCTACCATCTTTTCCAGATTTGTACATTTAATCCCAATGCATTTACCTTTACAATGGCCCAAAGAAACTGATGCTCTCATCCCCATTTTCAGAGGAAGGCACTGAATCACCGAGAGGTCAAGTAACTTAATCAAGGTCACACAAGTAGTGAGTGTTGGGGTCAGGAAGAAAACCTGTATTCCAACTCCATAGCCCACACTCTTAAACCTGAATTCCAACTCCACAGTTGCCACACCCTGCTCCTTGGCCTCTGTGATTGTCCCCTTCATAGCCCCTTCCCCTGCCTAGTCTTCCCCATCACATACTTACAGGGGTCCGTGAGCATTTTGATATTTCTGCTATGTTTGAAGTACTTGCACAAGCTGTTCCTAGGAGAAAAAGAAGAATAGGAGGTGGTGGTACAGCAAGTGCGGGCATTTCCAAAAGCTACCCTGTGTCTGCTGTGGAGCCACATGGTTCTAGACCAAAGTCTGAGCTGTGATACTCACAGGTCTGGGTCCTCGGGGTTGAGGGAAACGGTCAGGGAGAAGCAGGCCTTGTCGTGGTAAGCACTGAGGAGACACTGTCGATCTCCACAGTCATAGATCGAGTAATACCTGTGGGGGAGAAAAGGGGACAAGCTATCTTTGTGGTCTGAGCCCCAAATGAGACTTGAAAACTCCCATGACCCAACCTGTACTTGGGTGGCTCAGCGTGTCCCAGCCCTCCACTTCTTCCTTGCCTCAGGAATACTTACTGCTGCAGGAATTGCCGAAGTAGACTCTTTAGGATCTCACATCCTGTATAGATTTCCTGGAATTAAAAAGCAACTTGGATCTACGCAATACACAAAGTCTCCCTTAAAACATCCCATATCTTGCTTGATGTTTCTTCTTTACCTTGCAGGGTTTTATTAACTCAGAACTGATAACTGGCTGTGGTAACTCTTGGCCATCCTGGAGAAGGAAAGAAGAAGTCAGCAGCGGAGACCAGGGAGGTAGAGCTGGATGACCAATGGGATGAACAGGCCCAGGGGGAACAAGCGTCAGAGGCCAGATGTGAAATGGTCCTGGAAATTCTAGTCGGTGTTTTCATCATGGGGTGCTGGAAATCTCTACTCTTACATGCTAACTTGTGTGTGTGTGTGTGTGTGTGTGTGTGTGTGTGTGTGTGTATGTGTGAGTGTGGGTATGTGTGTTTACAGACATTTTTTTCCCAGGTAGGATAATCTGTGCCCTCTAAAATAGATGAGGCTCTCACGCAAACATGTAATCTAGGCAAGACCTAGAGGGCTTGAGCGCAGGTGCAGAGGTCATGTGTATTATTAATAGGAGACAATGATGACAGTAGGTACTTACCAGGTATAACAACTTGGGGAAATAATCCTTGACGGCACTGTCCAAAACCAAAAATAGAATGAAGTGACTGACAGTTCAGAGTTGTGCAGTCTCTCTCCCTCTGACTCTCCTTCTTTCTGTCCTCCCTCTCTTTTCTCCTGGGAACCTCCTACTTAGACTGCCCTTACTCTCTTCTCCAGAGCCATGAGAAGCAGCATTTGGAGCCCAGGATCCAGGGCTTCCTTCCCCTCCCTGTCTCCCTTACCTTCCTCCAAATGCCAATGGAAGGCTCCACAGGGAGCAGGAAATGGGGCGGGAGCCCGGGGCTCTGCTACCTTACTGGTGTCCACCATTCTGCCAGGTCTGGCTCCTACTAAGACCAGGTCATCTCCCAGGGATGGTACAGGATGCTGAGCAGGGATGTGAGCAAGGCTGGGCTCAGGAGGAGAGGGGAGACAAGGCCAGTGGGTGATGACAGAAAGGGAGTGAAGGTAGGGGAGGGACAGATGGAGGGTGACACAGAAGAAGAGAGACAAAGGAGAATGAGGAAGCAAAGCAAAGGGGAGGGAGAGATGCTCTACTATGGTGGTGGGGATAAAGGAGGAAGAGAGAAGAAAAGTGATCTCCTGTTGCAGCCCTTTCCTTCACTTGGCCCTGGCTGACTGTGGGGACCAAGGCAGGAATGGTAACATACACCTGTGGGGACAGGATCCATGGGAGGCAGGTGGAGCATTTTGTCATCTGTGTAAGCCCAGTCTGAGCTGGACATGGGAAATGGACCAGCCAAGGGAGCGGGAGACATTACCCCAGAAGGGTCAGGCCCTTGCTCAGTGTGGGGACGAGTGTTTGAGGCTCCCTCTTATGACCACCTCATTCTCTCCTGTTGTGATCCCTGCACACCTATGCCCATCTGAGCTGGTGCCCAGCCCGGGGAATCCTACCTGTTTCTGGCTACCCAGGGCCCCTCTGAAGACCGAGGCAAGATGATGGGAGATGTAGAGAGAGGGAGGGGCAGGGCCCTGAGAGACCTGATCTTCTGTCTCCTCAGACTTCTTTACCCTCTGCCTTCCTCTCCAGCCTCAGGAAGCCCTCTGCTCACTGGCAGGGGCCTAGTTCTGGTCCCTCGACTTAGGGAACCCAGGTTTCTCCCCAAGGAGGTCCCGGCTTCTGGGATTGGGCCCAAGGAACAGATAGCCTGACAGCAGCTACCCAAGGCCTCAGCTTTCAGCATGGGACAGGGAAGCCGCCTTGTCAGCCTGAGACAGATTAGGGGGACTTCTGTGGAGCCAGGGGAAGAGAGACTCTTCAGGACAGGGGAGGGAAGCCCCATATCAGTACAGAGGTAGGAAGGCCTGCCTCAGCATGAGACCCTAGGCTGCAGGACCCTGCTCATTCCAGGGCAGGAGCATCTAGCCCCAGTCTATGCACCCCTGGACCTGATGAGGAGGGGAGCTGTTTCCTGAAGCACTTACATGAAGAGTATGCTGGAGGAGGCTGGGTGCACAGGGGCAGAAAACACACCCCAGAGCAGGTGAAAAGAAGAGCAGGTCAGAGGAAGGAAAGGAGAACTCTAAGCACAGCTGAGGACACTGAAAAGTAGGTGGGGCCTGTGGTCTTCCTAGAAGACCCAGCTGCCTACTCCTGCACAGGGCACTGTGGGGGCATGGGGGTGGGGGAGACAGCTGAGGATACCAAGAGGCAAAGGTGCCCAGGAAGTGTGACAGAGCCTTACATAGGCCTTACCACTGACCTTACATAGGCGGACTGGTGTGGGAAAGTGCTGCACAAGGGGTTTCCTTCTAGCCACAGCTCTTCGAGCTTCAGCCCTTTCACCTTGCCCAGCTCCCAGGTCGACTTGAGCTGAGAAATAGGGGAGGAAACTCAAAAATAGACCCATGGAAAGAGAGACAGCTGGGAGCCTGGATCCCAGCCCTCACCCTCATCCACAGGTTCTTTGCCTGCTTGTTGTCATTACCACAATATGTGTTACCTACTACCCACCCTCCACCCAAACTTGATCTAGGTTCCCCTTCTCACCTCATTTTGGGAGAGATTCAGGATCTTGACTTTGGGGGCCTTTTCTATAATGTCTGAGAGGCCATCCAGCTGGTACAGTTTGTTGTTACACAAGTTCAAAGACAATAGCTTTGGGGGAAGAAGAGTTAGAGTGACAGCTACTCTCTAGGGCCTAGGATACAAGACCTCCTTCTCATAGTTCCATCTTTTCCAACCCTCTCATGACTAACACCAGGCCTAAGGCCTTACCTCAGAGAAACTCCTTTCAATAATCTGCAGGGTGGCAGCCATGTAGTCTCTTCGATTCAGGATTATATCCATATCATGGCCCACCAAGTCTTCAGGGAACCGAGAGAAAGGAATCAGAACCAGAATGAGGTAAGGTTGGTCCAGCTCCAGCACCAGCCCTGCACCAAGTTGTCATCCACAAATCTCCCTCCCAGGCAGAGTCCTCTGCCTTCATGTGCCACAGAACTGCTACTATCAGCCATACCCGGGTCAAAGCGAAGTCTCTGGAGGTCAAGAGTTTGCTTGGAGACATTGTATCGTTTGTTCATGGTCAGCTGCAGAGACAGATGAAAAGGGTAGCTCTGAGGCTCTGGTAGCAGTAGTGGTCATCTGGAAATGCAGGGGTTGGGGGAAAAGAGGTAGATCAGGGAAGTGGGCATGCAACTGTCTTCAGTCTGCATTACCTTTAGTTGCTCCATTTGTTCTGGCTTCAACTTATTCTGCATGGAGTAGGGCACAGTAGAAGGGTTGACAAAGATACATATCTGCAGAGAGGAGAGGCAGGGTAAGCATTAGGACCTCTAATCCCAAAGATGGACAGGCCCCTGGCCTGCCCTCCTGCTCAGAGACTAGGTACAGGGAATGTCCTTGACACATACCTTTTGGTTCTCCTCATCACAAATCTTGTAACTTACATCCTTCAATGCGTACGCAGTACTGGCATCCTGGACAAAGAACAGGGCTCGATGTTTGACATAGTGGAACTACAGGAATGCAGGCAAGAGCAATAGTGTCAGAGGCCACTGGCCCCTGCTGAGCCAGGCCTCTCCCCCACCCCTAGGTCCACTCATCTGGCTTCGCCATCTTCTCTTACATCGACCGGGGTGAAGGAGACTCTGCAACGGCTCTGGATGGAATTCACTAGCCATGCTTTGTCATACTTTCTCCCGTAAGGAACCTAAGGGTAAAAAGAGAAAACTGAAGAGAAGAGAAACAATATGGAATTAAGGGATGGTGAACAGACCCAACCAGATGTCCTTTTCCTGCCTTCAGCCTGGTTTTGATTTCTAAAGCAAAGGTAGCTGATATGACGTATTTTTCTGCCAAATATGGATTCCTCAAACTCCATTTCTGTCAATTCCGAAGCTCTCCTCCAAATAATCAACTTAGGGTGTTTCATGTAATCTTCCTCTAAAGGTTATACAGTATTCTACCTAATGCAGACCTTGCCAAGACACTCACTGTGACCTTGAACCAGCTCCCTGTAGTACCATCTTCTGTGTTCTCCCTCTTTTCTCTCTCTTGAGGTCTTCCATTTCTCCATGCAGGAATATGGATTTCATCTTCATTGTACCCTTGCGCTCCCCTCCTGCTATGTTGGATGGCGTACGGAGTGCTATGGGGAAGGGCAGAGAAGCCAAATATACATTATTGCTGAGAAAGTCTTCTATATGCCCTCCTTTCACTGACTTAGGGGCTACAATTAGGATTACTCAACCGTTATTCCACTTCTAGCAGTCTTCAGTTTTTCAATGAGACCAGAAAAAGAAGATCACAGAGAGACAAAGACTTGCACACTCCCAGGGCTCCTGCGTACAGACCAGGCTGCCTGGTCACTTACTGTCTTATTTGGGGGTCCTTGTAGGCATCCCTCATCTTCATGTTTCCATCATTCTTCTGGTTATATGAAGGCTGAAGCTCATATGCACCATGTTTATAAAAAGGCTTCCTTTTGTCAAAATTACTCTGGAAAGAACTCCCACCTTTCTGTCTTCCTTGAAAAGCACTATCATAGTCACGGCATTCTGAAATTGGGAACAAAAATACAAGTTTGTAGACACTTCCATGTACTGTGTCATGGGCTAATTGCATGGGAAGAAAATTGAGAACTAGTCCTCAGGGACTAATCATACAAACTCCAGTATACAAACTCCTCTGCCTGTCCAGATATGAGAGCCTTTGCTCACAGGTGGAAAAGTCAAGGGAAAAATCTTGGAAGTGAATCAACTCTGATGAACTTCTGAAAAAGTTGACCAGGATGTATAGAGAACAGAGATGTGTTTGCTCATCTAAATGTGATGTGATGTGACTAAACTAAATGTGATGTGACTAAACACCAGCCACACATTAGGAGGCTGTTCTAATCTTGCCTTCTCTCAGGCTTCTCTAATCTACCAAGTACACCAATACCTGGGAGACCACCTCCCTCACACTCCCCAAATCCAATCAGCCACCTGTCTGGTTCAGTGGTACTTTTCCTGGTGTTGTACAAGCTTCAATGGCAGGTAGTACTGACATAAGAGCTGTCCCCCTGCCTCCAGCTTTGCCTTCAACAACACTTAGTTTGAAATATCCAAAGCAAACTTTTTCCCAGTCTGAAATGATTTCAGCCAGGAGACAACTCCTCCCAAACTCAGCCCTTCTATAACCAGGGTCTGAACAATGAGCTGAAATAATAAGCATCAATTACAATTTCCAAATGTTTGGAGGCTTTTCCTATTATCTTTCTGTTACTGATTTCTGTTGTCACTATTATGATCAGAAAACATACTATGTAAAATTTAATTCTTTTAAGTTTGGTGAGGTCTGTTGGATGGCCCAGGTGATAGACTACCTTCGTGAATGCTACAAAACACTTAACAACAACGAAAGCATACTCTACTGTTGCTGAATATAGTGCTCTATTTATGTCATTCAGATCCTGTCACTGTATTGATCTTCTATATTCTTACTGGTTTCCTGTCTTGCAATTCTACCAATTGCTGACAATGAGACCAGAAAAAGAAGACCACTTGCTGAGAAGAGTCTATCGAAGGCCCCGACTATAACTGTGAACTTAGCCATGCAGCAAGATTTGGAAGATATGGAGGCATCTCCAGAAGTAAGCCAGCCTCAGTTCTCTCTTTCATAGGTAGATTCACTATAGGTATTTTATTTTTATCACAATCAACTGAAACAATGTACCAGCAGATGGTAATCCTAATGTTTTGGGGGGAATGTGGGATTAAGGAAATTCGGTAATTAGAAACCAAGTTCTTCTTGGGCTCTAGCACTTCAGGTTCTCTAGATTTGTGTGTTCTACATTTTTTACATTCATTACTTTACATTATTTATCTTACTTATGAATAAAAATTAATTCACTGCTGATGTCTTCAAGATCATTAATGATCATGGCCAAGTCTCAGATTAACTCCTCTGGGAGCGGGGGGATGGGGGAGGTGGTCATTGCTTTCATTGTGTGGCCCAATGTCAGGACAGTCCTACTTCTCACTACTTTGGGAACTTTCCCTGCTGGCACTGGAAGTAAAGATAAACGTGGGTAGAGCATGTGACCTAGATATTCCACATGTTTGATGTGGGATGCTCTCTTTCTCTCACACTTTACATTCGAGTTATCAGGATGGATGCATCTTTTCTTGGCTGCACATTAAAAAAAGCATCCAAAATCTGGTCACTTCTTACCCCCTCCACTGCTACCACCCTGACCAGGTTACCAACATCTATCTTCTGGATTACACTGTCTTTCAATACATCCTTCTGCTTTTACACTTACTCCCTTGCCATCTATTTTCAACACAGCAGGCAGTATTTCTTTTGCAGTGTAAGTCAAATAGTGCCACACCTATTCTCAAAATCCTGTAACAGGAGTTTGAAGTCCATCAAAATGTTTAAAATCCGCAAGTCCATAACAATACTCCAAAGGAAAAACAACAACAACAACAACAAAAAGGATCCTTATTGATGACATCTGGTGGATGCCTGAAAACCAACTCATTATCATGAAAGTTTATAAATTTTAAAAAGTCAAGTATTAAAGTGAAAATTAAGAGCACAGGGTCAAAGCATGAAGTATAGGAGAAGTCAGAGTCATTTCCAAGAACCAACAACACTTCAGAAATAATGTCATGAGGGGATAGTGTAGAAGGGAGACTGCTAACAACTACAGTTACAACCTCAGGCAAAATCTCGTGCTGGGAATTACACATGAGAGTACACATGTGATCAAGAGCCACAGAGGGACCCAATGGGCAGGGACACTGAAGACAAAACCCATATAGACACACATCAACTTACTGAATTCCTGCATCTCAGCACAATCTCTGTCTTGCAATTGTGCTGCCAGAATCAAAGATGATCACAGGAGTATTATAAAGCAGCTGATGTCTCTCACCCAGATCACCTAGGTTCCTGCTCAGACTTCTCAATGAACTGGCTGATCCTCCCATACAAGGACAGAAGTGAGTATCTTTTAAGACATCATGTGCATTCCTACTGGTGCTTCCTGTGTCATTGTGGAATTCTGCCTACCTCACGGCCCTACCACTGAGTATATGGCAACAGCCTCCATGCTAGGGTAGTGAAACAATGGGGGAAGAACAAAACCAACACTTGCCCAGTGGCAATGAACATTTGCTCAGTGTTGGGCAGACTCACTAGGTTTCTGTGGACCTCCTGACAGAAATCCTGTGATAATTATGTCTACAGTCCCTTTTCCAATCATGAATCTTAGGTTCACAGTTAGGTGCATTTTGCAGGATTTCTTGGTCAGGAAAGTGGCAGGACAGGAATTGTTCCCTCACCTACTGGTCTGCCCCTACACCCTGAGTGCTCTTTCAGCAACTGCACTTGTACTGGTTTTCCCTTAATGATAGGTTTTCAGGTCTCATGAACAGATTTCCGTTAACAGGCCTGGGGTGATGTTTTGTGTTAGTCACCCCTGTTAGGGTGGAAACCAGGTGTCTTGGACTAGGTGGATATGTCTCTCTTGGACCAGATAGGAGAAATCTGTTTGGGTCACAAGCTTTGTTGTTTAGGAGTTACTTTGTACTGGCAGTGTCTGATATAGAACAGCTGCCTAATTAATATTTGCTAAAGAAATGTATGTGATGTAAGTTTGGGATCATCAAAAAAATTACTTTTGAGAATACATCCACTTCAACTATTTCTACCTAACGCTATTATTTATTTATTCTGGATATGTTTTGACTGCAGAATTGTTTCATAATCTGCTTGCAAAGCTAGCACACATTAAATTTTTCTTTTTGCAAAATTAATATTTTTCATTAATGTTCTGTTAGAAACAAAAATAAGTAAATCCCTGTAAACTAATGCTAAAACTGCAGATTTGATGATCTCAGAGAAGGAAGCTTTTATAAACAGTAGTGGCAAAAATAGGAGCAGCTGTCCCCGAATCCAGCAATCCAGCAGATAGAGATTTCTTGACATCTGGACATCCGTAGAGGAATGTCCTGGACCTGCAGACATATTGTGTTCTCACAGCCTTGTGACAGAGAGGAAGAACAGTCTCTAGCTCTAAGAAAGAGAAAAAAACGTGTGTGTGTGTGTGTGTGTGTGTGTGTGTGTGTGTGTGTGTGTGTTCATGCAGGCTTGTGTGCGTGCACTTGTATTAATATTTTGTATTGTGTGTTTTTATGATTACGTTACACATACATGTACTCCAAATCATGTTGGTAACTGTCTCGCTACACTCACACAACACTGGGACCCAGTGCGCATGTTTTTCCTGGTCAAATTTTGTTTATTGTTCTGAATATGCTTTTTCATGTTTTTCTTCTTCTTATCTTGATGTTTTAATATTTGAAAAGATCATTTTAAATTAAGAAAGTAATAGAATTCTCTATACAAGTGGAACAATGCTCATGAATTGACCAGGGTTACAGAGCACCGCCAGAGGCATAGGCCACAAAACCCAGAGGAGCACAACTTCATCTTCAGAGTGGCTTCAAGATACTGAGTCCCGGCTCTACAGTTTCCCAGGAGAAGCATATGACTTTTGTATTTTTTTTAACATAACAGATATTTTCCTGAGAATATTTAATGATATTTACCCTAATGTACATTTCCACTAAGTGTATGTGTATGTAACTTTCTACCATAAGCTTAACTTCAAAAGGCATTCTTACCCTTTGATCCAGACATTCTGCTTTCTCAATTTATCACAAAATATTTTTCATCTAAATATACACACATTTCTGTGCTTTACAGCCTCTTTGGAACAAAAGGATGATGGGATCAAGGAGTGGATGTTATTGTCAGGAGTGGGGATAGCAATGATTTGTCTTTGGAGTCAAGTACAGATGGGAAAGAAGGAATGTGAGTACCTGATATACTGAGTGAGGAGGCCAAGGAATGGATGTGTGGGTCAGAAAAGCAAGGGTGAGTATTGGGAAGGGAGTGAAACACACATTGAAAAAGCTTCTGAGGAGATGAATTCATCCTGGTGATACGCTCCCCTCTGGAAACCTTCTTTTCTTTCCTTGTATATCTTGTCTGTCTCTGTTACTGCACTGTCAAGTTCAACACCAGAGGAACAGTTTCCACACAGTCTGAGAAAGGAGAGATGTTGCAGGGTAACAGTGTGCCATGATGGGTCTCTTGGACAGAAGACTGGAGGCATGGAGATTGGTTCCAGATACCATACCCATCACTGCCCGACAAACTGGGAATAAGTCCTATTCCATTGTTCATTCCAGCCCTAACACACAGTCACACATTACTGGTTATGGGCATAGGATTTGAAATCAGCTCTATCAGAATTTGAATCCTAATGCTAAATTATATGGCCCATCGCAAGTAACGTTGACCTCACAGTAACTCACGTTCCTCTTTGTTTTTCCTTCTAGATCAAGAATGGCAATAGTTCCTACCTCATGGGGTCATTGTAAACATTAAGTGAGTGAACATATGAAAATATATTACAAGCCCCTGAACAAATGCCTGTGACCTAATAAGCACTCTAAATATATTAAATATTAACCAGGTCAAGTATTCAGTACAACACTTGACTTTGAGCGAGGAAAGATGTTTTAGTTATATTCATTGTTATTAGTCTTCCTGGAAATGAGAAGGAAAAGAGTTGGTGTATGAGAGCAGGTAGCCATGCTGGCCATCAATGTATTTTACAAAAGTGACAGTAGTAAATCAAGGCTGCCTTTGCAGGAAATAATCCAACGCATGGATTAAGGGAACCCAAATTAAAAGCTATGCTATTTAGACAGGTATATGAAAGGATTCAATGGGGGGCTTAAGTAGCCATTTTAAATATTTGGGCAAAAAATGTATTATTAATCAATAAATGTTTGAAGCTTAAGTGGCATACTACAAGAAGCAGGTTAGAATATATTTCACACCACATGGAACAAAGTAAAATTAAAAAATGAAAAGTTATAAAACTGTATATCACAAGATGATTTCTAAGAAGAAAATATTAATGAAAAGTTATGTTTTTGAGTTTCAGTATAAGCATAAAGAAGTAAAGGTAAAGGAAGACTTGAGAATACCAACCATGTGAAGACATGGTTTGTTGGGATGTGGAACAGTTATAATTTTATACCTATGCTTTACTTGTATAAAGGAATGTGACTAAGTTGGGGTTTTGTCAGGTGCTTGGGGCAAAGTACTTTTCCTATTAATCTATTATACAGCATAATAGAAACAGTTTATTACTGATAATCACACATGACTATCTTCTCTCTGATGAATAAGTTTCATCACTTTTGATGATTCACCACACTTCTGCTCCCAGGTTCCTAATATGTAAAAATCTGGCTTTGGGGCTAACTACAGCCTCAATGGAGACATAGGACACATATCACATCCCCAAAGAATCCCAGTTTGTCTCCTCTTTGTCCCTCAGCCCTATGCAAGTCTTACTCTGCTTTCTGTTACTATATATTAGTTTTCTTTATTTCATATAAATGGAATCATACACTCTGTACCCTTTTGTGTCTGGCTCAGCATAATATTTCTGAGCTCCATTTATGTTCTTGACATTTCCATGTAGAGTAATATTTCATTATACCTGTTTGTCTTTGATGTTTTAGTGAAGTTTCAGGAGGAAGTGAAAGGAGATCCTTGCCTTTAATAAGCCATCTTCCTGGACAGTCTTTTATTCTTTTATCACGGATACAGTTCCATCATTTTTTAATGTTTATGTTTTTTTAATTAATTATAGATATGTGTAGTACAAGTCAGGATAAGTGGCACAAGCAGGCTTTGTGAAGGTGAAGTTTGGACCTTCAACTGGTCCTCACTTCCCCTTTTTACCTCCCTCCTCTGGCAGTGTCCATTGACTGCAGATCCCTCCCTTGTGCTATTGTGAATAATCAGTTTCATCTTTGATCACTCCTTTATCTCTCAGAAGAAATATTATCTTCAGTCCTTTTTACAGCCTTTTTCTTTTAAAAAAATATTTCCTCTTTCCAGTTGCTGAATTTGTTGTTTGTACTGTCCCTTCTATGCTGACCCTGGGTTGTGACAGTCTTCTGCAGAAGAAGCTCCACTGCTGAACCAGTCCAGGGCTCACAGATCCTTGGCGTTAATTCGTACCTTGCTCTGGCCTTGCCAGCAGTTTAGCTTCATCTGAGATACAACCTGTGGTGCCCCCTGCTTTACCACTGCGTTTTCTCTTTTCCTTTCTCTTTTAAAAAAACATTGTTCTCAATTGCACAGGGCAGGGTGGGGGGAAGGCAGGATTGGAAGTAGTGGGAATCTGCTGGGGGAGGGGGGTGCACCTCATCAACAAGGGTACCAACATAATGAACATTTGTATACCTAGCCCTGAATTGTATCCCACATCTTTAAAATAAAAAAATTAAAATTAAAAAAAAAAAAAAACGGCCGGGCTCGGTGGCTCAACCTGTAATCCCACGCTTTGGGAGGCCGAGGTGAGTGAATTGCCTGAGCCTGCGGGTTCAAGACCCACCTGGGCAACTTGGCAAGACCTCATCTCTAAAATGAATCAAAAAATTAGCTGGGCGTGGTAGCGCACGCCTGTAGTTCCAGCTACTTGGAAGGCTAAGGCGGAAGGATTGCCGGAGCCCAGCAGGTCGAGGCTGCGGTGGCCGGGAGCGGCCACTGCACTCCAGTCTGGGCGACAGAGTGAGACTCCAACTCAAAAAATAAATAAATAAATAAAATAAAAATAAAAAACCACTGTTCTCGATTTCTTACATGGGAATCTTTGTTTCACATTTTCCAGCATAGCTATGTATTTATTATTATTGTAATATTATCATTCCCAAGCTACAATATGAAATTTTAAAATGGAATATACTTGCATTCTCATCATTGATATTGCCCATGTAGCTCTCTACCATGATTAGAGCCACTTGGGAAGACTGAAAAAAAATTACTAGCCCCAAGACACACCCAGAACAATTAAAGCAGTGCTGGGGTCAGATCCAGGAAACAACATTTTCCCCCTTTATTTTATTTTATTTTATTTCATTTCAAAGATGTGGGACACAAGTCAGGATTAGATACGTAGGTGGTCAGCCAGGCTCGGTGGCTCAGCTGGTAATCCCGCGCCTTGGGAGGCTGAAGTGAGTGGATTGCCTGAGTCCGCAGGTTCGAGACCCACCCGAGCAACTTGGTGAGACCTCATCTCTACAATAAAAACAAAAAATTAGCCAGGTGTGGTAGCACGTGCCTGTAGTTCCAGCTACTTGGAAGGCTGAGGGGAAGGATCGCCGGAGCCCAGCAGGTCAAGATTGCGGTGGCCAGGAGCGGCCACTGCACTCCAGTCTGGGTGACAGAGTGAGACTCCAACTCAAAAAAAAAAGGTACATAAGTGGTCTACATGCAGGTGGAGTTGGGCCTTCCACTGGTCCACGCTTCCCCTGGTTTAGAATCAGGTACCCTTAGTGATGTTATGTGCTCACTCTCACTCTCCCTCCCCTGGCAGTGTACCGCTACTGCTGATTCCTCTCTTGCAGTATTGTGATAAAAGTCCAAGGGCCCACTCATGAGTGAGAACATGTGGCATTCAGTTCTTTATTTCTCTGATAGATCATTGAGTATAATAGACTCTAAATCCATCCAAATTTCTGTGAGGTCCATACTTTTGTCCTTCTTTATGGTTGCATACTATCCCACCATACATATGTACCACAGTTTTTAATCCAGTCCACTTTCAATGGGAAGCAGGGTTGGTTCCATATTTTTGCTGTTGTGAATAGTGCTGCAATAAGCATGTGTGTTGAGGTATCTTTTTTGTAGAATTATTTGAGTTCCTCCGGGTATATTCCCAGAAGGGCGATGGCTGATCTTTCCACATAAGTTGCAGTATGCAACTAGGGTTAAAAATGACTGTGTGAAATCAACTTTTGGTTTAGGTTTGACATAGGATCCCAGGAATAGTTGCTACCTCATTTGCTGACTTTCCACTCAGCACTGTTGTGGGGACCAAATGAGTCTATTAGCTTGAAGCAAAGGTCAACAAACTATAACCTGTGGGCCAAATCTGACCCAGATCCCCATTTCCTTCAGCATCTTTTGCTTGCCACCAATTTTGGTGTCAAGTACTGTGTTAATCAAGCTCCTGGCTGGAAGCAGTGGTCCACACTTGTAATTCCAGCACTTTGGGGGCCTGAGGCAGGAGGATTGCTTGAGCTCAGGAGTTTGAGACCAGACTGGGCAATATAGTGAGACTTCGTCTCTCTCTTTTTTTTTTTTTTTGAGTTGGAGTCTCACTCTGTCGCCCAGACTGGAGTGCAGTGGCCACTCCCGGCCACTGCAGCCTCGACCTGCTGGGCTCCGGCAATCCTTCCACCTCAGCCTTCCGAGTAGCCGGAATTACAGGCGCGCGCTACCACGCCTGGCTAAGTTTTTGATTTATTGTAGAGATGAGGTCTCGCCTGCCCAGGCGGGTCTCGAACCCGCGGGCTTAGGCAATCCACTCACCTCAGCCTCCCAAAGGCGCAGGATTACACGCTGAGCCACCGAGCCCAGCTTGTCTCTCTTCTTTATAAAAAATAAAATCAAATTTAAAAGAAAAAACCAGGATCCCAACTTACCTTGCAGGAATTTACTTTAGCTATTTTAATAAAACAAAGCATATTTAATACAATATATTGCATAGCTTCAAAAACTCTGTGAGGGCCAGAAAAGCAGGTCTAGAAGCTCACAGCCAGGACATGTTCACCCACATTATAGGGCTGTTATAGCTGAAACACCATTGCCGCCTGCCTGTTGAATGACAGGCATGACCGAGACTGAATTCTGCAAACTCTGCAATGGCTGCCCCATTAAACCGGAAACCTCTCCCATCATACATAACTGACCGCGCATGTGGCTCCCACATTATTCTGTTTGATCTCTGAGTCCCATGTTAGTGCATATGTCTGATATGAAGAAGGTACCATTCCGGACCCTAAATGCAAAGGGTTCGGTTAAATGTGAATATGTGTGAGAGAGAAACAGCGCTTCTGTGTCTGTGCTTCCTTCAAGTGTTTAATTTTCTATAGTACAGGAAAGCATACAAGAATGCTGAAGAGTGTTGGAATAGTAGCCAAGTAAGTCGATTCACTGTATATTTTGCAAAACATAATATTTGTTATTGTGCATGGTATATTCACAACGATGATGGTATTTTCTATTTGGTACAATGGCTTTGTCTATATTAGTCTAACATCCAGCAAACATGTTAATCTTAATTTTTTAATTTTAGTCTTCTGTAACTTCTTTTGAGTTTTATATGAAGATAATCACATTGACAACATTTTCACTTCTATACACGGATTCATTTACATCTGTACGCATGCACATATTATAACTTACTGCACTAGATTCAGTATGACTCTGAAACAGAATTTGTCATACGAGTCAAGTTATCCCTGTCTCTTTTCTGATTGTAAGAGGAATGCTTCCTTTAATGTTTACTATTTTTTTAAATTGTATTACCTATCTCGGGAATTCCTTTATAGTGTTTTACTGTTAAAGCCAGTGTTTGATGTGGTTTATTATTTCGATGTCCATTGTCAGTTTAAAAGAATAGTTTTCTATTACCAAGTTGCTGAGAGGTATTGTATTATTGTTGTTTAATCTTCATTGGTTAATTCATTACAATTTTTAAAAAACTGGGTCATTTGTGATAATTGTCCTTTCTGCCTCTTTTATTCAGCTAATTTGTTAAATTCCATTATGGATCTCTTAGAATGTTAAACCTATCTTTTTTTTTTTTTTTTTTGAGTTGGCGTTTCACTCCGTCACCCAGGCTGGGGTGCCATGGCATGCTCACAGCCACCTCAGAGTCTACCTGCTGAGCTCAGGCGATCCTTCCATCTCAGCCTTCCAGGTAGTTGGAACTACAGGCATGCGCTATCATGCCCAGCTAATTTTTGATTTATTGTACAGACAGTTTCGCCAAGTTGCCCGGGTTGGTCTCGAACCCTCAGGCTCAGGCACTCCACCTGCCTTGGACTACCAAAGTGCTGAGATTACAGGCTAAGCCACTGAGGATGGCCAAACCCATCTTGCACGCTTGGGATTAACACAACTTTGTCATGCTGCATTATCTGTTTCACCTATTGTTGGATTCAGTTTTCTATAAATTTATTTATATTATTGACATTTATGTAACTCATTGAGATTGGCCAGTAACTTTGCTTTTGCATGTATCCCTTGTGAAGAATACTTTTAATAATGTTAAGATTTTCTACTTTAGTTTGGAAACCTACATTTTTCCCCAGAATTTCTCTCTTTCATCTGAATGTTTAAATTATCATGATAATTGTCTTCATAATATTTACTTATCTTTTCAATTTTTTCTGTAACTTCAAGCGTGATACTGTTTTCATTCCTAAAGTGCCTTGTCTAGAGTATCTCCCCAGTTTTCTCTACGCATATGGCCAGAGGTCTTTATCTTGTGTATCTGAAACACTGATGTCTAGCATTTTTGTTTAACTCTATCTCATCTATTTTCAGTTTCATTAATGTCTGGTCTTATTTTAATTATTTTTCCTTAACATAGTGAACAAACAAGAAGTTTCTTTTTTATTAAGCAAATGATCAGTGAACGCAGTATTACCCAGCCTCTCCTGACCCATATGTCTCATGTTTAAATTAAATAACACCCTTTCAGGATTTTCCTGAACGTTAAATATGATAATTTACATGATAAAGCTATGGTGGCTGAATTATTAAATGATAATAAAGTGGTTTTGAAAAAGTAAATGAATTATTTGCATAAAATGAGAAATATTGCATCTGCCCATCCTGTTGGGTAAGTGGTATTCTGCTTTCAACAGTGGACACTTTGTTGCCATAGATAACACTTTCTAATAACTTGCATTTATGCACTTATTTTTTGCCACTATGGTATCAGAGGTGTGCTTGTAAAGTGCATGTATCTCTGAAGAATGAAAAAATGAAAACATCCAAGCAGAAGAAAATGACTGTTGACATGAGATAAAATGAATCACAAAGTGATAAGTAATTTCTTCACGAGCAGAACACATTATAATTATTATAAACCTGCATTCCACTGTTCTTAATAAACAAAGGCACAAGGTTTTAAAGTGTTAGAAGATTTAGTTTAAACAGAATTTCCCCAAATACTTTCTGAAGAACACTAGTTCCTCAAATGCTCTGTGAAAGAATGTTCCATTCACATATAAGTTGAAGAAACTACTCCTCCCTTTGAAATGTACATTGTATATTAGCATACTATCTTTAAAAAATTCCTACAGTATGAACATTCATTTACCTTCAGTTTTGTGTATCCCATACTTCTTTATATTAGAACACATATCTGTTGTTGTATTATTGCTTTCTCTTGGTCTTAGTGCTTTGCAGAACAATTTTGGAAATGCTGTAATGAGAGGGGAAAAAAGTAGATCATTTAAGCTACATATAATATAAAAATCACAGTGACAAGTTTAAACCATCTGTCAAGCAATATTTAAAACCTCATAAATATAAGCATGATCTTGCTAATTGCTCAACTTTATTTATCCAACACCACTTTCCTGACGGAGCAAATTTATCATCTATGATTTTACTTAATATTTTTCTGAAATCTATTTGCTATAATTTTCCACATAAAGAAAAGGAGAGAGTTTTCAGAAATGAATCTACAATGCAATAATAACTAGAAAATCAGAGGGGGTATCAGAAACAGTGTCACCCTGTACTACTTTAAGCCATTTAGAGATACCACTCACAAAAAGATTATAATCCTGCTCCCAAATGTACTCTGGAAAACTAATGAACTTCAAATTAAGTATAATAAATTCTGAATCTTCACATTATGACTACTTTGACTGAAATATAAAATTCTTTTTTAAAATTACCTTTCTTTCCCTCCCTCTCACCCACTAACCCTCTTTTCCTTAGTCTTTCCTTTACTTCTTCTCTGAGCACATGTTTAGAATATTTACTGGGAAAATAAATCACGTAATCAAAGAGAATCTTTGCTGAGTTACATAAGAGACAGGAATTTAGATTGGATTTGGAAACGTCTATTCAAACTGGTACTAGGAAGTCTCGGATGTCATTAATAACATAGTCAGAAGAATGGCAAAGGACAGCGTCCCCCCGTACGGTAAATCAAGCAGGAGGACAAACAAGGATGGGGCTTTAGTGTGGGAAAAATGGAGGGAAGGAGATTCCATCAGGCTGCCACAGCCCTGTCACGGAGAGATGATTTGCTAACCCATGAAACCCTTGTTGCTGCCCCTGCCCCACTCCACCTCCAACCCTCTAGCCTCACCCCACTTCCACCTCCCTAGCCCCACATTCCGCCCTGGTGCCTTTCACTTCACTCTCTACCAACAACGGGCTCCTGTGAGTCCAGGATCAAGACACACACACACACACACACACACACACACACACACACACACACACACTTTCTCTGTCAGAAAGTCCTCCCCCTACCTCCGCCCAATCTCCTCTCCGGTATGCTGCTATTTGAAATCTTCTGGTCCTGCCCCTTAAAGCCCAATTCACTGAGTAAACATCTAGTACCAGCTAGTGCCAGGGGCTCGGCGACAGGATATAAAAGTTAGTGGAAAGGTTGGGATCTGAAGTAAAGTCTGATCACACTTTGGCTTGAGTCAGGGGAGAGCTCACGTTTCTAACGATCATCTACGCCTGTAGGCCTAACTCCTCAGAAAATCAAGTTCAAGAGACTTTCCTTACACCTAAAAGGTGAATCCTCATACCTCACCTCAGAGGAGCTCACATAACCTTCGGTACCATCTGTCTGACAGGATTCTGGAACGCTCAATCTTCACGTGTCTGAGAACGCGCGCGCAATTTTCACGTCAGAAACCCACGTGACCATGACATGACACGTGACCATGAGAGTAACCACCATTGGTTAGCGGGCTCAGCCTGCCACGTGATGGTAGGAGCTGTGTGGCTGCTGATGCAGGGACCTGCAGAGTTCAGAGCCACAATTTTCACGTGACAGGGCAGACAGAGCCTAACACAATAACCACAATGAATGGGTGGGAAGGGTGCGCATGACTATCACATCTACATGACCCTATACTGTAGGTCATCTATATGACTTGGAGGGGTGAGACTTCCACATGCTGGTTGTTAGTAACGGCCACATGCCAACATTCCACTGAGTAGCAGGGTTCAGGAGTCTATCAAACTCTAGTGACTAGAAGAGCTGGTCATACTACATGACCATGGTGGCAACATGAGAGAGACACCACATGACGTCAGGGTTTAAGAGCACTTGGTGCTAACATGACCAGCAGAACTCTACCTGGAGGGCTCGTAATTGTGGTATACATATGTCGGCAGCATTCACATGACCTGCAGCCTTAGGAACCCACAAACCTCAAATGTACAGGAGGGCTGGGTCAGCTCGGGTAAGTTTACTGATAGTAGGGTCCAAGGACATTAGGGTTCTCCTGATTTGCATGTTTCAGAAAACTATTCCGTCCACGGAACCCAGAGAACTGAGATTATCCACATTACTAGGCTCCTCAGTGAAGGTGGTGCCTCCAGGTGACCTTCCACAGCACACGCCTAGGCTTTAGCCACCTACCCCTCTTTAATGTACTAATTTTATGTGTGTTTTTCTAATAACACATGAAATGTAATACATACGATTAATACATAATAAAATAGATCTCCCTCAATCCAGAATTATTGCCATGCTGTAGGAACTAATTCAAGAACCTATGAAAGGGATACAGGTAAATGATATTGACTTAATTTCATGTAGATCTGAAAGAAATTAAAGCAAACTTAATAAGTGAGTTATAGTTGCTAATTTGAGAAAAAATTATACCTAGTGATTACTGTGTGCCAGGCATTTTAAATTTGTAATTTGTTTAGTAGTGACAACTTTACAGAGTAGATATAGCCGTCTTTACAAATAAGGAGGTTGGAGTAGCAAGTTGTTATTTGCTTAAGAAGTCCCAGAGCTCACAGGTGGCAAGCTAAGGTTTGTCCTAGGCAGTCCGGCTCCAGACTTTGTCTTGTGATTTTACCCATCAGCTTTTCCAAATGAAATTAATAATAATTCAACCTTATTGATTCACACTAACTGTAAAGACACTTTCAGTTACCATAAAGTTGAGATCATGGAGGACCTCTTTGAAATGCTAGCTATGTAATTTCAAGTACCATCAGTAATTAGAACCAAACATGGTTGACTCGAATTAAGGGCCTCAAATTCATTTTAATGTATAAATTTAAATATTAATGTATAAATATAAATATTAATATACAAAATGTTTTATATAAAATAGTATAAACTTTTAGACATTTGTTGAAAATATGTCTCTTTAAAGAAATATTGAAGCCGGGCTCGGTGGCTCAGCCTGTAATCCCGCACCTTTGGGAGGCTGAGGTGAGTGGATTGCCTCAGCCCGCGGGTTCGAGACCCGCCTGGGCAACTTGGCGAGACCTCATCTCTACAGTAAATCAAAACATCAGCCGGGCGTGGTAGCGCACTCCTGTAGTTCCAGCTACTTGGAAGGCTGAGACGGAAGGATCGCCGGAGCCCCCAGCAGGTCGAGGCTGTGGTGGCCAGGAGCAGCCACTGCACTCCAGTCTGGGAGACAGAGTGAGACTTCAACTCAAAAAAAGAAAAAAGAAAAAAGAAATGCTGAAAAAGAAATATTGCAGAGTTTAAACATACCTGGCTCTTGTTTGAAATTACAAAAGTTATATATGTATGGCATCTTAATTATATTTTTTTGTATTTTCATTTCATGTGTCTTTCTTAAATTGTAGTTTCATTTACAGATCTTTTACTGATTTGTGTGGGAATCTTTAGTTTTGCTTGTATGTCCAAATAAATTTTTTTTGGTCTCTCTGGTTTGCTGGTTTGACAAAATTAATGTTATACATGTGGTGAGATTATTTTACTAGGCCTCTGCAAGTGGCAGGGCTGCATAAATAAGCTGAAGAAAATTAAGCAGTCCAAATTTTGCATGATGGTTAAATTTGAATACACAGTTGATACTTGAACAGCATGGGCTTGAACTGCACAGATGCACCTACATGTGGGTTTTTTTCAGTAAATATATTGGAAGGGTTTTTTTGAGATTTGCACTAATTTGAAAAAATTCACAGATGAACCACGCAGCCTAGAAATGTTGAAAAAGTTAAGAAAAATCTATGTAAGTTATGAATGCATAACACATATGTAGATATGAGTTTATTTTATTATTTTCTACCTTAAAATTTATATAAATCTATGATAAAAAGTTAAAAAATTATAAAAACTTATGCACATAAACACAGACTGTACATAGTACCATTCACAGTTGAAATAAATGTGAACAAGTGTAAAGATGCAGTATTAAATCATAGCTGCATAAAATTAACTGTAGTATGTACTGTACTAAGTGTGCACATGGTACCTTAGGGAAAAGATTGTCACTGTCTATGGTAGAGACCCTTGTAGACCATCATGAAAGTCCAGAAGGATTACACCATTGAAGATGTCATTGTTATAGAAAAAGCTGTGAAAGCCATCAAGCTCAAAACAATAAATTTCTGCTGGAGAAAACTGTGTCCAGATGTTGTGCATGACTTCACAGGATTTACAACAAAGCTAATCAAAGAAATCATGGAAGAAGTTGTACATATGGCAAGAAAAGATGGAGGGAGTTTCAAGATATGGATCTTGGAGAAGTTAAGCAGAAAATAGACACCATATCAGAGGAATTAACAGGTGACTTGATGAAGATGAGTGCTTTCAGACTGATACCAGACCACGAGGAAGAAGATGTAGAGGAAGCAGTGCCAGAAGACAAACTTACATTAGACAATCTGACAGAGGGCTCTGATTATACAAGACTGCTTTTTAAACAAATTCTATTTATTTTATTTTATTTTATTTTATAGGTGGGTTGCATGTAAAGGATTTACTACACAAGTAAAGTGCACATAGATTAGGTTTGGGTTTCTAGCAAACCGTCTCTCACCCTGGTATCGAGTTTGTGGTTTGAGAAGGAGGTGCCAAAAATGTATATACTTTTTAAGTATGGAGTTCACTCAAAAGATGGCATTAATCAAAAGAATGCTAGCGTCACCATGCAACTGGCAGGACAGTCAAAGAAAATACTACATATTGGTACCGTAATTGAATTCAACTTTGAAAAGTAATACATAGATAACATCTCTTAAAATGTTTATACATTTTTTGGCACCGTGTGTGTGTGTGTGTGTGTGTATGTGTGTATGTATAAAATGGATACCTTTTATTGAACGTAAATTATGTCTCAGTAAAGTTGATTTTTGGCTTGCATATTTATTTTCTTTTTAATGTTTTATTTCATTTTAAATTGACAATGAAATTGTATATATTTACTGTGTACAACATAATGTTTTGAAATATATGTACATTGTGGAATGGCTAAATGGAGCAAATTGACATATGTATTACTTTACATATTTATCATTTTGTGATGAGAACACTTAAAATCTATTTTTTCAGCATTTTTCAAGAATACAATATATTGTTATTAACCATAGTCACTATGTTGTGATCTCTTAAACTTATTCCTTCTATCCTACTGAAATTCTGTATCCGTTGACCAACATCTCCCAACACTCACTCTCACAACCACAGTCCCTGGTAACTACCATTTTACTCTCTAATTCTATAAGATCAGCTTTTAAAAATCCCACATAAGTGTGATCATGACATATTTGTCTTTTTGTGTCTGGTTTATTTTACTTAACATAATGTCTTCCAAGTTCATTAATGTTGCCACAAATGACAGTATTTTCTTCTCCTTAAATGCTGAATAGTGTTCCATTGTGTATATATACCACATTTTCTTTATCCATTCATCCATGGGTAGACATTTGGGTTGTTTCCACATCGTGGCTATTGTAAATAATGCTACAATGAATGTTGGAGTGCAGGTATCCCTTCAACTAATTCAATTTCCTTGGTAACATTGATTCTGAAAATGTCTTTTTAGTCTTCTAGACTCCAGAGCTGTGTCCTGCTTATATGTGGAGTCAACAAGTATTTTCTGATTGAATTCTACTGCTAAGCAGCACAAGTTTTGTTTTAGGGTTTTTTGTTTTTGTTTTTTTTGTTGTTGTTTTTTGGGGGGTTTTTTTGCCACAGACAAGAGCTTTGACTTATACATCCAACCACATGGACCTACCCAGATTCTTCATAAACTCCACAAGCAACAAAACCAAAGCAGAACTGTCAATTTCCAGGCCTCAAACCAAGCTTGGTCCTCCACTCACCTTCCCATCTCATCACGCTGCCCTAACTCAGTTGTAAAGATCCATATTCCAAGAGACACACTTTATTCCATTCTATTCTTCATCACAAGCACCTACTTCATCAGCGAGTTTAGCACTTCCATGGGACATGCCTTTTCAAGCCCCTTCTCACCTCCTGCACTGTTTAGACCCTGTACATCGGCAGTGTAGCCTCTAGTCTGCATGACTGAAGAAGCCTCCTAACTCATCTTCCACCTCTGCTGTTGCTATCTTTTATTATGTTCTCCAAGTGCTTTAAGAGTGAACGCCTAACAAAGTACATTTATAATGATATCTCTTCCTTTCTTAAAATGCACCAATGGCACCATCATAATAGGAACAAAACTTAGAGTCCTCACAATGGCCTACAAAGCCTACCACTCCAACCTCATTTCCTACCATCGACGCCTAGCACAAACTGATGTCCAAGTTTTTTTCTAAGTATACTCAAGCTTGCTCATATTTTAAGGCTGTTCTTCTGACTCTGCCCAGAGTGCCCAGCTCCTATATCCTCCCACAGTTGACTCTTATTTGCCTATCAGATAAAAATCATTTCTTCAAAAAACTCTTTTCTGCTCTCCCTAATGTAGTTATTCACTATTACATTTCCGTATTTTGTTTTCTTAGTGGCAAGTAACTCTTGAGTGTTTCAGCTTCTCTAGAACATAAGCCCCATGAGACCAGGACGGTGTCTGTCAGGTTCTCTGCTTTATCTCCAGTGCCCATCACAGCCTTTTGCTATTGTTGGTAACCAATAAATCTGTGTTGAAGGCATGAGTCAATGAATGATGTGGATTAAGCATATATATATTAAATTGTGATAAGCCAGGTAGAGTCTGGGACAGAAAATTTAAGAAGCTGGGAGAGCGTTATCAGATGTCTCTGAAGTAGCAGTTTTGTTTGAATTCATGAAAATTGTGATTCAAGAATTGGGCAGAAAAGACCAAGTAATTGAGGGAGTGCTTCTAGTGAACTTGGGCATAAAAGTGTAGCATATATTCTATGCCAACTCTTCCTTAATAATAGAATCCAACATTTATTTGGGGCAGTCATTTCCCAGTAAAATACCACATTTCCAGGCTACTTGGTAGCTTGGTGTGACCACATGACTAACTTCTGCCCGATGAGATGAATGGATAATTGTGTAGTAGTACAGGGGAGGCAACTAAAAGAGAGTTGAATTGCTCAAAGTATCACTTGCACCATCTATTATAGACTGAATTGTGTCCCCACATTCCATAAGTTCACGTGTTGAAGCCCTAATTCCTTATAAATAAGATTTGTGACTGTGTTTGGATATTGAGCTTTAAAGGGGTAATTAAGGTGAAATTAGGCCATAAGGATATGTTGTCATCCAATTTGTCTTGTGTCCATATATGAAGAGAAGATAAGGACACACAGAAAAATACTCAGATGTACATGCACAAAGGAAAAAAGCTATGTGAAAATACGGCAAGAAGACCAACATCTGCCAGCCATGGAGAGATACCTCAGGACAAACCAAATCTGATAACACCATGATTGTAAACTTTCAGCCTCCAGAACTGTGCAAAATAAATTTCTGTTGTTTAAAATACTAGGCTGTGATATTTTATTATGGCAGCTTTAGCAAATGAAAACGAAGTCTGACCATTGTGTTCACAAACTCATCCTAGAAAAACTTCTACATTCCTCATTGCTGAATATCACTACAGTCACCTTCAAAGTAGTCCCTTTGGGAAGCTATGCACTGACATGAGTGCCTAGTCCACTCACCAGAGAATTTTGGAACTCTTTTTCTGGAATGGTCATCAAAGCTGTTGTTGTGTTACCCTTGATGTGTTAATGTCATGTCTTCCTTTCAATCTTTCCTTTACCTTTGGGTAATGAAAAAGTCACTGGGGGCCAGATCAGGTGAATAGAGAGAGTGTTCCAATACAGCTATTTGTTTACTGGCTAAAACCACCCTCATGGACAGTACTGTGTGAGCTGGTGCATTGTCATGTTGCAAGATATCCTTCAGGACGATTTTTGCACACACCTGTCTCATGCCAAGACTTTCAGTTAAGATTCTCCTGTTTCTCTATTGATGTTTATTTGATCTGTTATGCTTCTCACAGTCAGTCGATGGTTTTGATGCACAATTCAATGAATTTTTGCAATATTTTAATCAATGCTGCTCATTACTGGCTGTCCTGACCTCTCTTCATCACCGATGCTTTCTCTTCCCTCAGAAAAAAATGTTTAATCCGATTGTACACTGCCATTTTCTTCATGGCATTATCCCAATTAATTTGGACTAACTTGTCCCTGATTGCACTTTCACTCTTGCCAAATTTAACAAGAAATTTCATGCTTGTTCGTTGCTTTAATTAAACTCCGACATTCTTGTGACAACCGTTCTGATAGTCATTCCAGAAATAAAATTCCAAAATTGTTTTGACGAGTGAACTAAGGCATTGGCATCAGTGTATAGCTTCCCAAGGGGAGTACTTCAAAGGTGACCATAGTGATATTAAGCAATAAGGTATGTAGCACTTTTTCTAGGATAAGTTTGTGAACTTAATTGTTAGAACTTGTATACCAAGCAGATGAAGAGCAATGAGTCTACATTACTAAGAAGATCCCTCCCGGATCATTGCCTTGCTTGACTCTGGTGTGGCCATGTGCTCTCTGAGCTCTGGCTGTCTCCATGCTTCCTGGCTTTGGCCCCCTCCCCCACCTTGGGGAGGTGAATCTCTCTTCCTTCTCTTTCTCGCTCTAATTTACTTTTAAATAAACCTTTCTTTCTTAACCTTTTTGTGTGTTACAATTCTTTGTTTTTACTCAGATCTCTGGGTTCCCAGCATGCGCCCCCGGCTTGCCAGCCCCAGCAGTGCTGTGCCTCACCTCTCTTCTCCCTGCTCCTCTATCCATCCACCCTCACCGGGTCTGTACCCTAACAGACAGGCTAGGTTTTTGGAGGTTCCACCGAGATTTCTCTCTCTCTCTCTCTTTCTTATTTCTTAACGGGTGACCCTCTGTGGACTGCATTGGAACCTGGTGGCAACTGAAAGCTCTGGCTGAGGTTACACTTCAGTGTGCTGAAAGGCCCCAGGGAAAAACATCAGACCACTGTGGTCCCACCGGGTGATGAACTAAGGTTAACTCTTTACTTCCTTCTAGCCAAGATCTCTGAGTTTCCCATGGACCGGGCTGGATCTCAGAGGACAACTGACAGTCTCTGCCTAAGGCTACTCCCTAGGAAGGCAAGAAGGTCCCCGAAGGAAAGTTCGGACCACCAGCGCTTGTACCGGTGGGAGACAAAGTGCTTGGTTTTCTTTGCTCTTTTCCTCTCTGGTTGGCGAAGTAACTCCACGAAAGACCATGAAAATCCAACAGCTACGGTATGCCTTTCTGCCCCTTTGGTGAGTCACCCTCTTTTTTTTCATCCACAAACCCACATATTTGTATGCACGCTCTTGGATCGCCCTTTGTTTGGATGACTTTCTGGGTCTCTCGGGTTTCCAGTTTCCATCTTGGGAGACTCCTAGCAAGGGTCAGGGACCTAGTTGCTGAAAGTCCTGGTACCAGACCTTCCAAGACATGGTGAAGCATGCATCTAGCAAGCTCCAGTGGGCACAGGGATGGGAGGACGCTTTCTCCCTGCTGACTCACATCCTTTGCACTGATTCCTTTGAACCTGTTGGGGACACCTGGCAGGGGATCTAGATGGATTAAGGCTCAGAAACAAATCCATGATACCAAGAGCCCGTCCCAACTGTCCTTTTACTACAATACTGCTTTGCAGCCCCTGCACCAGCTCCGGCCCACCTTGCCCCAGCTGACCTTTTCATCTGGTGGATACGTACGGGGAAAGTAACTCCCTAGCCCCTAACACCCTTTTGCAGCTTGATTTGTACTTAAAGAAAAATAACAAGTACCTTGAAATCCCATATACTCAGGCCTTTTATGAGTTAGCTCGCCACCCAGTTATCTGTTCCTCTTGTCATATTTCTGTGTTGGCTCCGCAGACCACATTGTCCATAGGCTCATCAGAAGATACTAATCCTGCTAACAGAGCCAATCCTCCCTCAAAAAAGTTTTCACCTCCTTTATACTTTCCCATTCCTTCTACAACTCCGATTCCTGCTTTCCCTCTATCAACTCAAAGTCTAACCCAGTTAATTTAACTACTCCTGTCTCTTGTAATCTGCTTTTGCTACGCCACTCTCTGTCCTTCTTTCCCTCCATCTTTACCTGTGGAGGAGAAGCTGGTGTCTCCGGCCAGGGTGCCTAACTCTGACCTTCAGTCTTTCTCTTTTACCTTCAGAAAAGGGGCCGATGCCAAAGGCCACGGCACCTGACCCCAGCCTCCAGCCTTCTCACCCCCTTCTCCAACTGCTTAATAAACCCCTGGTGGCAGCCCTACTAGCTGCAGCAAGTAACCCCCCCTACCCCCGCGTGTACTTGGGAAGCCCATTCAAGTTTCCACATAGCTTAATAGGTCTCTTCTCAGGGGGGGTGACTGAAACAAAATGATATCAAAGTTCTTATTTGTTGTTTTCTTATGATAAATATCTTTCAAGTTATATCTAAACTGGGACTACATCAACCTTCTTCCCAGACAAAAGTAAAGATATCATGTCAACTAAATCCTGTTAACTACAAAAAGGTCAATTGTAATTTTAATCTGTTTTTTCCAACCAAACTTGGAAATGCTCTAGTAAAATTTTACTTCCAACCTTACCATGTGTTAACATTAGTGCTAAATAACACCAATAAGCCAGTTATATCAGGCTCGCTAAAGTTGTATTTTATAAACAAAAGGTTAAATTATCTGTTGTACCTAACTAGCACCCTCTTATGAAAAAGGTAAAGCTTTAAATGCTAAACACCCTGTGTGACATGATAAGTTTTGGGAATTAGCCACTCCCACCTGGTTAAGTCACTTTTAACTAATCCTAGTACTTCTCCTGCCGGACAGTTAAAATACTGGGTACTCTGTGCAAACACAATAAGGATGGGAACTGATCACCCTCACCCAATTGTCCACACCTTACAACTAAGATTGCAATTTAATAATTCATAAGCGTTTTAAACAATTTTGCCTGTTCATAATTATAAATAAGTAGGTACAGATATTTCCACATCCATGTGGTCTGTTCACTCCAAAGGATTTTACATCAAACTGTTAATAAACAAATAACCAATATGTCTTATGTGTAACCTATTAAAAAGAAATTTGGGGTTTTTTTTCTAGCTAAAACACTATAAAAACAACAGGGTACCAAAATGGAGGGCTGCAGAACCAGAGGGCTAAGGAGGCACCCCAATTGGCTGTCACCATTAGTGACAAAACTCCAACTGCCCATCAGACACCTGGTAAAAACAAACCTGCTGAGGGAATGGTGTCCATTGCTTATGGGTACAATCTGTGGGGGCACTAAAAGTAAAGATGTCCCCAAAACGCCTTAACCTCCTGGACCTTGTCCACTGCACAGACCAGAAAGCCGTTGGGAAATGGGTGCACTCTCTTCTGAAGAGAGGAAAGAACACTTGGCTCACAAATGGTGGCCACTTATAGAGGCCTACAAATCTGCTAAACTGCCTGGCACCGGCTTACCATCACCCCAACAATCCCCCAGGTAAATAGGGCACTGGAACCCAAATTAATTCTTAATTTAACACAGGTGCCAGCCTTTTGGGCCTGACCACACATGTTGAAATCATATAGCCTTATCCAGAAGAATTTTCTCCTTTAAACAAAAGAAGGGGGAAAGAAAGAGACAAAACTTCAATTAGCCCTCTCCCACCATCTTTGTTATAAAAAAGCAAGTTTTTTTTTTCTTTTCAAAATCTTTGGACTATCATTTTGGCTAAATAAGTAACTTTTACAATAACTACTGTAATTTTGTGTTGTAACATTATGCTTTTAAAATTTTTAATACTTAAATGCTTCAAGTTCTCAATTCCGCCTCTCTAGGGTGAGATAAGAAGCAAGCTCCAGGAACCACACCTGCCCCACACCCTCCTCCTGAATTTCCTGCAGACTAGGCACAAGGATTACTATCCAACATAGGGTGAATAGCAAAATAACATGGGCTTCACCGTCTACCATATCAATCGTTGTGAAAATATATCAGACCTATTATAAAAAGCAAAAGAAACTGTTTTCTCTTGTCAATGTTTACCTGTTTTGAATTCTCAATTTAAACTACAACCTAACTACATGTCTCTAATGTTTTCAATTTTTCTTTCTTCAGACTTTGTTGAAGTGGCTGTATTTCCTTGTTAAGGTACAACTATAGATAATTTGTAAGAGAATATTTCAATTTACGTTAATGAATTAGAAGCTTTGGCTAAACATACATATGATGTTCGGAACTACTTTCACTTTTTCAGAATTGCTTTTGGGACAATGGCCTTTTTCATCATCATTTGCTTAATAATTTTTGCCTGTGCTCTCTCTCAATGTTTTATTAAATCCAAATAGTATTTGGTTAAGGTCCCGCTGTTTCCTGTTCATGCCCTTGGAAATAGATAGACAGGGACATCTCTATGGCCCATTTCAGCAGGAAGTAGATACAGAAGAATGATCTTTGCCCCGTTTCCCAGGATCATAAGAATATTTCTAAGAGCAGGAGTGGGAAATGAAAGGTACCTATAGAAACCTAGAAGAAACTTAGGTTATTCTTTAGTCTTTTTGCCTGAGCATACCCATTAGAAAGCCATTCAGACATTCTACTACAGGACAAACAGCAGCCTATCCCATCCCCCCTGGGCAAATCTCCATCAGATGCAAGATCAGGACAACCCAACCATTTATGGCTTAGCATAATAATCTCTAGTAAGCTTTTAGGTTCCTTGTTATAGCTGAAGATCAAAGATCACCCTTTGGCTGGCCAAAGTCAAAAGAGTTTGTGAGTTGCAAATGTCTGAGTTTGTGAATTGCAAATGTCTAACAAGTCTCTTGCAGGAATCCTCCCCACACCCCAGGGTTAACTTAATCAGCCTTCTGTGAACTACGTGACACAGATAAGCCCCACCATGGCAGCAATCATGTGACTAACTCACCCATCTGCCTGCTGTCCATCCCTGACATCAGCAGCACCTGCACTTGTCTGCTCTTTTGTGTTGATGTGGAAGCAGACCACCACCCAATCACCTTAATGATCTTCCCCATCTAGGGGAATGATTAAAAGACTCAACCACAAGCAACCAGTGGACATTGCTTTGCTAAATTCTGGTGTAGCCATGTACTCTTTGAGCGATGGCTGTTGCCATGCTTCTTGGCTTTGGCCCCCTACCCCACCTTGGGGAGGTGAATCTTCTCTCCTCCTTCTCTTTCTCTCTCTAATTTACTTTTAAATAAACTTTTCATTCTAAAAATATCTCCATATCTCTCTCCTTCCACTACTTTGGCATTCCCCTCATCCCATATCTCCCTCTTTTTTGTATTCCATCTAGGCTTTTACAGATAAACCTAGGCATAACTTACTTCTTTGTCCTGTTCCAGATCCAAGATCAAACCTAATTTGAAACAACTTAATTAGCTTAAGCCCCATTTCTGCCCTTCCTGCCAATAAAAGCAAATCTCAAGGAGCCTCACATTCTCTTATTCTGCCTATTAACCTGAGCCACTAACCCTCTGGCCTCACAATCCAATTAGAAAATTCACAAAACACATGAACAGACATTTTACTAATGAAGATATACTGATGGCAAATAGGCACATGAAAAGATGTTTAACATCATTGGCCACCATGGGAATGAAAATTAAAAGCATAATAAAATCTCATATACACTTAACAGAATGACTAAAAAATGGTGGCAACACAAAATGTGGGCAAAAATATGTATAAACTGAGTTGCTCATACATTGCCATGGGAATGTAAAATGGTAAAGCACTCTGGAAAACAATTTGGCAGCTTGTTTTAAAACCAAACATTCAACTGATCTCTGGGAAATTTATCCAAAGAAATGAAAATCCATATTCACACAAAAACTTAAACATGAATGGTCATGACAGTTTTAGCCATAGTAGTTAAAAAGTTGAAACAGCCCAGATGTCCTTCAACAAATTTGATGAATTTAAATAAACGTGGTACATCCATACTGTGGTGTACCACTCAGCACTAAAAAGGATCAGACTATGGATACACTCAGCAACTTGGAAAGATCACAGGAAAATTATGCTGAGTGAAAGAAACCTATTCCAAAAGACTACTTTCTGTATGATTCCATTAGTATGACATTTTCAAAATTACAAAATTAGAGATGCAGGGAATATTTTGGTGTTTAACAAGGGTTAGGGATTTGGAGCCAGGGACAAGGTGAGTATGACTATCAGGGATATGCTATAGTTTAATGGTCTTCTTCAAAATTCAGGTATTGGCACTGCAATAGTATTAAGTGGAGTAGTCTTTAAGTGACTAGTCCAAGAAAGCTCTTCCCTCATGAATGCAATTCATGCTGCTATAAAAGAGGTTTCACATAAGGTTTAGCTAGCTTGCCCTTCTGCATTCTGCCATGCAAGAACCCAGTATTGCTTCTGTCTGGAGGATCCAGCAACAAGATACCCTCTTGGAAGCAAAGAGAGTATCCTCACCAGACAACTGAACCTGCCTTGACCTCAGATTTTTTAGTCTGCAGAACTGTGAGAAGTAAATTTCTGTGTTTTATAAATTGCCCAGTCTCAGATATTGTGTTATAGCAGCACAAACAGACTAAGGGTAGCATGAATTAAACTTGTGATAGATGAGTTTTGTATCTTGTTTGTGGTGATATCTACAGAATATAAATATCTGGCAAAAGTGCATAGAGTTTTATATACACACACAGACACTAACACACACAAATGAGCATGTATAACACTGGTGGACCCTCATAGGCTCTATTGAGTGTACCAATGTCTGTTTCCTGGTTTTGGTATTGTGCTATAGTAAAGCAAAATGTCATCACTGGGGAAGGTGAATGAAGGGCATACATGACCTCCTTGCACATGTTTTCACTACTTTTTGTACATTGATAGTTTCAAAATAAAAAGTTTTTTTTAAAAACCACAGGGCTTGTGGGAAAAATAGGAATAAAAATACACTTAAAAATTTTGTCATGAGTACATTAAAAATATGACAAGAACCTGTTAAAATGGCAACACTGCTTTAGACCTGTTATATACTTACAAAATCCATAAATATCGTAGCAAATATGGTACTTTACTTGATAAAGATGTCAAGTTGTTTATAGAAGTGGGCATCAGAAGGATTGCAACTGGGGGTTACTATGAAGTGGAGGGAAGGTTATCAGGATATACAGAGCAAAGGGTGGCTTTTAGGGTGCTCCAGAATTTGAATTAATACCCTAAAATTTTTAAGCACTGTGGAGGCCTAATGTACATGCTAGGACTCCCAGGAATGAAGGAAAATGCAGAACCTTTTGGTTCTGGCCCCATAGACTCATGGTTGGGGTAAAGGGAGAATAATCCAAGACAGAAAATAAATGCAATGTTGCCCTTAAACATGAAAAGAAGCAAGGATCATGAGCGGCAAAGAACAGAACACCTGGAAGGCCTACAAGGTAAGCTTTGGCTTCGTGATCAGTGAAATTCCAACCTCAGTTATGGGTGTGGCCTCAGGTTGAAGGAAAGATATAAAAAATGTAATGGGGATAGAAATGAGAATGTATAAGGGATTCTTAGAATGGCTTTATTTTCACGATCCCAGGTCACTGCATAAAGGACGTGTCTAGGATCTTGCTCATGGTCTGTGGAATGTGAAGGGAGAGAATTGGGAGATCAGCAGAGCCAGGGCCATGAGGTGAATACCCAGGCCACCTGACTTCTGTCTAATGACCTCCCTGAAAGCCTAGAAACCTATTTATTTTCATCTCTGCTTTCTCAGACACCACCTTAAGATGGGTGAAGAATTTTGTAGCCCTGGTATAGACCAGACATTGTAGTGAAGGGATCTGTGGTGAGGGAGGACAGATGACCTTCCCAAGGACCAAAGTGGAGATACTTTGGCCATGGAATGCCACTACAATATCTGTGCTACATACACAACCTATCCAGAAGGGGTAGGTTGCACTGCATTAAAAAGGGAAAATAGCAAAAAGGCAAATGTGTGTCAACAATAGCTTTGGCCTACTAAAATTCAATTCAATATACAGCTCTCAAAAGAACAAGGTAGCGGCAGGAGACGCGGCAAGATGGCGATGGGGCAACCCGGTGTCTGAAGCCCTCTGCAAGGGAGATCTGCAGTGGATCTCTGACTCTCGCCCTGGGCAGCTGGGGACCCCAGTATCGCAGCCTGCTCTTCAGACAGAGCTTGGCCATTGCCATCGCAACGACTGGACAGTTTTACTGCATTACAAACAGTCCCGCCGCCGCCGCCGCTGCAGCCCCTCCCCCCACCGCCACCGCCGTCGCTGCCGCGGTATCTGGGAGGGGTAGCACATCACATCACCCGGCGCCCGAGGAGATCCACAACAAACCGCTTCAGGGAAGATCTGCTGGGATCGCTGCCACATCTCCTGCATCCAAGACTGTCCTGCCCGCCCAGCGTGCGGCTCCTGTTGCCTGCTCGGAGGCAGGCAGCCATCTTGTTCCTGTCTGGCCCCCCCCGCTCTGGGGCGAGCAGATGAGATAGCACCACCTGCTGGCGATTCAAGGTAACAACACCGAAACGGGAGAAACAAGCTTGATAAAGACATAGACCAAACTGCTGAACCCAGGTTAATCTGAACTGTCCTTCACAGCAGATCAGGGGAACTGACCCTAACTGCAAATTAATTTAACAGCTTAAAAAGAAAACTAGAAATCAGACCTGAAAGGACACTGGACTTAAACGAAATGTTTCAGAATGTGCTTCATTGATTCTATTAGTTTAATGACTTAATTCTATTCCTACTGTATTGTTCCCTTTTTTTTCCTCTCTTCCTTTTCCTTTTCTTCTCTTATCCTCGGTCTGTAAACCACGTCTTTGTATAGAGGAACAGCACACTAATAAGGTGGTTGGATAGCTAGTATGTTAGCATCACTATATGTTTTATTTTTGTTTATATGAGTGTTGGTTCGACTGTAGCTGTGGTCTACTGTTTTTATCTGTTGCAGTATAGGCCTCTCTCTCTATTTGTTGGCACTCTCGTTTGTTTCCCCCTTGCTCCTCTATCTCTTCACTCCCCTCTTCAACCCACTATCTGCTCCACTCTCTCACCTCTGCTAACCACATTTTATTTCAGTGAGTAAATCTACAGCCCCACTGCATGGACAGATTCCAGGGCAGTGGGGAAGTGGGTTCCACATTATCCACACGCCTGTCAGCGAATACCAGGACCTGCAGACAGATTTTGAATAACAGCTCTCCCCTTAAGTACATCTCAAAACTGCAAAAAGGACTACCTCCAACCTACAGTGCAACTTCAGAATTGAAAAAAGTAAGAGGACATACATAAAGAATAGGAGATTGAACAAACAGAAGTAAAACCAATCCCTTTACCCCTGAATAACAGAATTAAAGAAGACGGTGACATGGAGGGAAGGGAAAAGTAGAGAGGGGGGAAAACCACACAAATGAAGAAAAACTAAAAGAAGAATATAGGTCTTACACAGATCCCTGGAAAATCAGACACTGAGAAACAGATTCTGGAACACAGACAATGAAGAGTCCCCAGAATGACTGGTTACATGCAACAAACCCAGACATCAAGACATTAATGGAGAGAATTTAAAAAATTGAGGAGAGACAAGAAGAAAATAGGAAGGAGCTGTTGTCAGAAATGACAGCAGTAAAGAATATTGTGATGGAAATGAACAACAGACTAATAAGCATGGAAAACAGAATCAGCCAAGCAGAAGAAAGAATCTCAGAACTCGAAGACCAAAACATAGAACTAACCCAAACTGTCAAAAGCATAGAAAAGAAGCTCAAAAAGAAAGAACAAAACTGGCAAGAGATGAATGATCACTTCAAGAGACCAAACCTAAGAGTAATTGGGCTTCCTGAGGCAGAAAGAGAAACAGAAGTCACACTGGAACAAACATTCCATGAAATCATTCAAGAAAACTTCCCTCATCTCATTAAGGATGAAAAAATTCAAACACAAGAGATTCAGAGAACCCCTGCAAGAAAACAAATGAGAAGACCAACTCCCAGACACATAATAATTCGCCTAACAAAGTAGCTATGAAAGGAAAAATCCTAAAGGCAGCAAGAGAAAAAGGCCAGACTACCTACCAGGGAAAACCAATTCGAATAGCAGCATATTTATCCACAGAAACCCTTCAGGCCAGGAGAGCCTGGAGCCCTATCTACAAAGTTCTAAAAGAGAAAGAATTTCAACCAAGAATAACTTACCCAGCCAAACTAAGCTTCCTTAGTGAGGGAGAATTGAAATCTTTTCCAGACATCCAATCTCTAAGAACCTACGCTGCCACCAGACCACCTCTACAAGAAACACTTAAGAAAGTACTGAACACAGAAGAAAAAGAAAAAAGAAAAACAGCATTCTTCACAAGAGTACAGGCAAAAGATTAAAAACACACATAAACCAACTCCAAAACCCAAAGAAAGACAACAAATAAACAGGAACAACTCTGTAAGAACCTTATGACAGGGATCAACTCTTGCATTTCAATTATTAGCCTAAATGTGAATGGACTAAATGCACCACTGAAAACACATAGAATGGCAAAATGGATAAAACATCATCAGGCAACAATCTATTGCCTTCAAGAGACTCACCTCACTAGAAAGGACACCCACAGACTCAAAGTAAGAGGATGGGAAACAAACTTTCAGGCGAACAGAATACAAAAGAAAGGAGGAGTAGCGATCTTAATTTCAGACAAAATACCCTTCAAGCTATTAAAAATCAAAAAAGATACAGAAGGCCGCTACATAATGATAAAAGGCTCAATCCATCAACAAGAAATATCTATCCTAAACATATATGCACCCAACATAGGTGTGCCAACTTTCATAAAGCAACTTCTTGGAAAACTAAAGAAAGATATTGACTCTAACACTATCATAACTGGGGGCTTTTAAAACCCCACTCACAACCCTAGACAGATCATCAGGACAAAAAATCAGCAAAGAGATCTGGAACCTCAATGTGACTTTGAACCAAATGGACTTAATTGATACCTACATAACACTCCATCCAAAGACCAGAGAATACACATTCTACTCATCACCACATGGAACATATTCTAAGATTGACCACATACTCGGCCATAAATCAAGCATAAGCAAATTTAAAAGGACCAAAATTCTACCAAACAACTTCTCAGATCACAGTGGAATAAAAATAAACATTGACATGAACAAAGTCCCCCCAAAACCCACAAAGACATGGACACTAAACAGCATGATGCTGAACAACTCCTGGGTCAACGATGAAATCAAAACAGGGATCAAAAGATACCTGGAAACAAATGAAAATGAAGAAACATCTTACCAAAATCTCTGGGATGCCCTGAAAGTTGTAGTAAGAGGGGAATTTATATCCCTACAAACACACATGAAGAAAATGGAAGCCGGACTTGGTGGCTCAGCCTGTAATCCCGCACCTTTGGGAGGCTGAGGTGAGTGGATTGCCTGAGCCCACGGGTTTGAGACCCACCTGGGCAGCAAGACCTCATCTCTATAATAAATCAAAAAATCAGCCTGGCGTGTTAACGCATGCCTGTAATTCCAGCTACGCGGAAGGATCGCCAGAGCCTAGCAGGTCGAGGCTGTGGTGGCCGGGAGCGGCCACTGCACTCCAGTCTGGGCAACAGAGTGAGACTCCAACTCAAAAAAAAAAAAAAAAAAAAGAAAATGGAAGGAACAGAAATTCACAACCTAACAAGCCACCTAAAGAAGCTGGAAAAGCAAGACCACAAAAACCCTAATTTCAGCAGAAGAATCCAGATCACCAAAATAAAAGCCCAAATCCAGGACATAGAAGACAAAAAGATAATACAAAAAATCAATGAAACAAAAAGCTGGTTCTTCAAAAGAGTAAACAAGATTGATGGTCCCCTAGCTAGACTGACCAAGAAAAAACGAGGAAAAAACCAAATAAGCATAATCAGAAACACAAAAGATGAAGTCACATCTGACCCTGAAGAAATACAAAAGATCATTAGAGACTACTACGTACACTTGTATGGAAACAAACTTGAAAACCATAGGGAAATGGAGGACTTTCTAACATCACACAACCTACCTAGGTTGGAACAAGAAGAAATTGAGACCCTAAATAGACCAATAACAATCAAGGAAATTGACTACGTAATAAGAAAACTTCTTACAAAAAAAAGCCCTGGTCCAGATGGCTTTCCAGCAGAATTCTACAAGACATTCAAGGAGGAGCTGATACCAATCCTACTGAAGGTATTCCAGGCAATTGAAAAAGATGGAACTCTCCCCAAATCATTTTACAAAGCTAAAATCACATTGATACCCAAGCCAGGTAAAGATCCAACAAAGAAAGAGAACTACAGGCCAATATCTTTGATGAACATAGATGCTAAAATTCTCAACAAGATCCTAGCAAACCGGATTCAGCAATACATCTCAAAAATCATCCACCTTGACCAAGTAGGCTTCATTCCTGGCATGCAAGCCTGGTTCAATATTCGTAAAACCATAAATGTAATTAAATACATCAACAGATGTCAAAAAAACCCACATGATCATATCATTAGATACAGAAAAAGCTTTTGATAAAATCCAGCACCCCTTCTTGATAAAAACCCTTGAACATCTAGGCATATGGGGAACATACCTCAAAATAGTAAAAGCCATCTATGAGAAACCCACAGCCAGCATACTCCTAAATGGACAAAAATTGGAACCAATTCCCCTGAAAACTGGAACTAGACAAGGATGCCCACTCTCTCCCCTCCTTTTCAACATAGTATTGGAAGTCCTGGCTTGAGCAATCAGAGAAGAGGAAGCAATCAGAGGTATTCAAATAGGAAAAGAGGAAGTCAAGTTATCTCTCTATGCAGATGATATGATGGTGTACCCTGAAAACCCAAGAGAATCTGTCAAAGGCCTCCTTACATTGATAAAAGCCTTTGGCAAAGTCTCAGGATACAAAATAAATGTACAAAAGACAATCGCATTTCTCTACACCAATAATAAACAAACAGAAACCCAAATAAAAAACACAGTTCCATTCACAATAGCCACACACAAAAAATGAAATACCTTGGCATTTTCCTAACCAGAGACGTGAAAGACCTTTACAGTGAAAATTACAAAACACTGCTCAAAGAAATCAAAGCTGATATGAACAAGTGGAAAAATATCCCATGCTCATGGATCAGAGGAATCAACATTGTGAAGATGTCCATCTTACCTAAGGCAATCTACAGATTCAATGCAATACCCATTAAATTACCAACAACATTCTTCTCAGACCTAGAAAAAACAACACAGGAATTCATATGGAAACACAAACATCCAAGAATAGCCAGAACAATCCTCAGCAAAAAAAACAAAGCAGGTGGTATCACAATACCAGACTTCAAACTTTACTATAAAGCTACAATCATCAAAACAGCTTGGTATTGGTACAGGAACAGGCATATAGATCAACGGAACAGAATTGAGATCCCAGAAGCAAAACCTCAATTTCTCAACCAACTCATCTTCGACAAAGCCCCACCACCTACCAATGGGGAGAGGAGAACCTATTCAGTAAATGGTGCTGGGAAAATTGGCTGACCACATGCAGAAGATTGAAACAGGACCCCTATCTATCCCCATGCACAAAGGTTAACTCCAAATGGATCAGAGACCTAAATGTAAAACCTCAAACCATAAGAACCTTACAAAAGGAAGGAAATACTCTCATGGAAATCGGAACTGGCATCCAATTCCTGTACAAAACCCGAAACCCACAGGACTTAAGAGAGAAGATAGACAAATGGGACCTTATTAAATTGACAAGCTTCTGCAAGGCCAAAGAAATCATCAAGAGAGCAGGGAGACAGCCTACAGATTGGTAAAAAGTATTTGCCAACTCTAGGTCTGACAAAGGCTTAACATCCTGAATCTACAAGGAACTGAAACGTACTGAAAAGAAGAAAACAAGCAACCCCATTATAAAACGGGCAAAAGATATGAACAGGCACTTCACAAAAGAAGACATCCGAGCAGCCAACAAACACATGAAGAAATGCTCAACCTCACTAATCATCAGGGAGATGCAAATCAAAACCACACTGAGATACCACCTAACTCCAGTCAGAATGGCAGTTATCAACAACTCAAAAAATAACAGCTGCTGGAGAGGGTGTGGTGAAAAGGGAACACTTCTACACTGTTGGTGGGAGTGTAAACTAGTGCAACCTCTGTGAAAAGCAGTGTGGCAATTCCTAAACGCTCTAAAAATTGACCTTCCATATGACCCTGCAATCCCCCTACTGGGAATATACCCTGAAGAACACAAATCACTCCATAAAAAAGATACCTGCACACGTATGTTTATTGCAGCATTGTTCACAATAGCAAGAACCTGGAAGCAACCATGCTGCCCATCAAAAGAGGACTGGATTAAAAAAATGTGGTACATATACACGATGGAATACTACGCAGCCATAAAAAAGAACAAAATCATGAATTTCGCAGCAACCTGGATGGAACTAGAGTCTATAATACTGAGTGACCTCTCACAGAAACAAAGATCCAAATATCACATGTTCTCACTCATATAATGGACCTTGAACATCCAATGTAATACTATAAGAAAATGACTGATGGTACTGGGAAACTATGGGGGGAAGGGGGATGGGATTAACAGTAGCAAATATCTGTCGGGGGATGGGAAAACACCTCTTATCAACAGGGTGCCTGAATGAAACGTAATTGTACACCTAACCCTTAACTATACCCCACAAAACCATAATAAAAAATACTGATTGATAGAAAAAAAAAAAGAAAGAAAGCTCACCGCAGTCTCCAACTCCTGGGCTCAAGTGATCCTCCTCCCTAGGCCAGCCAAGAGGCTGGGACTACAGGCCTGTGCCACAACCCCATATGATCAATTTTTGAGATTTTTCTTTGTGGTAGAGATAGTGTCTCCCTGTGTTGCCCCAGCTGGTCTGAACTCCTGGCCTCAAGCCCTCCTTCTGCCTCATCCTTTCGTGTAGCTGGGAGAGCAGACGTGGGCCACCGCACCAGTCGCTCGCTCTGATTCTGCTTCCAATATGCAAACCAAAGGATTTGCAGCAGCCCACCCCACCCCACAGGCCTTTGGGAATCACTGATTTCACTTGTGTTGGAATCCAAAACTAAGTTTCTAAAGATGGGAGCCAGACCTTGGACACATCCCCGGCGCAGACCCACCCAATATTAAAGTACGTTCCCGAGCCAGGCTCGGTGGCTCAGCCTGTCATCCTGCACCTTTGGGAGGCTGAGGTGAGTGGATTGCCTGAGTCCACAGTTCGAGACCCACCCGGGCAACTTGGTGAGACCTCATCTCTACAATAAATCAAAAATCAGCCGGGCGTGGTGGCACGCGCCTGTAGTTCCAGCTACTCGGAAGGCTGAGGTGGAAGGATCCCCGGAGCCCAGTAGGTCGAGGCTGCGGTGGCCGGGAGCGGCCACTGCACTCCAGTCTGGAGGACAGAGTGAGACTCCAACTCAAAAATAAAATAAAATTAAATTTAAAAAAGAACAAGGTATCTTAATGCATACTTACAGGAAATTACACTTGAGTGAATAATACATAAGAAAATAAAAGAAGTTTCAAAACAGTATGTGTAGTAGGAAAACATTTAGCTGTATGTTTAAAAAATTAGGAGGAATTTTCTTTTTTTATTTTCATAAGTGATTTTTTTTTATTTTAAAGATGTGGTATACAGTTCAGGATCCGGTATACAAGTGGTGATCATACAGGCAAAGTTTGGACCTCCCTTTGGTCCCCACTTCGCTCGGTTTGAGATCAGATATCCTTATTGATGTTGTGCTGCCCCTCCCTCCCCTGGCAGTATCCTGCTACTGCCAATCCCTTTCTTATAGTATTATGGTAAATGTTCAGGGTTCACTTATGAGTGAGAACAGGTGATACTCAGTTCTTTGTTTCTGTGATAGATCACTGAGTATTGTAGGCTCTAAATCCATCCAAGTTGCTGTGAAGTCCATATGTTCGTCCTTCTTTAAGGCTGAGTAATATTTCATCTTATAAATGTACCATGCTTTTTTAGCCAGTCCAGTTTCAATGGGCAGCATGGATAGTTCCAAGTTTTTGTTATTGTGAATAGTGCTGCAATAAACATACATGTGCATGTATCTTTTTGGTAGAATTATTTTAATTCCTTCAGGTGTATTCCCAGAAGGAGAATTGCTGGGTTGTATGGAAGGTCAATTTCTAGTTCTTTTAGAAATCACCATGCTGTTTTCCATAGAGTTTGAACTAGTTTGCATTACCACCAACAGTGTAAAAGAATTCCCTTGTCTCTGCATCCTTGCCAGCATCTGGTTTTTTAATCAATTAATTGATTAATTAATTAATTAATTTATGATGGCCATTCTTACTGGGGTTAAGAGGTATCTCAATATGATTTTGATTCTCATTTCTCTGATGATTAGTGAGGCTGAACACTTTTTCATGTGTCAGTTGGCTGCCCACATGTCTTCTTTTGAGAAGTCAATTCATACCTTTTTCCACGTTTTAATGGGCTGTTTGTTTTTCTTCTTTCAGCATGTTTGAATTCCTTGTAGATCTTGGATGTTAGGCCTTTGTCAGATATATAGTTGGCAAATATTTTTTGCCATTCTGTTGGCTGTCTCCCTGCTCCCTTGATTGTTTCTTTGGCTTTGCAGAATCTTGTCAGTTTGAGGAGGTCCCACGTGTCTATCTTACCTCTTATGGCATGGGCACCTGGGGTTTTGTTCAGGAATTGATTACCTACTCTGATTCCCATAGGGATGTCTCTAGCATTTTCTAAAATTCTTATAGGTTGAGGTTTACATTTAGGTCTTTGATCGATTTAGAGTTGATTTTTGTGTATGGTGATAGGTAAGGGTCCTGTTTCATTCTTCTGCATGTGGTCAGCCAATTTTCCCAGCACCATTTACTGAATGGGTTCTCCTCTCCCGAGTGGTTGGTGGTGGAGGCTTTGTCAAACGTTAGTTGAGAAATTGAGGTTTTGTTTCCAGGATCTCTGTACTGTTCCATTGGTCTATATGCCTGTTCTTGTACCAATACTTGGCTGTTTTGATTATTGTAGCCTTATAGCAAAGCTTAAAGACTGGAAGTGTGATACCTCCCGCTTTGTTTCTTTTGCCTAGGGCTGTTTTGACTATCCATGGCCATTTATGTTTCCATATGAATTTCTGTATCGTCATTTCCAGTTCTAAGAAGAATGATTTTGGTAATTTAATGAATAATTGCATTGAATCTGTATATTGCCTTTGATAGGATGGACATATTAACAAAGTTGTTTTTTTCCTATCCATGAGTGTGGAATATTTTTCCATTTGCTTGTGTCTTCTTGTATTTCTTTGAGCAGTGTTTTGTAGTCTTCATTGTATAGGTCTTTCATTTCTCCACTTAGGAAGATGCTGAGATATTTCATTTTTTTGTGACTATTGTGAATAGGATTGTGCTTTTTATTTGTTTCTCTACATTTGTTGTTGGTGTATAAGAATGCAACTGTCTTTTGCACATTTATTTTGTACCCTGACACTTTCCTAAAGTCACTTATCAGTGCAAGGAAGTTTCTGACAGATTCTCTTGGGTTTTTGAGGTATAGGATCATATTGACAGCAAAGAGGGATAACTTTACTTCCTCTTTTCCTATTTGGATGTCCCTGATTTTCTTCTCTTGTCTAATTGCTCTAGCTAGGACTCCAAACCTAGTGTTGAGTGGGAGGGGTGAGAGTGGGCAGCTTTGTCTTGTTCTGGTTTTCAGGAGAAATGTTTCCAGTTTCTGTCCATTTAGCTATATGCTGACTGGGGGTTTATTGTATATGACGGTTACTATTTTGAGGTATATTCTTTCTATGCCTAGGTGTTCAAGGGTTTTTATCAAGAAGTGGTGCTGGATTTTAGCAAAAGTTTCTCCTGCATCTAATGATGTAAACATGTAGTTCTTGTTTTTACATCTCTTGTTGTATTTAATTACATTTATCGTCTTGCAGATGCTGAACCAGCCTTGCATCCCAGGGATTAAACCCACTTTGTTATGGTGGATGATTTTTGAGATGTTTGTTGGATCTGATTTGCTAGAATCTTGTTGAGAACTTTGCATCTATGTTCATTCGGGATATTGGCCTGTAGTCCTCGTTTTTTTGCTGGATCTTTACCTGGTTTGGATGTCAGTGTAATGTTAGCATCATAAAATGTTTTGGGGAGACATCTGTCTTTCTCAATTACCTGAAATCCCTTCAATAATATTGATATTTTCTTATGATATAAGTGATTTCCTGGGTTGTTATTGGTCTATTTAATGTCTCTATGTCTTCTTGTTTCAATCTTGGGAGGTTGTGTGATGTCGGAAAGTCCTCCATTTCACTTATGTTATCGAGTTAGTTTCCATTCAGGTTTGCATAGTAATCTCTGATAAGCTTTGGTATTACTTCAGGGTCAGTTGTGATTTGATCTTTTGCATTTCTGCTTGTGTTTATCTGGGCTTTTTCTTGGTCATTTTGGCTAGGGGTTCATCAATCTTGTTTATCCTTTCAAAGAACCAACTTTTTGTTTTGCTGATTTTGTTGATGTTTTTGTCTTCTATGCCTTATATTTGGGCTTTTATTTTAGTGATCTGAATTCTTCTGCTAAAGTTAGGGTTTTTGTGGTCTTGCCTTTTCAACTACCTTAGGTGATTTGTTAGGTTATTTATTGTGATTTTTCCATTTTCTTGATGTGTATTTGTAGAGATATAAATTCCCCACTAAGAACTGATTTCATGACATTCCAGAGGTTTTGGTAAGTTGTTTGTTCATTTTCATTTGTTACCAGGACTCTTTTAATTTCTGTTTTGATTTCTGTGTTGACCCATTAGTCGTTCAGCATCATGCTGTTTAGTGTCCATGTCTTTGTGGGTTTGAGAGGAATTTTGTTGGCGTTGATACTTATTTTATTCCACTGTGGTTTGAGAAGGTGCATGACAATATTTTGATCTTATAACATTTAAGTTTGATTTATGGCCAAGGATGTGATCAATCTTGGATTACATTTCATATGGTGAAGAGTAGAATGTATATTCTGTGGTTGTTGGGTGGAGTGTTCTGTAGGTATCCATTAAGTCCAGTTGGCCAATCATCAAGCTGAGATTCTGGATCTCTTTGTTTATTTTTTGCCTCAATGATCTATCTAGGGTTGTTAGTGGGGTATTTAAGTCTCCAACTATGATAATGTTAAAGTCAATATCTTTTTTTAGTTTACTTAGTATTTGCTTTTTAAATGCTGGTGCTCCTGTGTTGGGTGCATGTATGTTTAGGATGGATATTTCTTGGTGATGCATTGAATCTTTTATCATTATGTAGTGTCCTTCCATATCTTTTTTAATTTTTGATAACTTTAAAGTTGTTTTGTCTGATATTAAGATCATGACTTCTGCCTTCTTTTGTGATCCGTTTCCCTGGAAATTAGTTTTCCATTCTCTAACTTGGAGTCTGTGTGCATCCTTTGTGGTGAAATGAGTTTCCTGGGTGCAGCAAATTATTGGGATTTTTTAAAATGCAGTTTTCCATTCTATTTCTTTTCAGTGGTGCATTTAGTCCATTTGCGTTAAGGTTGATTATTGTAATGTGTTTATCCCCATCATGAGGTTCTTATAAAGTTTTATTTATTTTCTTTTAACTTTTGAGTTGTATGTGTGCGTTTTCAATTTTGCAGTCATGATGTACTCTCTGTTAATTCTATGTTCTCCTGTTCTCTTGGGAAGTTTATGGTCCTTCTTTTTTTCTTTCTTCTGTGCTTAATGCTTTTTTAAGCATTTCCTGTAGAGTTGCCCTGGAAGCTGCATAGTCTCTTAGGGACTGGATATCTGGGAAGGATTTTAATTCTCCATCACTGATGAAGTTGAGCTTGGCTGGGTAGGAAATTCTGGGTTTAAATTGTTTATCTTTGAGGACTTTTAAAATTGGACTCCAGGCCCTTCTAGATTGTCATGTTTCTGCCAATAGGTCTGCTGCTATTCTGATTGGTCTTCCCTGTTAGTTAGTCTGACTTTTCTCTCTTGCTGCCTTTAGGATTTTTTTCTTTTGTACTTACTTTGTGTAGGCAGATTACTATGTGTTTAGGGGTTGGTCTTATCATGTGATGTCTTGTGGGGGTTTTCTATATCTCTTGTGTTTGGATTGTCACATCTCTGGTGACATGGGGAAAGTTTTCTTGGATAACCTCCTGTAATACTTGCTCCAAGGTATCCCTATTTCCCTTTCTTCTTCTGGGATACCAATCAGGCATAGGTTTGAACTCTTGATATAATTGTACATCTCTTGGTGGTTTTGTTCTTTCTGAGTTTTCTTTCTATGTTTTTTACAGATTTGATTAATTCCATATTTTGGTCTTCAAACTCTGATATTCTTTCTTCTTCTTGATTAATTCTGCTTTCTATGTTTGTCATCTTGTTATTTCTTTTATGGAGGAAGTTTTTTATGACCAATATCTTCATTACAAATTCTTTCAATGTTGCATCTTGTTTTTCTTGAGTCTTATTCACTCTTTCCATTTATTCCCTAAACCCTGTCATATTCTGGGACCAGTCATTGGGTACTTCCATTGTTTGGGCTCTGAGGTCTGATTTTTTTAGGCATCGCCTCTTTGGTACATTGAGAATTACCTATGGTCTTCTGTTAATTTTTCCTCATTTATGACAGACCTTTTTCTTTTCTCTTTAGTTCTGTTATTCAGTGACTATGGGAGGGGTTTTTGACTTCTGATGTTTGTTTGACCCTCTAGTCTTCCCTGATCAGGGCTCTGAGTTTGTTCTATTTTGAAACAGGATAGGGGTGGGAAGCTTTGCTATCATTTGTAGTTTTGGGAGTCGAATAAGGTGGAGGATTGGGAGCTAGGATTCAGAAACTACTTGCAAATCACAATGTTCACTGACTGGAGTATGTATTCCCTGAGACCCCCTCCCCACCCCCACTCTATATGACAATGTAGTGGGTATGTGTGTGCACCACCTGAGTCCAAGACATAGTAACAGCAATGCAGAGAAGAGAGAAAAGTTGAGTGACATAGGAAGGACAAAAAATAATAAAATAAAAAATTAAAGAAGACAAAACAAAAACACACACAGGCAGACAAAAGCAGAAACCAAAACAAAAAACAATAAAACATACACAAATGCGCACACACACACACACACACACACACACACACACACACAAATACACAAATCAAAACAGGAAAAAAGAAACAAAAAACAGGAAAACCCAAACACACAAGCACAACACAAAATGAAAGGAGAAGAAGAAAAGGGGGGGAATGCAACTCAAACCCTCACACATGCCATCACACACACATTAAACTAAAAAAGAAAATAGCAAAAAAAGGAAAGAAACTGAAAGATGAACAGTCAATCATTCACGTAAACCAAAAATAAAAAATGAAAGAAGAAAGAAAAAGAGAAAAATGGGGGATGCAAATTGAAACCTTACATACACATTCATGCACAAAGAAAAAAGAAAAAAAAACTTAAAAAAATTCTGGGCACTAAGAGTACTCTTGTGGCAGGTTCTGTAATTGTTCTTCTCTGTGGCTCACAGATAAGCCTCTCTGCTGTCTCCTGTGGAGCTTCAACCTTGATCACAACCTTCCCAGTGCCCAACCTGGGGAAGGAGGAGGGGGCGGTGGGAGTGGGTGGGGCTTCAGCCCTCCCTTCCCACTCTTACATGGTCAGGGGGATCACCTCTGTTGAGGAATTGCAGTATTGTCTCCTCCCCAGGTACTGGCAGGGGCCATCCCATCCAGGTTTATCCTGAAGTAGAGTCCTCCTATCATGGTTGATGTCCAGGCTCCACCAGAGTTTATCCCTCTCATTCAAGCCCCAGCAGTGTGGGTCTGACATCCAGAGGGTTGCTGGGGAGGAGGGAGTTGGGTCAGCCCCAGAATCACTGCTGATCTCTTCAGGGGTCTTTCTTGCCCTTTTCTGGTCACACCCGTTGTCCCATGACTGAATCTGAGTAGGGGGTGGGTTACCTTAGACTCAGTACTTGTCCTTTTCCTCCAAAGTTTGTGCTTTCAGAATATTCCTTCTGAGTCATGATTAGTTCCTGAGTAGTTAACCCACCCGTCACAGAAATTGAGTCTGCTGCTCCGTGGCGAGAAAGTAAGAGCACTCCCCTGACCAGTTTTCAAGATGATGGCAGGATGTCTATTTCGTCTTCTCCACTAGGGATCTGCCTCTGGCTCCTTCCTTTTTCTCCCTCCACAGCCCTTGCTGCCAATGTCTGGCCAGCCGCTGAGGTGGTGAGGCAGAACCTGGAGCTGGCAGTCACTCCTGGCAGCTTTTTCTCAAGAAGGGCTTTGCTGGTTTAAAAAAAATGATGCTTGGCTTCTGTGCTCTGGAAGCACTAGGGACAAAGCAGAGCAGCTGTGGCACCAGCTACTTCACCAGAAAAACCCTGGCCACTTACTTCCGAGTCCCCGCTCAGTAAGCCACTCACACGTCCACTTACAGACATGTACGCAAAATTGTCCCTACATTCACTCACTCACTCACACAGGGATTTGCATAGTCTGACTGACTCCACCACCATCTTCCCTGAGCATCCTAGGAACGTTTTTCACAAGCAAACTTTTGTAAGGAAAACAACCAAATATGTTTTAAATAATAACCTGCAAGTTCCCTTTTAATCACTCCCCTGTTTCTTTCAGGTCACGCGATCCATGAGTACACCCAGAATTTAATTCTAAGACCACAAGAGGATCTCCCTAATCTGGGCGGAGAAAGTTTGCATTGTTTCCTGATGCTCCTGGATTAGGGTGGGCATGGGAGCTGGAGCAGGGTGTGGGCACTAAGATGAAGAAGTGCCCTGGGTGTTCCTAGCACACCTCAGACTCTCCTGGTCATTTTTGATTTATAGGCCAGAGGAAAAATTGGCCCTAGGATAACTTATAAAATGGACAACCCTGCATTCTCAGTGACTATCCTACACCCACTGCCACTCAACCAGATTCCTTCCATACCCCTTCTGTGCCTGGTTCCCAGCTTCCTTGGCCTGTACCCTTTATCCCTCCTACAGAGCTCACCTTTGGAAAAATTGTCTGCCAGTTTCACTAGATTTGTAGATTTAACCCCAGTGCATTTATACTGTTCAACAGCCCTAGGAAGAAGACACTCTAAATCTCATTTTTAGACGAAGGCTGAGTCAGAGACAGAGGTGACTTGACCAATGTCACATAGCTGGTGAGTGTTGGGTTCATAAAAGGAATCCAGTATTCTGTCCCCAGTATCTTAACCATCAGGCTAGACAGTTTATTGGATCTACCTTTGGCTTTTCACAAACCACGAGGATTGTACCACCACATTCTTACTCTGCTAGTTACAGCTGGGAGGGTGCTCCCACTCACAGTCCAGCATTTATTTGAAATTGTTGGCAGGGAAAAAATGAAGGCTGAGTGAAGGCTCCACTTCATTGTCAATAAACAATTTCCCCTTAATGCTGCACATGCTTTATGATTGTGCACCAGTCAGGGCCTTTCCTTGTACTCATGCTGAATGGTTCCAGTCTGGAACAGCAGCCACCCTGGGTCTTGGCTCTCAGTGTGAGGCCTGAAAGCCCCCATGTCAGCCTAGGTCACATAGCAGGACACTTTAGGAACAAAGGAAAGAAGGCAACTCTCAGGACAGGGGAGGGAAGTCTCATCTCAGGACAGAGGTGAGAAGACCTGCCTGGGCTTGAGGCCCTAGGCTGGAGGAGCTTGCTCAGCCCAGGGCACCAGCATCTGGCTTGCTTCCTGGAGTTTTCTCATGAAGGGCATGCTGGAGGAGGCTGGGAGCACAAGGGAAGGAAACACACCCCAGGGCAGGTGAAAATGGGAGCAAGTCAGAGGAAGGAAAGAAGACCTCTAAGCACAGCTGAGGGGCACTGAGAGAGGAGAGGGCAGGGCCTACAGTCCTTCCAGAGGACCTGGCTGCCTCCTCCTGCACAGAGGCACTGTCAGGGGGCAGGAAGAGGGGAGCGCTGCGGCTTCCAGGAGGTGACAAAGAGTACGACTGACTTTATGTTGCTGGACTTATCCGGGAAGGTGGTGCAGAGTATGTTTCTGTCCACATGCATTTTCCCTGACTCCGGTTCTTTCCCCTTGTCTATCTCTGCAGACTCTACCTGTAATTATGAAGAAGAATCACATGGACCCGGGAAAGAAGCAGAAAGATCCTGCACCTTCAGTCCCCTCCCTTACCAACAAATCCACTTCACTGCCTCCTGTCACTACTCTCATGAGCCCTCCCACATTTCCCTCAAGGAATCATCTGATTATTACAGTTCACTTCATTTTTGTAGAGATTCAGATTGTCGATGTTGGTGGCCTTTGGCATAATGTCAGGCACCTGGTAGGGTTTATTGTTGCTTGGGTTAAAGGGAATGTGCTATGATAAGTAATGAGTTAAGAATTAAGAGTAAGGGTCCAAACAGGGATATTTTAGACCAATTGGCTTTCTTGCTAATCTCTTCCACCCTCACCCTCAATCCCAGCACCAGCATAAGGCTTCACCTTGGGCATTTTCTCCTCATGGATTTGCATGAAGGCAGCCATGAATTTTCTAGGATTTGATGTCATTTCATCACTATGTCCCAGGAAGTAGAGAAGGGAATAAAAAAGCTGAAGGGGCCTGACTGGTACATCTCCAATGCCAACTTCTCCCCAATTGGCCATCCCTGAGTCACCCTCCCAGGCAGACTTGGCTGCCATCACCTGCCCTAGAACTATTGTTTCAGCCATATCTGGGCCAAGGGCGGAGGGCTCTGAATGTTAAGAGTTTGCTGGAAGCATCACATCATTGGTTTATGGTTAACTACAGAGTTAGAGACGGGGTTCAGCGGCTCTGAAGTTGAGGTGGTGACGGGGTAAAGAGGTGGAAAAGAATAGCTGGGTTTGGATATGGGTGAACAACTTGTCTTGTGACTCCATTGCCTGCTTTACCTTTTCTGATTTCATCTCTTTTGCCACAGAATGGTGTTCAGCAGAGTGGATGACAAAGTTAGCTACCTTCATGGAGGCAAGAAAGGCAAAGCAAGCATCAGGAGCCGTCATGCCTAAGATCCCACTTTAACCTGTTCTGTTTCCCAGTCTGGCCTGGACACAGCCTTGACACACTTTATTCATTCTTTTTCCCCCAAAGTTTACAACGAGCATTCTTCAATGAGAATGCAATGAGGTTGAAGGAGATAATGCCTTGAGTATGGACCAAATGCAGTCATGTCTTGCCATATTTTATGTCAAATGAAATCTAGGAGTAAGAGCAAGTATGAAAGAAGAAAGTGACATGATGAAATTAAGTCTGGAAAATGTATCCAGCTTAGTATTTCTTTTGGACATTTCTGTACTCAGTTAAATGGCTTTCTAAAGAAGGAATCATGGACATGATTTTTCTTTTCTGTATTGTATATGGGTTCTCCAAATTCTCTTTTGTGTCCATACAGACAAATGTCTCTTCAAACATTTTCCTCCAGGTAATCAACTTTAAAAGTTAAAGATGATCTTCCTTTAATAAAGTCCCATAAGGACCTATGAAATGCAAACCCAGCCTTTCTCTTCAACAAGGACTCTGGAGACTCAACCACCCTCTCCCACACTCAACTTGAGCCAAACTGAACCAACCAGTTGGGGAATCACTCTATTTCTTTGGCAGTGGTTTTCATCTTTGCTTTTAGACAACTTTCCCTGGCATTCTGAAAGTCAGTCTGTTCCCTTGTCACCTCTATAATCCTGCCTTAAATGATTAGGGATGTTAACTCTTAGTAATAAAAAGTGTAGATTGTTAACTCCCCCTGCCTCCTAGAAAAGTTCCTACCATCTCTAAATGAAATTAACAGGACATCCCCTGTTTTTTTTGTACACTCAATATATTTAACCAAGATATTCACCTTGTCCTTAAATCAAATTCCCGGGGTTTCTTTCCGCCCTTTCTTCTCCATTTCTCTCTCTGGAGACATTTTATTTCTCCAAATTACCATAATAGCATGGATATGGTTTCCATAATTATACTTGCCTCTCCTGCAATAGGGTCAAACAGCATAGGGAGTGCTGTGGTGAAATGGAGAGGAGAAAAAAGTTCATGAATGCTAAGAAAGTATTCTATACAAGTTTGTCCCACTGATGATAGGGCTACAACACAGTTTACACAACCATGAATCTGGTTCTAGTTTTCTTTACTCAGCCAAGTTGAAGAAAAGAGAAGGATAACATAGTTAAATACAGAGCTATGTGCTGCACTGGCTGGTACATTTCTACCATGCTTGCTGATTACCTACTACTTTATTTCAGGGCTCACATGGGCATCTGTCATTGCTGCATCTCCACCTTGCCTCTGGTGGGAAAAAAGTATCAGTGCCAGAACTACTTTGGACCAATTTTTAAATTTCCCCTGGAACACTTAATATCTTGCTCTTCTTTAAAAGGAATTAACCTGATCAATATGCTCTGTAGTTAGCAACAACAGTAACAGAGCAATAACAAAAACAAACAACAGCAAAGTAGAAAAGAGATCAATGGTATGATACTCAAATCATAGTACTGCAATAATTTAAAAAATCACTGATTTTTTTTAATCTAAAAAGAAATGTAGCACAGCACTAAAAAATGTTGAAAAACTCCATTGTGGTTCTACCTCCTAGGAGATGAATATTTGACACCTTAGAGGAAGAAAACACAAAAGGAAATGGTTTGTGTTGAGTTCCTTTATGCAATATTAGTTTGGTCTATGTCTTTTGCAGACTGAGTGATCTAAGACAAGTTACTTAACTGTCACCTCCTTCCCACCTTCTTCCTCTGCTCCAGAGTTATAATAAAATCTACACAAAATTTAGTGAAAAAAGTTCTAAAAAACACATCCAAAATAAATTCTGACAAGAGACACTCTACCAGAACAAAGGGAAGGCAAGTTTTAACAGGGAAGTGTTTCATTGAAACCTTGGAAGGAAGAAGAGTGAACAGCAAAAAAGTAATATTTGAAAATCACGGTTAAGAAGTTTTCAATTTGAATAATATATTGTCTGTAAAACCATATTAACATGAGAAAAGTATGCTTTATTGAGAAAAGATTACTAGAGGAAAGAGAAACATTTATAACGATAAAAGGTCCAACTTAAAAGGAAAATATTAATGACACAAACATAAATATGTATGCAACCCTCAACATAGAATCAAAATATACAAATCAAAAATTGACAAGTAAATGAAACATCGGCACATTTACCATCACAGCAGAACATTACAGCTTGGCTCACTGAGTGACAGATTAAATAAGCAAGCAAAATTTTGATGAAATGGAAAAGATTTTAAAAACATGGGTAAGAGAATATATGTAATTGATATAGAACACCGTACATAACAACTAACTAAACATGGGATATTCCAGAATAGCGCATATGATGGACCATAAAGAAAGTCTTGAGAAACTTCTTTGGGGATGAGACAATTTATCCTGAACGCTTGGTGTGAAGATTCAAGGACACTGATGGCTTCCCTGTTTCTTTTCCGTCTCTAGAATTCCAATTTCTCATCTCAGGTAAACCTCTTTACCCCACCCCCAATCACATTAGAGTGAGGTCCCTGTGACTCAGGCTTTTCCCCTTAACTGGAGGAAGATTTCACTGTAGTCATGACCACAGCCACAGGAAAGATATTTTCCATGTGGAGACAGGTGTCTTAAAGCTACTCAACCCATGATTTCAAGAGAGTGGAAAACAGTCAGCCTGGGCCCTTGCTACCTCCCATCTGAAAAGGAGTTTTCTAAGTGTCCTCTGAGATGGGTTGGGGAAGGGGATCCAGAACACCTCCTGCCTTGTGGGGTCCTGAGGCTGAAGCCTGGCAATGAACTCACCTATGTGGTATGATCTGTGTCTTTTGTGTGATCACTTACCCCTGTCCTCAGTGTATTTGTGGGGAGAATCTTTGGGGTTTGGAGCTGGGAGTTTGAGGAAGATCTCGGGAGGGTTGTTGATGAAGGCGTAGCATGCCCCAAACCACTTTGTCTGGCTACACAAGGCAGGTGACTCCCAGGCACTGGGGATCTCATGCATTGGCCTTCAGGAGTGGCGCTGGCAGCAATGGTGATAATGGCAGCTCTGCAGCAGCCTGTCCTCAGTGTGCATGCAATTGCAGGGCCGTCTTGCTGCTTGTAAGGCAAGGGTTGTTGTCAATGGGAGTAGCCCCAGGCAGGTGGCTCTCAGGCTCTGAAGAGTTTGTGCTTCTCCCCTGGCCGAGGTAGTGACAGGAAGAGCCTGTCTTTAGGACACATTAAATTGCATGGTGGCCCTGCTGCTGGTGGGTTTGGGGATTCTGTCAATAGCATTGACCCCAGGAAGCTTTCATGCTCTGAGGAGTGCACACGTTGGCTTCCCTTGTCATTGGAGCAGATACTTCGATGCAGTGCATGACCCATTTCCCAGGATGTAGGGCACTGTGTGGGCAAGAGTGCTGAGGATCCTACTGCCCTATTGGGTTAATCACTTTTGCCCCCTGGGTGGATGTGGGGGATATCAGTGGGGCTCCAGAGATGTAGAGATGCAGGGGCTGTTGGGCCCCAGGGCATGATGCAATTTAGCAGGGGCTAGGTAGTCAAAATTGTGTCTTGCTGGATCTGCATGGGTCTCAGGTGGAGTGTGGGACCCAGCATGTGAACTTTCTCTAAAACAATGTTGTCTCCTGGACTCCAGGCAGCCCCCCTTACTTGTCTCCGGGCTCATGAGGGTTGAAGAACTCTCCTGAGGTTAGGATCACAGGAGTGCATGGTGGCAATGTGGACTAAGTTACACTTTCTCCACACTGTGGAGCCTCTCCGGGCACCCAGCCAATCCCAGCCAGGTCAGATGCCTATTTTCCCTCTATTTGTGTGCCTCAGGTGGTTTCTGTCCCTTCGGTTCTCTGAATTCCATTGTATTTTTCTGAGATGCTCTACTTGAAATATGATTATCTACTCACTATTTGGGTTATTTTATTGTGAAGGAAGCAAGTGCCCGATTCACATTCATATTTATGTCAGCTGAATTCCAATGATACATAGAAATATTACTCTCCTATATCTCTATATCATTCCCACTTTTGTCATGTTGATATACATATTACACCTATAAATGTGACAGGTCCATTCAAACATTGTTATAAAAATTACTTCATCATCTGTAGTAATTTCTTTAGTCAAATACACTGCTACCACTCACCCACTTTATGTTATTATAGGCAAACACATTACCAAATATTATATTTTTATTTGTGATAGGATGTACCAAATATTTTATACTTGTTATTATATACAATTGCTTTTTAGTGAAGTGAGTATATTAGTAAGGATTTACCACGGAAACAGAACCAGTAGGAACTAAAAAGTCTAAATTTACTTTGTGCAAGATAAAAAACTGGAAAACTTATGGGATCATTCATTCTTAGTCCAAAGGCCTGAAGGCTAGGAGAACCAATTGTGTAAGTCCTGATCCAAGTTGGAAGACGTGAGAAATGGAGTGTAGATGGTGATATTACAAGTCCTAGTCTAAATCTGAAGACCAAAGAATCAGGAGTGTCAATGTCTGAAGAGAGATGAAGTTGGATGTTCCAGCTCAGAGAGAAAATTCATCCTTTTTCCGCCTTTTTGTTCTATTTGTATCCTCAGTGTATTGGATGATGACCCCACATTGATGCGGGCAATCTTTTTTATTCAGTCTACTGACTCAGATACTTTTGTCTTCCAGAAACACCTTCAGAGGCACACCCACGAATAATATTTCACCAGCTATCTGGGCTTCCTTAGTCCCATCAAGTTGACAAATAACAATTAACCACCAGAGAGAAAAAAAGAGAAAAATATGAATTTATATTATATTTTATAGTTATATAATTATCTTTACCATTACTCTTTGTTTGTTTGTTTTCTTATTTTTTGTTTGTTTGGTTGGTTTGTGTATTTATTTATTTTTGCTCTGTCACCTTTGTTGGAGTGTTGTGATGTGATCATCACTCACTGCAGCCTCAATCTAGGTTCAAGTGATCCTATTGCCTCAGCCCCTCACGTAGCTAGGACTACAGGTGTGCACTACCATGCCTGGATGATTGGTTGATATTTGTAAATATGGGTGCTTGCTATGTTTCCCAGGATGTTCTAAAATTCCTGGCCTCGAGCAATAATCCCCCCTTGGGCTCTCAAAGTGCTAGGATTATAGATGAGAGCCACAGGATCAGTCAAACTCTTTGTTTTTTGTGCATTTAAATTATCTGATAGTACTTGCTTTCATACTGAAGAACTTTATTCAGTATTTCTTGTAAGGATGGTCTGCTTGCAACAGATTTTTCTCAGGTTGTTTATCTGGGGATGCCTTTATTTTGCCTTCACATTTGAGAGAAAGTTTTACTGGATGTAAGTTTTAGGGGTTGTAATATTAGCTTATATAATCAGTAAAACTAGCTTGGGTAATTAGTCTACATTAGAAAACAAATACAACTCCTTCAGAAAATAATAATACTTTTATTATAATCTACATTACAGTCAGAGAGTAGAGATATATCTATCTATAAACCAATATTATCAAACCAGTCTGATTTGCCTAAAAATCCACACATGTATGAATTATTCTTCAAAATGCTTCCAAGGTAAAGGGTTTTGTGTGTGTGTGTGTGTGTGTGTGTGTGTGTGTGTGTGTGTCATTCTTATAGATCATTGCATTTAAACTAACAAAAGTTCAAGATTTTCTTTGCAAATTCTTTTATTTCCTTTTATTAGAATTATCTAAACATTTTTCATATGCAATAAACCAAGCAGATTAGGATAGGAATTGTCTAAGAAAATATATCACCAACTATATTAAATTATTTTAGATATAGAAAAATATTACACTCTCATTGCCTTAGGAGGAAATCTTTTCTTATTTGCAGACCCACAGACATACAGAGAGCTTTCAGTTTCAGTTCCACAAACTGAGCTTGGGGACAACTGCAAATACAGATATATATACATGTACAAATAAGCTCTGCAAGAAATAGAAGAGGATTCTCTGTAAAAAGATGACTGAAAATGGATACTTGTTCACTGTAACAATCTTAATAGTTGCTTTCCCCATCTTCAGATAATAGTTTCCTTCTTCGTTCACTTAAAATTTTATGATCCCCAACTCATGAGATTAATTAAACAAAAGAAACACTTCCAATAAACTATTCTACATCCTGAAGGTTTCAGATGTTTAGTGTCAAACCCTTGTTAGTAAACTTAAGACAACAATCTCTAAGCTGAAAAAAAAGGTTTGGAGTCTCTTCTATGAAGATGAATTTATGATTTTCATTCATAAATTCCATCAGCAGATCAGTCCAGACCTTTCAACCTCTGAATTGTTAAAGAGAGAGAGAGAGAAAAGAAAAGAGAAAAAAACTTGAGTAAACAATAATTTGCAAATAGTATTTTATCACTACTGAGAGAAACAAATTAAATAAATGTGAATCAGATAGTTAAATAGGCATCATACTTGGAAACATGAAAGCATAGATAATGAATTTAATCTGCCACATTTCATTTAGAATGCATCGTGAATCACAGCAGCTCAGGATTCAGAAGTTCAGGGAAAAGCAAAAGATCAAAAAGGCATGCTGGTGGTTACAATTACTAATCAAGGAATTGCTCTCCAATCTAATGGATGATACAGAGATGAGTACATCTTGGTAGGCCTACCAGAGACATCAAAACATACTCTCAAAAATCACTGTCCTAAAGACCTCCAGTTTCCACCAAGCTAAAATACTCCCATTCCTCCCAGATGGTCCCTCTACATCAAAACAGTCCTAAATATAACACAGCAAACAAGAAAAAAAAAAGAAGAAGGAGAAGGAGAAGGAGAAGGAGAAGAAGAAGAAGAAAATCCTCTGAAACATGGAAAGGAGAAGATCAAATGGCTAGTGCCTTAGTACCCTAAAGACTTGAACAAGAACACAGAACTGAGGTCCTTTGGTTTTGTTTCCTTCCAAATGTCCCAGACAAGGCAATGCAGAATCATTCCACCCAGATTCGCTAACAATTACAGACACAGAACTCCAAGAAAGTTTATTCCCTTAGCCAAAGGACCAGAAAAAGTGTGATCTTAATAACAAACAAAAAAATCTTTTTGGTGAATCCCTGTCCTCCACCCTAGCCAAGCACCAATGAAAAACCTTATCTCGAATCAACATTGTGAAGATGTCCATCTTACCTAAGGAAATCTAAAGATTTAATGCAATACCCATCAAATTACCAGCAACATTCTTCTCAGACCTAGAAAAAACAACACAGGAATTCATATGGAAACACAAACGACCAAGAATAGCCAGAACAATCTTCAGCAAAAAAAAAAAAAAAAGCAGGTGGCATCATATTATCAGACTTCAAACTTTACTATAAAGCTACAATAATCAAAGCAGCTTTGTATTGGTACAGGAATAGGCATATAGACCAATGGAATAGAATTGAGATTCCAGAAGCAAAACCACAATTTCTCAACCAACTCATCTTCAACAAAGCCTCCATCACCTACTACTGGAGAGAGGAGAACCTGTTCAGTAACTAGTGCTGGGAAAACTGGCTGACCACATGCAGAAGATTGAAACAGGACCCCTATCTATCCCTATACACAAAAATTAACTATAAATGGACCAGAGACCTAAATGTAAAACCTCAAACCATAAGAACCTTAGAAAATGAAGGACATACCCTCATGGAAATTGGAACTGGCATCTAATTCCTGAACAAAACCCGAAACCCACAGACCATAGTAGATAAGATAGACAAGTGGGACCTCATTAAACTGACAAGCTTCTGCAAAGCCCAAAAAACCATCAAGAGAGCAGGAAGACAGCCTACAGACTGGGAAAAAGTATTTGCCAACTCCAGGTCTGACAAAGACTTAACATCTTGGATCTACATGGAACTCAAATGTGCTGAAAAGAAAAAAAAGCAACCCCATTATAAAGTGGACAAAAGATATGAACAGACACTTCTCAAAGGAAGACATCCGAGCAGCCACCAGACACATGAAAAAATGTTCAACCTCACTAATCATCAGGGAGATGCAAATCAAAACCACACTGAGATAACACCTAACTCCAGTCAGAATGGCAATTATCAATAACTCAAAAAATAACAGTTGCTGGAGAGGGGGTGGTGAAAAGGGAACACTTCTACACTGTTGGTGGGAGTGAAAACTAGTGCAACCTCTGTGGAAAGCAGTGTGGCGATTCCTAAAAGCTCTAAAAACTGACCTCCCATATGACCCTGCAATCCCCCTATTGGGAATATACCCTGAAGAACTCAAATCGCTCTATCAAAAAGATTCCTGCACACAAATGTTTATCGCAGCATTGTTCACAATAGCAAGAACCTGGAACCAACCATGCTGTCCATCAAAAGAGGACTGGATTAAAAAAATGTGGTACATATACACGATGGAATACTATGCAGCCATAAAAAGAACAAAATCATGAATTTTGCAGCAACCTGGATGGAACCAGAGTCTATAATACTGAGTGATCTCTCACAGAAACAAAGATCTAAGTATCATATGTTCTCGCTCATATAGTGGACCTTGAACATCCAATGTAATACTATAAGAAAATGACTGACAGTAGTGGGAAACTATGGGGGGGAGGGGAAGGGAGATGGGATTAACGGTGGTGAATATTTGTCTGGGGACGGGGAGACACCTCTTATCAACAAGGTTGCCTTAATGAAGGATATTTGTATGCCTAACCCTTGACTGTACCCCACAATATCATTAAAAAATTGATTAAAATGTAAAAAAGAAAGTAAAAAATAAAAAAGGAAAAGCTTATCTCCCATTCTTGGGGTTTCAGAGATCATGAAGGAAGCGATCTTTTATTTTGCATCTCTGAAGCAGATGATGATGATTCAATTCACCAGTCAGGGCAGTGTCAGTGGGGTCCAGCAACAAGATAAGTTGTCACCTCTACCCAACATCAATAATACTGAACAAGGCAGTGCAGGTTGGGACTAGAAAGCATTCCATTTTCCCCCATGTCTGGTGTCAGTGGTGACCAATGGAAAATTGAACCTCCACAGTCATCCAACCTCAATAAAGTGATATGAAGTGATGCTAGTTGACGTTTTCCCTCACAAAAAACAAAAAATAGGGTTGGGAGCTAAACCCTATTCACAGCTGGGCCTCCTCTCCACCCACCACCAAAATGGAACCAGGTGGTGGGAGGCAAGATTCCTTGGCATTCTGTTTTCCCCCTTCTTTCCCTGATGTTTTCAAAGACCAGTAGAGAGATAGGCTTCTGCCCCTCATCATGCAGCAACGAGTTATTGAGTCAATCATCCAATTCTTTCACTAATGCCAGCCCATCAGAGAACTAAGGCCATACCCCTACTCTTGTGCAACTAAGTGTTGTGAATTGGTGTCCCTTTTTATTGAAAAGGGTTCAGTGGGGCTGGGGCTAGAGTTCAGCTCTCAGCCCAGCCATCTAAAAAGAGGCAAGGTGAGTCAACTGCTAGAATAGTATCAGAACAGAACAGGAATCTGAATATATAATCCGTATGGATTTGTGTTACACCTGAGACTGGCAAAAAAAGAAAAAGAAAAAGAAGATTGAATAGAGCTTAATTACAGTCTCACAATGTGGTTTCTTAGATCCAGTATGCAATAGAAAATCACCACACCAAGAACCAAGACAATCACATACTAGATAATAAAAGACAATCTACATGAGTCAGGCATAGCCAACATAGTTTAAAAGTTTAGACAGAGCTGGGCTCGGTGGCTCAGCCTGTAATCTTGTGCCTTTGGGAGGCTGAGGTGAGTGGATTGCCTGAGCCCGTGGGTTCGAGACCCGCCTGGGCAACTTGGCAAGACCTCATCTCTACAATAAATCAAAAATTAGCTGGGCGTGGTAGCGCGCGCCTGTTGTCCCAGCTACTTGGAAGGCTGAGGCCGAAAGATTGCCGGAGCCCAGCAGGTCGAGGCTGTGGTGGCCGGGAGCGACCACTGCACTCCAGTCTGGGCGACAGAGTGAGACTCCAACTCAAAACAAACAAAACAAACAAACAAACAAACAAAAACAACCCCCCCCCAAAAAGTAGTTAGACAGGTTTTCTTTTGTAGGTCTAATTTAAAACAGGTTAAGTGTTCAGAAATCTTTCTTACCTGTATATGACCTTCACCTGATCATCCAGACATATGAGACCTGACCACCTTGTAGACTGGAATGTGTAGCTACCAGTGAGTAAATCACAGAAGCAATAAGAAATTACCCAAAACACAAGTGTGATGTTCTAAGAAAAGCTAAAATTTAGCTAGACAGTAGCTTCCATTATTTAGATGTCCGTGTGACTTTGAAAGGTTGAGAGATGGTAATCAAAACTTGTGACCAGATACTTGCAGCTCTCTGCTCTTGCCTCATGGTTTGTTTAATCATCACTGTAAAAGTATGTAAAGCTTCTTGTTGAAGGCAAGCACACAACCTTTCTCTTAAGGCACTCATGCCTTCCTTGAGTGTGCCTCTTTTCTTTCTAAAAAATTCTTTCTTACACTGTAATTTGGACTCATTCTTTGAAATTTCTTCAAAGAACCCATGGAGCAACTACACTGCACCCCACCTGGCATCATCCAGACATCAACACTAAAGTGAATAAGATGTTGGAAATATCTGACAAGATTTTGAAGTCATCAACATATAAATACTTAAACAAGCAATCACACATTCTCTGGAAATGAATGAAAACATTGAAAATCTCAGTAAAGAAATAAGTTACATTTAAAAAGGAGAAATTACAGAACTCCAAAATATAAAAACCAAAATAAAAATTGCTAAATGGGATCAATAGGCAGAATAAAGATGACAGAAGACAGAATCAGTGAACTTAAGGATATATCAATAGAATTTACCCAATGTGACCAACACAAGGAATAGACTGAAAAAAAATCACAGTTTAGAGAATTTAGAAACATAACAAAAAAGCTAACATTTGCAGCATACGGTTTCAGAAAGAAGCGAGAGAAAGTGGGTTGAACAAGTATTTGAACAAACAATAGTTGAAAACTTCCTTAGGAAATTTTCAGATGACATGATTGTCTGCATAAAATATTCTGAGGACTTTACAAAAACAAATTTCTAGAGTTAATACATAAGTTCAGCAAATTGATGGGATACAAGGTCAACACACAGAAATCAATTACACTTGTATGTGCTGACAGCAGAAATGTGGAAACTGCAATGAAAAGCACAATATCATTTACAAATGCTTTAAAGAACATAAAATTGCTTTGTATACATCTAACAAAACATACACAAGACATGTATCCTGAACATTTCAAAATGCTGATGAAACAAATCAGAACCATATTAAGGAAAATTAAATATGTCCATAGATTTTAAAACTCAACATAGTAAGCATGTCAATTTTCCCCAAATGGGCCTATATGCTTAAAGCAATTTCTATCAAAATCCCAACAAGATTTACATAGTTATAAAGAATCTTATTATAAAATGTATATGAAAATGCACAAAACTTAGGATAGCTAAAACAAACTTGATAAGTATAATAAAATAAAAGGAATCGCGTCAGGTGACATTGACTTTAAAACATAACTACAGAAATCATGTCCATGTGGCTGTTGCAGAAGTGTGGACACATATATTAATAAAACAGAAAGTAGAACTCCTAAATAAATGCACACATATATACTAAACTGATTTTTTATAATAGAACAAAACAAATTTAATGGAAGAAGTGTAGACTTTTCAACAAAAAATGTTGAAGCAATTGGACATCTATAAGCAAACAACAACAATAACAATAATAATAATGAACCTTGACCAAAATCTCACACACAATATAAAATTTAACTGAAAATAAGGCACAGGTTTAAATATAAATTGTAAAACTTTAATACTTTGAGGAAATATCATAGGAGAAAATGTTTGGAATCTAGGGCTAGGCAAAATGATTTGATATCAAATTCACAGTCCAATAAATAAATAGGACATAAGTGAAATTAATAGATTTTGATCTGTGAAAGACCCTATGAAAGGCATCAAAATAGAGTTATGAACTGAGAAAAAATATTTCTAAATCATGTATCCAACAAAAGATTCACATTTAAAAGACAAAGTAACTCTCAAAACTTAATAATAAACAATCAAAAAACCCATGTAGAAAACAAACCAAAAACAAGAATAAAAATTTGACAAAAGAGGATATGAGGGGGGACCAAAAAAAAAAATCCCAAAATTATATTTTGGAGGGCAGGTTCCTTGCAATATACTTGAAATTTATTCCTCTGGATCAAACAATCAACCAAAGTTTTGGGTTTTTGTTTTTTGTTTTTATTATAATCGATATTTTTTATTTTGATATTGTGGAGTACATCAAGGGTTAGGTATACAAATATGCTTCATTCAGGCCCCCTTGTTGATAATTGGTGTCTCTCCATCTCCAGACAGATGTTTGCTACCATTAGTCCCATCTCCCCCCCATAGTTTCCCAACACTGTCAGTCATTTTCTTATAGTAGTGCATTGGATGATCAAGGTCCACTATATGAGTGAGAATATGTGGTACTCAGATCTTTGTTTCTGTGAGAGGTCACTTAGTATTATAGACTCTAGCTCCATCCAGGTTGCTGCAAAATTCATGATTTTGTTCTTTTTTATGGCTGCATAGTAGTCCACCGTGTATATGTACCACATTTTTTTAATCCAGTTCTCTTTTGATGGACAGCGTGGTTGGTTCCTTGTTCTTGCTATTGTGAACAATGCTGCAATAAATATTCGTGTGGAGGTATCTTTTTTATAGAGTGATTTGAGTTCTTCAGGGTATATTCCCAGTAGGGAGATTGCAGGGTCATATGGGAGGTTGATGTTTAGAGCTTTTAGGAATCGCCACACTGCTTTCCACAGAGGTTGCACTAGTTTACACCCCCACCAACAGTGTAGAAGTGTTCCCTTTTCACCACACCCTCTTCAGCAGTTGTTATTTTTTGAGTTGTTGATAATTGCCATTAGGTGGTATCTCAGTGTGGTTTTGATTTGCATCTCCCTGATGATTAATGAGGTTGAGCATTTCTTCATGTGTCTGTTGGCTGCTCGGATGTCTTCCTTTGTGAAGTGTCTGTTCATATCTTTTGCACACTTTATAATGGGGTTCTTTGCTTTTTTCTTTTCAGCACATTTGAGTTCCTTGTATATCCAGGATGATACTTTTTCCCAGTCTGTAAGCTGTCTTCCTGCTCTCTTGATGGTTTCTTTGGCTTTGAAGAAGCTTGTCAGTTTAATGAGGTCCCACTTGTCTATCTTATCCCTTATGGCTTGTGGGTTTCGAGGTTTGTTCAGGAATTGGATGCCAGTTCCAATTTCCATGAGGGTAGTCCTTCATTTTCTAAGGTTCTTATGGTTTGAGGTTTTATATTTAGGTCCCTGATCCATTTGGAGTTAATTTTTGTGTATGGGGATAGATAGGGGTCCTGTTTCAATCTTCTGCATGTGGTCAGCCAGTTTTTCCAGCACCATTTACTGAATAGGTTCTCCTCTCCCCAGTGGTAGGTGGTGGAGGCTTTGTCGAAGATGAGTTGGTTGAGAAATTGAGGTCTTGCCTCTGGAATCTCAATTCTATTCCATTGGTCTATATGCCTGTTCCTATACCAACACCAAGGTGTTTTGATGATTGTAGCTTTATAGTAAAGTTTGAAGTCTGGTAATGTGGTACCACCTGCTTTGGTTTTTTTTTGCTGAGGATTGTTCTGGCAATTCTTGGTCGTTTGTGTTTCCATATGAATTCCTGTGTTGTTTTTTCTAGGTCTGAGAAGAATGTTGCTGGTGATTTGATGTGTATTGCATTAAATCTTTAGATTTCCTTAGGTAAGATGGACATCTTCACAATGTTGATTCTTCCAATCCATGAGCATGGGATATTTTTCCACTTGTTTGTGTCATCTTTGATTTCTTTGAGCAGTTTTGTAGTTTTCATTGTAAAGGTCTTTCACGTCTCTGGTTAGGAAGACGCCAGGGTATTTCTTTTTTGTGTGTGTGGCTATTTTGAATGGAATTGTGCTTCTTATTTGGGTTTCTGTTTGTTTAATATTGGTGTAAAGAAATACGATTGTCTTTTGCACATTTATTTTATATCCTGAGACTTTGCCAAAGGCCTTTATCAGTGTAAGGAGGTTTTTGACAGATTCTCTTGGGTTTTCAAGGTATACAATCATGTCATCTGCAAAGAGAGGTAATTTGACTTCCTCTTTTCCTATTTGGATACCCCTGATCGCCTTCTCATCTCTGATCACTCTAGCCAGGACTTCCAATACTATATTGAACAGGAGGGGTGAGAGTGGGCATCCTTGTCTTCTTCCAGTTTTCAGGGGAAATGGTTCCAATTTTTGTCCGTTTAGGAGTAAACTGGCTGTGGGTTTCTCATAGATGGCTTTTACTACTTTGAGGTATGTTCTCTGTATGCCTAGATGTTCAAGGGTTTTTATCAAGAAGGGGTGCTGGATTTTATCAAAAGCTTTTTCTGCATCTAATGATATAATGATGTGGTTTTTGTTTTGATATCTGTTGATGTATTTAATTACATTTATTGTTTTACGAATGTTGAACCAGACTTGCGTCTCAGGGATGAATCCTACTTGGTCATAATGAATGATTTTTGAGATGTGTTGTTGAATCCGGTTTGCTAGGATCTTGTTGAGAATTTTAGCGTCTATGTTCATCAAAGATATTGGCCTGTAGTTCTCTTTTTTTGTTGGATCTTTACCGGGCTTGTGTAACAATGTGATGTCAGCTTCATAAAATGATTTGGGGAGGGCTCCATCTTTCTCAGTCACCTGAAATTGCTTCAGTAGGATTGGAATCAGTTCCTCCTTAAATGTCTTGTAGAATTCTGCTGGAAAGCCATCTGGTCCGGGGCTTTTTTTTGTAGGTAGTTTTCTTATTACATAGTCAATTTCCTTGATTGTTATTGGTCTATTTAGGGTCTCAATTTCTTCTTGTTTCAACCTAGGCAGGTTGTGTGATGACAGAAAGTCCTCCATTTCCTTGTTTTCAAGTTTGTTTCCATACAAGTGTACATAGTAGTCTCTGATGATCTTTTGTATTTCTTTAGGGTCAGATGTGACTTCCTCTTTTGTGTTTCTGATTGTGCTTATTTGGGTTTTTTCTTTCTTTTTCTTGGTCAGTCTACCTAGGGGACCATTGATCTTGTTTATCCTTTTGAAGAACCAGCTTTTTGTTTCATTGATTGTTTGTATTGTCTTTTTGTCTTCTATGTCCTGGATTTGGGCTTTTATTTTGGTGATCTGGATTCTTCTGCTGAAATTAGGGTTTTTGTGATCTTGCTTTTCCAGCTTCTTTAGGTGGCTTGTTAGGCTATTAATTTGTGCTCCTTCCAATTTCTTCATGTGTGTTTGTAGGGATATAAATTCCCCTCTTACTACAGCTTTTAAGGCGTCCCAGAGATTTTGGTAAGATGTTTCTTCATTTTCATTTGTTTCCAGGTATCTTTTGATCTCCATTTCGATTTCATCATTGATCCAAGAGTTGTTTAGCATCATGCTGTTTAGTGTCCATGTCTTTGTGGGTTTTGGGGGGACCTTGTTGGTGTCAATGTTTATTTTTGTTCCACTGTGGTCCAAGAAAGTGCATGGTAGAATTTCGGTCTTTTTAAATTGGCTTATGCTTGATTTATGGCCGAGAATGTGGTCGATCTTGGAATATGTCCCATGCGGTGATGAGTAGAATGTGTATTCTCTGGTCTTTGGATGGAGTGTTCTGTAGGTATCAATTAAGTCCATTTGATCCAGAGTCACATTGAGGTTCTGAATCTCGTTGCTGATTTTTTGTCCCGATGATCTGTTGAGGATTGTGAGTGGGGTATTGAAGTCCCCGGTTATGATGGTGTTAGAATCAATATCTTTCTTTAGTTTTCCTAGGAGTTGCTTTGTAAAAGTTGGTGTACCTATATTAGGTGCATATATATTTAGGATAGATATTTCTTGTTGATGGAGTGAGCCTTTTATCATTATGTAGTGGCCCTCTGTATCTTTTTTAATTTTTGATAGCCTAAATGGTATTTTGTCTGAAATTAGGATTCCGACTCTGCCTTTCTTTTGTGTTCCATTCACTTGGAAATTTGTTTCCCATCCTCTTACTTTGAGTCTGTGCATGTCCTTTCTAGTGAGATGGGTCTCTTGAAGGCAGTATATGGTTGCCTAGTGATATTTTATTCATTTTGCCATTCTATGTCTTTTCAGTGGTGCATTTAGTCCATTCACATTCAGGCTAATTATTGAAATGTGAGAGTTCATCCCTAACATACAGTTCTTTTAGAGTTGTTCTTCCACTTGGTTTATTGTCTTTCTTTTGTTTTTGGGGTTAGTTCATATGTATTTTATTCTTTTTCCTGTACTCTTGTGAAAAATGTTGCTCTTTTTTTACCCTTTTCTTCTATGTTTAGTACTTTCTTAAGTGTTTCATGTAGAGGTGGTTTGGTGGCAGTGTAGGTTCTTAGGGATTGGATATCTGGGAAAGATTTTAATTCTCCCTCACTGATGAAGCTTAATCTGGCAGGGTAGGTTATTCTTGGTTGAAATTGTTTATCTTTTAGGACTTTGAAGATAGGGCTCCAAGCTCTCCTAGCCTGCAGCGTTTCTGTAGATAAATCTGCTGCTATTCTAATTGGTTTTCCATGGTAGGTAATTTGACCTTTTTCTCTTGCTGCCTTTAGGTTTTTTTCTTTTATGCCTACTTTGTTTAGGCGAATTATTATGTGTCTAGGAGTTGGTTTTCTCATTTGTTGTCTTGCAGGGCTTCTCTGGATCTCTTGTGTTTGAGTTTTTGCATCATTGATTAGATAAGGGAAGTTTTCTTGAATGATCTCAAGGAAGGTTTGTTCCAATGTGGTCTCTGTCTCTCTTTCTGCCTCAGGCAGACCAATTATTCTTAGGTTAGGCCTCTAGAGGTAATCGCTCATCTCTTAAAGGTTTTTTTCTGTCTTTTTGAGCTTGTTTTCTGTGTTTTTGAGAGTTTGGGTTATTTCTATATTTTGGTCCTCAAGCTCTGAGATTCTTTCTTCTGCTTGGGTAATTCTGCTTTCGATGCTTGTCAGTTTATTGTTTAATCATTCACAGTATTCTTTATTACTGTTATCTCAGATATCAGCTCCTTTCTAGTTTGTCTTGAGTCTCTTCAATTCTTTTTAATCTCTCCATTAATGTCTCAATGTCTAAGGTTGTATTTTGAGACCATTCATTCTGGGCGGGGCTCTTCATTGTTTGCATTCCAAAGTCAGTTTTCTCAGTGTCTGCCCTCCCAGGAGTCTGGGAGAGACCCATATTCTTCTTTTGGTTTTTCTTCATTTGTGTAGATTTTTCTCTCTGGTCCCTTAGTGAATCAAGTTCCTGAGATCTAATCTCCAGCCTCTCTCCTCTGTTTCTATTGCAGGCAGTTAGCTTGTTGCCTAGGAGATCTATGACACTAGTCTCTATTCAGCGTAGGGGAGGGGCTTTGTCTCCTGTTAATGACTTCACGTGGGAACCGAGGTGGAGGCTCTGCTAGGTGGGCAGGGTGATGCAATGTAAATATACCTTGAAAATGGCGGAGGTGGTGGTTTTACTTTCACTTTTAGGGGGCTTCTGTGGGTCTCTAGGTGGGACCAGCTTCACAGCTGGGTGCTGGATCTGGGGTGCCTCCAGCCGGCTGGGGTGGAGGACAGGGTCAGGTGTTTCCTCCTCTGGAGGTGGAAGCCTGCAATCGGCACCTTATGCCAGCTTGGGGATCTGCTCCCTTACACAGGCTTGTGGTCATGCATGCTGAGTGCCTCAGCCAGGGTGGGTCAGGGGCTTCCGATCTCCATAGCTCCAGAGGGCAGGTGGTGGCTCTAGGTCCCTCCCGGGGCACTTTAGCCAGAAATGGGACCAGTATCTCCAAGGGGCGGGCGCTCAGAGACTCCCTGCGTGACTGGCAGCTTCGCACTGGGTGCTGGTCTCCACGATGTGGCCGGGGATGGAGCTGGAATCCGAGATTTGGAATTCCACAGCCAGCCGGAATCACATATAGTGGAGCAGCCGTGGTCCGGCGGCAATGTCTGGCCCTTCGTGGGACCAAAAGTCCCCAAGCCTCATACCAGTGTGGCTGGAGGTGGGTGGGGGGGTGCAGGAAGAAAAGTAATAGTCTTTTTGGGAAACTCACGTTTGGAGAATCTCAGGGATCCATCTATGCGGTCGCCATCTTCAGGTTGCTCCTTCCAACCAAAGTTTTTATCTGGAAATTTTGAGATGGTTATATCACAATTTGCAGAAGAAACATCCTGAGTTGTGGCAAACAAGTAACTGGCTCTTCCACCATGACAATGCACCTGCCCACACCACTGAGTGTTCAGTAGTTTTTGACCAAAACCAGCATGACCTCCATGCCATACCCTTCCTATTCAACCCAATCTAGCTTCGAGCAACTTTTTGGTTGTTGTTTCTCCTGATGAAAAAAAATGTCCTCAAAAGGAAATATTTTGCTGATGTGGAAGAGGTGAAAACAAAAGCAAAAAAACAACAGAAACTCTAAAAGGCATTGAAATTGACAAGATGAAAATCTCTTGAGCAGTGGGGAAAAAAAATCCCAATAGGTGTATTATATAAACGGAGCATACTTTAAATGTGACTGAAGTTTAAACATGTAAGAATAAATATACAATTTTTTATAAATAGATTTCAGGATTTGGGGTTTCCCCTCATATACAGATGGCAAATGAGCTCACAAAAATATCTTCACCATCACCAGATATCAGAGAAATACAAATTAATACCATGATGAAGTATCACTATGCTCATGTTAGAACAGTGGAAGTAAAACTAATGATGACATCAAATACTGGAAAAGATGTGGAAAAACTAGATCACTCATATACTGCTGCTAAATGCAAAATGGTTCAGCCACTTTCAAAAACAGTATGGCAATTTCTTTGAAAATTAAACATGAACTTAACATAAAAGCCAGACTTCTCACTTGTCAGCATTTAGGCCAGAGAATTGAAAATTTAATTTCTTTTTTTTCTTTTCAGCATGTTTGAGTTCCTTGTAGATCCAAAATGTTAGGCCTTTGTCAGACCTGGAGTTGGCAAATACTTTTTCCCAGTCTGTAGGCTGTCTCCCTGCTCTCTTGATGGTTTCTTTGGCTTTGCAGAAGCTCGTCAGTTTAATGAGGTCCCACTTGTCTATCCTATCTCTTATGGCCTGTGGGTTTCGGATTTTGTTCAGGAATTGGATGTCAGTTCCAATTTCCATGAGGGTATGTCCTTCATTTTCTAAGGTTCTTATGTTTTAAGGTTTTACATTTAGGTCTCTGATCCATTTGTAGTTAATTTTTGTGTATGGGGATAAATAGGGGTCCTGTTTCAATCTTCCGCATGGGCAAAAGATATGAACAGACACTTCACAAAGAAGACATCCGAGCAGCCAACAGACACATGAAGAAATGTTCAACCTCACTAATCATCAGGGAGATGCAAATCAAAACCACACTGAAATACCACCTAACTCCACTCAGAATGGCAATTATCAACAACTCAAAAAATAACAGTTGCTGGAGAGGGTGTGGCAAAAAGGGAACACTTCTATACTGTTGGTGGGCGTGTAAACTAGTGCAACCTCTGTGGAAAGCAGTGTGGCAATTCCTAAAAGCTCTAAATATCAACCTCCCATACGACCCCGCAATCCCCCTACTGGGAGTATACCCTGAAGAACTCAAATCACTCTATCAAAAAGATACCTCCACACGAATGTTTACCACAGCATTGTTCACAATAGCAAGAACCTGGAACCAACCATGCTGTTCATCAAAAGAGGACTGGATTAAAAAAATGTGGTACATATACACGATGGAATATATGCAGCCATAAAAAAGAACAAAATCATGAATTTTGCAGCAACCTGGATGGAACTAGAGTCTATAATACTGAGTGGCCTCTCACAGAAACAAAGATCTGAGTATCACATGTTCTCACTCATATAGTGGACCTTGATCATCCAACGTATTACCATAAGAAAATGACTGACAGTTGTGGGAAACTATGGGTGGGCAGGGGAAGGGAGATGGGATTAATGGTAGTAAACATCTGTCTGGGGATGGGGAGACACCTCTTATCAACAAGGCATATTTGTCATATTTATCAACGAAGCATATTTGTATACCTAACCCTTAAATGTACCCCACAATATCATAATAAAAAATATTGAGTATAAAAAATAGTTTAATTTCACACAGAAACTTGTACATGATTGTTTACAGCACCTTTATTTGTAATAGCCAACAACTGGAAACAATCCAAATGTCCTTGATTGGATGAATAGTTAGACCATCTGTGATACCATGAAATACTGCTCAATAATAAAAAGTAACAAACTCTTGACACATGCACAAACTTCAGTGGATCTCCAGGGAATTAAGCTGAGTGAAAAAATTGTAAAAGTTATATAGTGTGTGATTCAATTTATCTGATATTTTTGAAATACCAAAATTTAAGCAATGAATACAATTTAGTAGTTTCCAAGGTCTAGGTATCTGAAATGGTTTCAGACAGAGGAGGGTGTGGTTTAAGACGATAAAACTTTCATCATTGTGATGATGAAAGTGTGTAGCATCATGTCTATTGTGGTGGGTACATGGATCTGCAAATGTGAAAAATTTCATAGACCTAAATACATCCCCCCACACACTCAAGTAAAACTTGGACCTTTTAAATTAGATCAATGAACACCGTCTTGCAGAAGAGTGGACATATATATCAATAAAACGGAAAGTAAAACTCAGAAATAAGCCAGATTAGGATGTTCAGAAATTTTTTAAAAAGAATCCCATGAAGGGTTAATTAGAAAGCCTGTTCTCTCTTCCTCAAAAGGCAATACATTAACTTAACTTAATATCAGGTACTGCCCATGAACAGAAAACAATTTTGAAAGGTGAGATGAGAGTTTCACTTGAACTGAGGTGAAGCAGGCATGGTGGAATGAAAAAGGACTTAGCAGCTGTCTTTAGGTGGAACGTTGACCATCTGTGTCACTATTCAAAATCTGATATTACACTATAATTCTGCAATATGGTAATATTGGGAGAAGATGGAAAAAGGGTACATTTGATCTCTATGTATTATTTCTTACAATTGTATGTGAATGTATCTCAAAATAAAAAGTTAAATGTAATATTTTTAAAACAGAAAAAAGATGTACATTCTATCTGTCCTGAGTCTATGATGCGTTCCTCCAGGGAAAGAGACATCTTGGTCATATCTTAAAAATTGCATAGATATTCAGATATAGTTTTGCAGGAGTAGAATGGGTTTCCTTTATCTAGATTTCTGTCTGTTTTTCTGTCTACTTGCCAATCTTATATTTAGGATACAGAAAGATGTCGTCACAGGGGGTCATTTACACATTCATTTAAGTTGAAAAATGAAAGCAGACTTTTTTTCAATGAAGACTAACTAGCTTCCCAATAAAAGTATTTTGCTGAACATTTAATATAAATTGATTGAACTACATTTGTAGTGCCAATGTTTTCTCAAAAAGTATATTTTAACACATATAAATATGCAAGACTCCAGAAATTACATCCTTTGAGTGTGTGTGTGTGTGATGTTTTCAAAATTCTTTTAGAGGATATGTGAGGAAAAAAGGGAAAATATGACCTTAAACCTCTGCTTTTAAAAAGTCTCTGTGCTTTTCTGATTGGCACCAAGCAACGCCCCACCTGAAGACAGTTGCTAAGTGCTTTTTCATCCCACCCTGCCTGCTTCACCTCAGTACAACGGAGATCTCATCTTTCAAAATTGTTTTCTGTTCATGGGCAGAACCTGATGTTAAGTTAATGTCTTGCCCTTTGAGAAAGAGAGAACAGGCTTTCTAATTATCCTTTCATGGGATTCTTTAGAAATTTTTCTGGACATCCTAAGAACTTCAATTGTCCATCAGTCATTTAAAAAGTGATACTGGGTTTTTGATGAATTAAAACTTTATATTGTCATTAAAACTATTTTGATAATTAGTATTGACAAGGCTTATTAGTTTCTTTGACTGAAGCACAATCTAAACACATCGTGGTTTAAGGCTTAAGGTGACTTGGAATTCACAAAACATCTTCAGGAAATAGAGACTGTGAAGGACCCCAGTCCTCCTGATTCTCAGTTCTGATAATAGGCAGCCAATGATAATTATTATAATCAACCATTCATCAACACTGTCAAATATTCTTCCAAGATCTATACAATTATGTGTTGCTCCACTACAGGATATGTTCTGAGAAATGCATCATTAGGAGATTTCATCACGGTATGACCTTTATAGATTGTACCTACATATACCTAGATAGCATAGCCTACTGTAACCTAGGTTATATGATATAGCCTATTGTTGCTAGGTTATAAACCTGTACAGCATGTTACTGTACTGAATACTGCAGGCAATTGTAACAGAATGGCAAGTATATGTGTATCTAAACATATCTGAACATAGAAAAGGTAGAGTCAAAATAGAGTATAAAAAGATAAAACATGATATTCCTGTATAGGGCACTTCATTATAGGAGTTTGTGGACTGGGAGTTTCTCTGGGTTAGTGGTGTGTAAATGTGAAGGATTAGGACAGTACAGTAAACTCCTGTAGACTTTATCAACATTGTATACTCAGGCTACACTAAATTTATAAAAATATTTCTCTTTCTTTAATAATAAAATAAACTTAGCTTAAACTTTTTTCTGTGTATGTATTTTCATTTGTAATTGCTTTACTCTTTTATGAAAACACTTATCTTAAAACAGAAACACATTGTACAGCTGTACAAGAATATTTTCATTATATCCTTATTTTGTAAGCTTTTTTCTAGTTTTAAAAGCTTTTATTTTGTTAGCTTTTTAATTTTTTTGTCAAAACCTAAAACACAAACACACACGAGTCTAAGCCTACACAGGGTCAGGATCATCAATATCACTGCCTTCTACCTGCACATTCTGTCCCATTGGAAGGTATTCAGAGGCAATACCACACATGGAGCTGTCATCTCCTCTGATAACAATGCCTTCTCATTAGGCAAAGCGAAAGAAGCTGCTCACATCAGATTACAGAGTATATGATTCCATTTATAGTAGGTATCCAGAATAGGCAAATCCATAGGGGTAGAAAGCAAACCAGTGGTTGCCAGAGGCTGGGAAGATTGGGGAGTGGGTAGTAGCTGCTAATGGGTACCAGATTTCCTTTTGGGATATGAAAATGTTCTAGAACTAGATTGTACAACATCATGAATGTAATCTCACTACAGTAATGGTAAATTTTAAGTTATGTGTATTTTAACACAATAATAAAAAAAACAAAGAGAAAAACTGAAATATAATTACTGCCTTAAAGCTAGTGCAAGGAGATAAATTTTAGATGGCTTCCTGTCTCCCTGTTGGCTGACCTGCAATAAAAAGCTTTGCTTTTCTAAAAAAAAAAAAAAAAAAGCCTTCTCCTGGAATATGACCTGAAGGACCTACCTGAGGCTGTTTTACAATTAACAGTTTTTAAGTAGAAGGTATGCACTCTAAAATAACAATAAAAAGTATAGTAAAGTAAATACATAAACCAGGAACATAGTCGTTTATCATTCTCAAGTATCATGTTCTGTATATAATTATATGTGCTATACTTTTATATGACTGGCAATGCAGGCATGTTTACACCACTATCACCACAAACATTAGAGTAATGCATTGTGTTATGACATTACAACAGCACTAGGCAACAGGAATTGCTTTCTGCTCCATTATAATCTTATGGGACTATGGATTTATTTGCATTCCATCACTGTCAGAAACATCCTTATGTGATGCATGACTATATAGTCACTATCTGAATGAAATTCCATTAAAAACCTTACAAGATTGAATGTACTAATATACCCACTATAAAGATGGATAATGAAAGCTTGGAAGAGTTTGTCTGGTCAAGGGTATGGAGCTACAAAGTTGTAAATCTATGGATTCAATTTTACCACCTGCTGCCCATGACCCCATGTACGGAAATATGACCTTGAACAACAAAAATTAAATCAGTTATAGCTGAACTACTTCTTTACCTATAGTTAGAATAAGAGATAGGAAACAACAGAAGAAAGCATAAAAACACCAAAATCACAGGCTGATCGTTATGAGGAAAAGAAGGACATGTCTGATAAGTTTACCAGAGATGTGAATTAAGTAATAAAGGTGGCTATAGGGCTATCTGTGGACAGGAAAACACCTAATGACATGGCAGTATGCCTGGTGAGATGGTGTCAGAGAACCAATAGGGAGGCTAGCATAGCTGGAGACAAATTCATTTATTCATTCAACAGATATGCAAGTATTCATTGAAACAGACACTCTTATAGGCACTTGGGATACATTAATAAGCAATAGACAGATTCCTGTCCTTCTAGAATTTGTATTACTCCACCATGAAAGACTGACTATTAAAAAACGTAAGAATAAAATATATGGTATTCCAGAAGGATGATTGTGAAAAGTGAAAGCAAAACAAATAGGGAAGAAGTGGAATTAGGAATGTGGGGTGAGAGTTGGACATTTAATCAAATATTAGATATTCTTGTAATTTATATAATTATTGTTAAATGAGTGGAAGTTTTCTCCTTCGTGCTGCCTTTGTCAGCGTTAGCAGTAATACTATGTTTGTGCACAGAGGACAGAACACACTCCTATTCTAACTCAGTTTATTCTTTATATCTCAGAGAACCAGGGACACTATTGTCTGACAGTCTTTGCACATCAGTGGCTACTGATTTTTAAGTAAACACCTCCTGGTACATGTCCACTAAATTTGGAGTTTAGTTGCCAATGCTCCAAATGCAGCCTGGTAGAAACCCCGACCACTTTTCACCCAAGGAGATCTCAGCAGGTGGAGCAGGCACAGAACACTTCCCACCACCCTCCCACCCATGGACTCCCCTCTACCTCACCTCCACCTCCTGAATCTTCAACTGTCCTTCCACTTCCAAACCCCCAGTTCTCTAATCCACCACCCAACCCTCACCACCCTATGGCCCACTGCCCATGGCCCCATTCGCCCTCCATCCCACTCCTGTCCATCTCAATGACCTTCCTCCACCTCTTTCACACCCCACTCCTACTGGCATCCCACACTCTTTCTACACCCCACATTCTGTCCTCCACCCACCTCCCCACTCCCCTTCTAATGCTCCCCTGCTCCACATCCCCTCAACTACCTTCACCACTTTGCTTCCCATTCCGCTTCACTCCTCCCACTTTCTTTCCTTCCATTTCCCCTCTACACACACCCTACCCTGCTTCACTCACTCCACCCGCTCCACCCCACCTTCACCTGAAAGTTCGAGAACATTCAGGGGCCCCACCTCCCAGTATGAAGCTGATTGGTCAAGGGAGATCACCTGACCCCAAATGAACCAATTGAGCCTAACTCTGCCCCCTAGTATGGAGCTGATTGGGCAAGGGAGGTCACCTGGCCCAAGATGAGCCAATTGAAGTCGTTTCCTGCTGGTACAACTTTGAGGAGGAACCATTACGATCAGGTGTCAATCAAGGTGAGGTTTTGTTTGCGGTGATCTCCCTTAGAGGAAGAGTCTCCAGCGGCTGAGCCCTGGATTGCCTTTTTCGGCTTTTATGATTGGGTAATTTACAAAAATTGTCTTTTTAAATAAATCACACCTATTTTGCCCCAGATTCCCTAGGGTAAGAATTCAGTGGGCAGGGCAGGCAAAGAACACTCCTGGTTCACCTCCAACCCCTTCATCCACCCCACATTCTGTCCCCCCCACACACACACTCTGTCCCCTACTCCCAACCAACACTTGCTTCATCGTCATGACTAGTGTTCCCCTAGCCTCTCAATATTCCTGTCTTCACATCTACTCCACCCTTCTCCCCCTCCAATGCCCCAGGCCCACCCCATCCAGCCCCACCACCCCAAACCCCCCAGCCCTCCAATCCCCATGCTGCTCCAACTCCTTCCAGCTCCCATCAATTCTCCTCCAACACTCCCCTGTACCTTGTCCCCACCAACTCCAGGCCACCCTGCTCCCCACGCCCTACTCAATCCCCTACTACCTGCTCTGTAGCCCCCTTCCTGTTCCATATTTTCCATCCCACTCCACCCCCCCGCCAGTACACCCCCACCATTCCACCCCTTGCTCCAGCCCAGTCACCTCAGCCACGGGAGCCCCTTCTTCTTAGGAGCGTGACACCCTCCCACCCCCTCCAGCTCACTCCCCCAACAACTTCCCACCAATGCCCTGTTTCACCACCCCTTGACCCCCCACTCCCCCCACTCCAGCTCCCCACCCCTTTCAGCTTTACTTTCCTACATCTCTCCATCCGAAAGTTCGAGAAAATTCGATAGAGCGAGCCATGAATCTTGCCACGCCTCCCAGTTGGGAATGATTGGTCAAGGAAAGTCACATGACTCAAAATGAGCCAATTGAAATCAGGTTCCGGCTACTCCACTTTGACGAGGAACCGTTAAGACCGAGACTTATTTGTGGTGAGCTCCCAAGAAAAAGGGGCTTCCACAGCTAAGGTTTTGGATTGTGTTTTCCAGTTTGTCTTCCAATTAGGTAATTTACAATATATTTTCCATAAATTATACCTGCTTTATCCCAGATTACCTAGGGTAAAAATTCAGTGGCTGGGAAGGCAAAGAGCAATCCTACTTCTCCAATTCCACCCATTCCTCCACTCCTTCCCCCTCTACCCCCTCCGTCACCCTTCCACCACTCCCCCCTGCTCCATGTCCCCTACTTCAGCCATAGGAGCTCCTTCCTTTCAGGAGCTCCCCACCCCCACTCCCCTTCACTCCATTACCCCTGCCAATCCACCAATAACCCCTGCCAACGGCCTCCCTCAGCACCTTCTCCACCCCACAGTCCATCTCTGCTGTAGCCTCCTAATGCTCCTTCTCCCCTTCCATGCCACCTCCCACTGAAAATTCAAGAAGGTTCAGTAAGTCAAGACAAGAATCTTGCCCCGCCTCACAGTATGAAGGGGAGGTCACCTGATCCAAGGTGACTTAATTGAGGTAAGTTTCCGGCTACTATAACTTTGAGCAGGAACCGTTAAGATGCCAAGCGTCCACAGAGTGGAGGTCTTTTTTGTGGCATGCCCATGAAAAGAAGGGGGCAAGGGGCTCTCATTGCTGAGGTCCTAGATTGCATTTTCCAACTCTTCTTCCAGTTAGGTAATTTGAAACGGTATATTTTCTATAAATTACACCTATTATGCCCTCAGATTATGTAGGGTAAAAATTCAGGAGCTGAGGGGGCAAAGAACAACCCTGTTTCTCCACCTCTCCACTCCTACTACCCCACCCTTCTTCCTGTTTCTCGGCACCTCCCCACCCCCACAAAGATTGAGAAAATTTTGGAGGGTGGAGTAAGATTTTTACGGCGTCTTCCCTTATGGAGCTGATTGGTCCGGGGGTGGGATGTGTTGCTTGACCCAAGCTCAGCCAATTGAAGCCCTTCCCAGTTGCTGTAACTTTCAAAAGGAACCATAGAGATGCCAGGTGCCACTGAGGTCAGATCTTGTTTGTGGCGCCATCCTGAGAGGAAGGAAGGGTTTCCCACTGCTGAGGTCTAGTATTACTCCCAAGTTTTCTCTGACTCTTTTTCCTGTGAAGTAAGTTGCAATAGTATGTTTTCTATAAATTACACCTCTGTGGCTTGCATTACCTGGGAACAGAGTTTTGGGAAAGAGGGTAGGCTTGCTGGATGGGCCACTCTCCACTCTACTCTTTAGGCATCCCCTTAGCCTCGCATGTCATTAGCTTCAGGTATTTGGCTAATTATTCCATGAGCTCTCTTTAAGATTCCTACAACAGTTTTCCCCTTCTTTTACAAAAAGTTATATTTCTCCTTTGCATTTTAGTTTTGTTCATATTTAATTTTGATACACCAGGCTTTAGATTGTAAGTATTGAATCGTATAAATACTTCCCTTTCCATTTTATTTCATTTGTTTTATGATTACAATGCTTTTCTGGTCTGAAGAGTATTTCCCTACATATTGAAGATGACTGTGGTTTCATTTTTTTATAATGGGCTATTTAAAGCATTTTGAACTCATAAGGTTAGTAAATGATGTAGTATGAGCATTTATGTATCTTTGTCTCCATCCCTATCTTTCTCTCTGTCCCATCATTTGGTCTAACTATTGTTAAGGAATATGGTTTACAGATAACCCTCCTTTAGACCCTGATTTTGTATTTTTATATTATTTACTTATTTTATATCATTTATCTATTTTGTAATAATTTTAGACTTACAGAAAAGTTGAAAAAATTGTACAGAGGGCCTTCAGAAGATCTAATGTTAGCATACAACCCAGAAAAACTTCCAAAAATAGAAAATTAACATTCATGCAGTAATGTTAACCCATCTACAGAATTTCACAAATAATCATACTAATGTTCTGTTTCTATTCTAGGGCTTCATCCAGGCTACTTCACTGTGTTTGATCCTCATTTCTCCTCAGTCTCCTCCAGGCTGACGTTTCTTCAATCTTTATTGGCCTTTCACAACCAAACATTTTTTAAGGTGCCCGTCAGGTATTTTGTAAAATATCTCAGTTGGGGGTTGTTTTATGTTTCTTATGATTAGACTGAAGTTATGCATTTGTGTCAAGAATACCTGTTTATTCTCTTTCCCTTCCCATTGGTGAGGGAGGAATTTCTACCCTAGTGTTATGGGGGTAGCTAAACACATGACATCTGACACTAGGCAGATGAAATCCACAGCATTTTATTTGTGATATTTACTCACAGCCTGGGAGAGGAGGACACCATAGGCCAGGTAGAGCTACGCAGTGGCTCTTGGAAGACTCTTGGAAGAGAGTGCACAAGCACAGGCTATAGGAAGCAGTCTGTGTAGGAACAAGAGAATGAGGAACAAGAGGACTCTTGGTTCATAGGAAGATGACTGGCTTGTTTGACTAATTCTGTAGGCTTGTGGGAGAACAGTGTAAACAGGCATTGTATCTGCTCCATGCGATGGGGAGGGTATTTTGGCTAGGGAACCTTTCTATCTGTTACAGTAGGGAAGATGACTTGTGGTTAGGCCATTCAATGTTCTTCTGGTTTTCCCTAGACGTTAAGACATGCATATTAATGGGCCTTAATTTTAGATCTTTTACCACATTATCACAAGGGGTTATTTTGTTCCTTTTTGCATCATATCAGGGGTATGTGAGGTCCATATATTGTATTACTGGTGATGTTCACCTTGATCACTTGGTTAAAGTGGTGACAATTATGTTGGTCCACTGTAACGCTGCTGTTTGCTCCTTTGTAGTCATAAATATAGTGCAAAAACTACTTTAAGACTGTGAAGATACCCTGCTTGTTTTCAGACTTTGACCCACTATTCTAGAATCCATCTAGGGATCTTGCCTATAACAAGTATCACCTAATGGTGATTTTCTGTTTTCCTCATTCCTACTACAATTGCCAATAGAAATTCCTCTGTATGGACGAGCTACTTTTTCTCCCCATTTGCTTATTTGTTCGATTTATTTATACCAGTATGGGCTCATGAATAATTATATTATGAATTATAATCAAATCATATTATTATTTATTTACTCCTTGAACTGTTTTAGCTTTGGGTATTGGAAGCTCATTTCCATTGGTTCTGTGGTCTTTTGACACTACCCTACCTTTTTATAGTACTGTTTACTGGCACTGTAACATGGTCAAATTCATTTTATGCTTTTTTCCCCCATTACGGCCCTGGATTAAAACAACTACAAGGAGCCCTGGTTCCTTTTGTTGGAGAATAACATTTACAAACCAATTTCTTGGTGTATGTTCATTATTACTGGGGTTTCATTGCTACTAGGCTGACTCCATGGAGAGACGTAGGAAATGTATGTATGCTTACAGACACATTTTTATTTCTGTATCTACAAATACGTATAGATATTAAAAGCCAGGAACTCTTACTGATACTTCCTATTCCAATTCATTCTAGCCTTATTTGTAAATTCATTCTCTGACTTCGCTTTCATCATCTGATTTGTTTACTTATTTGTTCATTCCTAGTGGGCATCTACATAATTTCTGAATTGCTAACCAATTTTTCTGTTAGAAGCAGATTTACTAACTTACATTTGTGTACAGTTCTTCTTGTCTTTAACACTAAGAGGATACAGTCAAAAAATGTTTTCCAAAGTTTCTTAGCTTGAATCTTTTCTTTTTCACTGTTTCAGGTTGGTTCGGATATTCACTTGAAATAGAGTCAATTTAATTTATTCCTGTTTATGTTTGATTTTGGATCCCTCTCCTCTATATTCAGGTTGGTTTTAATTGACCATTTACATTTTGGCTATGTGAAACATTTCTGTGATTCAAAGAGTCAGGACTATATGCACAAACATACACATGGAGAAGTGTCACTCCTTCCTCATCTTTTCTACTATGTTCCCATTCCCCACTTATTTCTCAATGTAGGTTAATCAATCATTTTAGTTTCTGATTTAATTTTTTTCTGTATCTGTTTTGCACAAATGAGGAGATACATACACGTTATTTTATATTCCTTTCTTACGTGAAGGATAACATACTATACACACTCCTTTTTGCTTTAGATAACAGCATTCCTGGAAATCACTTCATACTGTTTTATAGAGATTTTTGTCATTCCCCTTTACAGTTGCATTAAACTCCATTGTAAGCCTGTACTATACATAGATTTTTCAACCACTCACTTTTGTATGCTTTTAAGTTGCTTTCAACACTTTGCAACTGCAAACAGTGTTCCAATGGGTTACCTCAGGCATGAATATTTGTACATTGTTGGTAATGTATCTTCAAGGTATATTCCAAGTAGTGGAATTATTGGGCCAAAATTAAGAAGATATGGAGTTGTGTTAGGAATTTCCAAACTTCTCTCCAGAAAGGTTATACTGGTTTTCATCTTCACTATCAATAGTACAAAAGTGACTGTTTCCCTACAGTATCGCTAACAGAACAGATTGTCTTACTTTTGAAACTGTTGTTTGTGTTTTAAAAAAATGCTATCTCTTTTTTAAAATATATATATTTATTTAATTGTAAGTTTAGACACATCATATGTTTGAAAGCTGTTTTTGATTTTTGTTGGAATAATCTTTTCATATATTTTTCTATTTTTCTGTCATGTTTTTGTTTATTCATGCCTCAATATTTTAGAATTCTATATGTATTTGGAATATTATTCATTTGTCCATGGTATCTGCTGCAAATACCTTAACTCATTTTGTCAGTTGCCTTTGATTTATTTATGATGTATTTTTTGCAGTCTTTTATTTTAATGTGGTCAGATTGGTTATTCTTTTCTTTTATTGCTTCTGGAATTTGAGCTGTATTTCAAAAGATTTTCCATACACCAAGGTTAAAGAAGAATTCTACCATGTTTCCTCAAAAACTTATTTTTTTATGCCTAGGTCCCTAACTCATTTGCAGTTTATTTTTGTATATGTTGTGTTAGGTTGACCTGCTTTTATTTTTTCCCAATGTCTCAGTTGCTCCAGAAACATTTATTAAATGTCCATCATTGCCCTAGTGATTTTATATATAACCTCTATAATCTACTAATTTTCATGTGGACATTGTTGAATGTACAAATTTTCTATTCTATTCCAACATGCTATTTGTCTATTCTTACACTAGTATCAAGATGTTGCAATTATAGAGGGTTTATACTATGCCCTACGGTGTCATAAGTCCACTCTCATAGATTTTGTTTTTCACTTATTGCCTGGTTATCCTTGCATTTTTAAAAAATGTATGAACTGTGTTATTATTTTGTCTATCTCCACAAAACTGTTTGCTGGTATTTTTGAGATTGAATTACATTTCTACATTTTTGTTTTTTTGAGTTGGAGTCTCACTCTGTCGCCCAGACTGGAGTGCAGTGGCCGCTCCCGGCCACCGCAGACTCGACCTGCTGGGCTCCGGCGATCCTTCCGCCTCAGCCTTCCGAGTAGCCGGAATTATAGGCATGCGCTACTACGCCTGGCTGATATTTTGATTTATTGTAGAGATGAGGTCTCGCTGCCCAGGCAGGTCTCGAACCCGCGGGCTCAGGCAATCCACTCACCTCAGCCTCCCAAAGGCACGGGATTACAGGCTGAGCCACCGAGCCCGGCTGCATTTATACATTTACTTAGGTAAAACTGATATCTCTTTAACATTGAGTCATTCTATCAAGGACAGTGTCTTAGTCTGTTCATGCTGCTATAACAAAATACCATAGACTGGGTGGCTTATAAACAACAGAATTTATTTCTTACAGCTCTGGAGTCTGAGAAGCTCAAGATCCAAGGGACTAGTAGATTCAGTGTCTGATGAGGGCTCACTTCTTCATAGATGGCACCTCTGTGTGTGTCCTCACATGGTGGAAGGGGCAAGGCAGTTCTCTGGGGCCTTTTCCATGAGGACACGTATCCTATTCATGAAGGCTCCTCTCTCATAACTTAATCACCTCCCAAAAGGCCCCATCTTCTAATACTATCAAACTTATTTTTTATGCATAGGTTCCTAACTCATTTGCAGTTTATTTTTGTATACGTTGTGTTAGGTTTAGGGAGGTAAGGATTTTAACATAGAAATTTTAAGGGAGACACAAACACTCAGACTATATCAGACAGTGAATGTTACTCCTTTCATTCAAACCTCTTTCTGTGTTCTTCAAGTGTGTTTGAAAATGTTCCTTATATATAATGCTTTTATTAAGTTTATTCCTAACCATTAATCTTCTTTGTTGTTAGTGTATATGGGAATTTCTCTCTGAATGTGTCCTCCAGCTGCTATTTTTGTGTGTATAAAAAAGCTATTTATTTTTGCATGTTAATTTTATGCTTTGTTATCTTACTGACTTATTTTACTGTTCCAGTTAATTTATCATTATTTCTTCAGGGTTATATACTGTAATATCATCTGCACATAGAGTGGGATTTATTTGTTTTTAAAAATGAATTTTATTGTGTATATTTAAGATATTTATTATGATGCTGTGGGATACATATAGTTAGTAAAATGGTTTACTATAATGGAGCAAATTTGCATACTCATTATCTCACATAGTTACACATTTTTTGTAGCAGGAGCAGCTAAAGTCTATTCATTTAGCAAAAATCCCACATACGGCACAATTTTATCATCTATGGCGCTCATGTTGTACACTAGATCGCTAGTCTTGTTCATTTTACCTATCTCCTACTTTTTATCTTCTTACCTACATCTTCACCTTTTCTTCCTTAATAATTAATATTTTATTCTCTATCTCTGTTTATTTTACTTTTTTTAACATTCTGTATATAATTGAGATCATGCATTATTTTTTTCTGTGTCTGGCTTCTATCATTTAGCATAATGTCCTCCAGTTTCATTCATGTTGCAGCAAATGGCATATCTCCTTTTTTAAGGCTGAATAATATTGCTTTGTATGTATACACCACATTTTCTTTTTCCATTTGTCTGTTGACTGACACTTAGGTTGTTTCCATATCTTGACTATTGTGAAGAATGCTGAAATGAAAATTGTGAGTGCAGATACTTTTACAAGGTAATGGTTTTATTTCCTTTGAGTATAGTCCCAGGAAGAGGCGTTTACCTAGTCATATGGTAACTCTATTTTTAATGTTTTTAGGAACCTCCATAGTGTTTTCCATATTGGTTGTACCAATCTACATTCCCATCAACAATGTAAAAGGGTTTTCTTTTCTCCACACCCTCACCAACATTTGTTATCTCTTGATTTTTTTGCTAATAGCCATCCTAATGGTTGTAAGTTAATATCTCATACTGGTTTTGATTTGCATTTTCCTTTTTTTTCAAATTGAGTTGGAGTCTCACTCTGGTACTCAAGCTGGAGTGCAGTGGCTCAGCCTCCTGGGCTCAAGCAATCCTTCTGCCTCGGCCTTTCGAGTTACCGGGATTACAGGTGTACATCATCACACCTGGCTTATTTTTTGATTTTTTTATAAAGACGAAGTCTTGCTACATTGTCTAGGCTGGTCTCGAACTGGATTCAAGAAAGCCTCCTGCCTCGGCCTCTCAAAGTGCTGGAATTACAGGCATGAGCCACTGTACGCAGACTGATTTGTATTTTTCTGATGATTAATGACATTGAGCACTTTTTCATATACCTGTTGACCATTTGTATGTCTTCTTTTAGAAACGTCTTGTTGGATCTTTTGTCCATTTTTTAATCATATTGTTTTTCTGCTATTGAGTTGTATGGTTTTCTTATAAATTTCAGATATTTACTTCTTATATGATATATGTTTGCAAATATTTTTCGAATCTGTTAGCTGCCGTTTCATTTTGTTGATTGTTTGATTTGTTGTGTAAAAGCTTTTTAGTTACATCCTGTATGCATTCCTATAAATTTAATTGATTTCTCTATTCAATTAACTCTAATACCTATAATACAATATGAGAGTGAATAGGAGTGAGGTAATGGGCATACTTTCCTTGTTCCTGATCTCAGTGGAAAACTTCAGTGACCTCCTTAAATAAGAATCCATTATTAGTGCTTAGGTGTATATTATTTATCATGTTAAGGAAGCATCCTTTGACTCCTATTTTCTTAAGAATTTTCTGTTTTTAACACAAAGAGGTGTTGAATTTTTCCAAAAGCCTGTTCAACATCTATGATGATAATTATATATTTGTCTTTAACATGATGAATGATATCATGATAATTTCTAATATAAAACCAAGCTGTATTGATGGAATAAATCCCACTTTGTCACAGTGCATTATTATTAGTTAATGTGTTGTTGGATTTTGTTTGTTAATATTTTATCTACTATTTTAGCATCTGCGTCTTATCTAAAGTGTTATACTTGCCTCACAAAAGGAATTATGAATTTTTTTCCTTTTTAATGATCTTGAATCATTGATAGAGTATTGGTACTATTTGACCTTTGATGATTTAGTAGAATTCACTTGTAATATCATCTAATTTAGGTGATTTATGGGAACAATTCCCTAATAACAATCTCTGTTTTTTCTATGAAAATTGTCCAACTGAAGCTTTCTAACATGAGAGGAAAAATTTTGCTTACTTTATTGACATTGGGTTGTTTTACAAGGTTCCTAGTTTAATGGTGGCATTTTCTATCAGTGCAACAAAGTCCGGGACCTTAAATTTAGCCTTTTCATTGGTTTATTTTGGTGATGGAGAGAGAAGTGCTGTGTGCTCTGATTCTGTGGTTCTCCTATGTCTTGCAAAATTCTTAATTTCCCCCTATTGTTTATTTTCCCATCATTAGAAAATGCCAGAAGATGCTTCTCCCTTTCTCCCTTTACTCTTCCTCAGAAATTATGCATTTCAAAGAATACACTGTAAAATCATCCCTATCTCTTTAAATTGCACATATTTTGGAGTTCTGTCCCTATAGCCTCTGCTCTTATAATCTGGGACACCTTTTTGGTACACTTTTACTTATGCTGAGTGTAGTCATTCTAGCTGTATAATTAGTTTTAGATCCACTTTGTGCCCCTCACCATCTTCCTCTCTCACTGTATCTCTTGCAGATTTTATTAGTCTGTCTCTGCTTGCCAGAAAACCTAGTGACTAGAGCAAGAAATAGCATGTTCTAGGATTTTGTGCTTTGTTCATTTTACTCACAGTTGTTTTAAAGTTTTGGCATCATCTGTTTCAGAGTAATGATGAGAGTATGGCTTTCTTGTAGACACACATTTTCCTTGCTGGCTTTTAATGCCATTTTTTTGAAGGATATATGAGGCAGCAAATAGCTGGGTGGTCAACTTCGTTTGCTGTTGATTTACTGCTGATTTCTAATGTTTTTTTAAAAAAATCTATGTGACTGTATATGTGTATATATATTAGCATAGACACATACACACAAGTCTATATATATATTTATGTCTATAGTAGGAGTTTCTTCAGGTGGTGGTGTAATTCACTATGAATTTAGTCAATAAATATTTTATCCATTGCAGTCCTTCATGGCAAATAAGAGACTGTGGATATCTTTCCAGGATTTAAAATGTTCCTTACTCTTAAGCAGGTTCGTGAAGATGGAACAAAAAGCCCCAGCCACACTGCTAGATCTTGCTATACAGAGTCTGCTGAGTAATGAGACTGCAGCTATTCATGCTCTTGAGGAGCTCCCCAAAAGCCTCTTTGTTCCATTGTTCATTTCTGCCTTCTCGGGGGGACATAAGGAGATACTGAAGGCAATGGTGAGGATGTGGCCTTTTTGCTGTCTTCATATTGGAACACTGACTGTACAAGAGTCACGCTATGAAATATTGGAAGCCATGGTCGATGGTCTGCAGGTCTCCCCTGCCCAGAACTCTTCCTCTTGGTAAGAACATGAGTTATAGAGATAGAGGGAGTCAGCAGGAGGGTATTCTGGAGCAAGAGGGCAGGCAAGGGCCTAAAACTCTCCCCAGAATACTTGATGATGAATGCTGAGGAATTCTGTATGTCTGTTGGCTCAACACTTGAAGTCACATTAAGGACTCTAATGTCTTATAGAATTTATTATAGAATAGAGAAGACTGAGGATACTATTGAAGGAGTTACCTACTGAGTATAATTGCATACAAGAAAGACATGGGCATTGAGACTGGGGAGGATCAGAAGAGAATAAAAGATGGGGAAAAGATGAAAGATGTTGAATTTGTATGGAAAAAAATTGTTGATAGATGGTATATGGAGTGAAGACAAGGGATAAGGGATTTGTCACTGCTTCCCATCATTGATCTTACTGGGTTATATTAAAATCGATTGCCTTTCAGATGTTTTCTTTCTCTTCCTACAGGAGGCCAAAACTGAGAATCCTAGATTTAAGGCCGGACCCAGACTGCAAGACCACATGTTCTGAGATCAGGACCACATTCCCATTCTGTTCTCAGGCTTGTGCTTTTTCTCCACACTCTATCCTGAAAATGGAAGAAACAAAGCACAAAGTTAGGGGCCGCCAAATGGTTGAGTCTGAGTCTCAGTCATCCAGGGAACCTATGGAATTAATAGTGGATCTTTCCCTCGATTGTACCTGCAGATCAAGACAATTTCTTTCTTTCCTTTGGAATAAAACTGAGCAGAGCTTTGGGTCCTTGCACCTCTGCTGCAGAAGCTTGAATATTGATGACGTATCGGCCAACAGAAGCTTACTGCAGTTTCTGGAGCTGGGATGCACCGTTCAACTAAAAGTGGATCAGGCTTATTTGTGTGAAGTCAATAACATTTTGGATCAGATAATCCATCTAGAAAGATTTAGTCTGTCTCAAATTCCTTTAGCATCTTGTAACCGTAGAAACTTCAGAACTTTTCTCTCCCACCTTGAGGATATGGACAGCCTCCAAAAGCTAAGCTTGTCATCCTTCCGCCTCACAGCTCAGCTGCAAAAAATTTTCAGGTGAGAGGTTGTGGAAGGTCCTGGGTTTTCTGAACATCCCTTTATTAAGATGGGAAAGAAACGATTCTTAAATATTCCTAAAATCCTTCCAACTTATTTCTTCTGCCTCAGCATGGGCACTGTTGGGAGTTTAAAACAATCAGACTAGAGAGTGGTACCTTATAATGAGGAGAAAGCCAGGTTTAGAAAATAAGCTGTGCTCATTCATTCATTCAGTTAATTAATCATTTGTAGCCATTATAATAAGTCTATGCATACAGTGATGAAAAAATACAGTTCTAGTCTTCTTGGAATTTACAGCCTGGTAATGGAAGGGAAAGCATTCAGCTGGAAAAATGTTTTGTGCTGTAGTACTGATACATATCCCCATTGACTGGTCACAGTAGGTAATACTGTAAGATCATTTTGCTTCTGTATTTTTCCCAGGTTCTAGTCCCTGCATGGAGAACTTGTTATTTGAGGATTAGTCAAAAGGAATTCTCAGTCGTCTGCTTTCCCAGACCCATCTCCATTAAATAAATGAACTAGATTTACTGTTGGATTATGTTGTGAGTTTTAAGTGGATTAAATTGTTTAACCTTAGTATCTCCAAGCCCTGAATAAGAATTGCTATTGTGCACATTTCAAAGAATAAAAAATTGTATCTCAGAGTAGAAAAGTAATTTTCTCAAGGTCACAAATCTATTAAATCTGATGCCAAAGCCCATATTCTTAACCACTGTTGCAATATATGTACAAATTGGTTTATGCTAGAACCATAGTTATCTGCAATTCAAGACACCTTACTCTGGCCCAGTTTTCATTCTTCAAAAATATCTTTTATTTTGCTCTCTACAGAGTCCTGCCATCTCAGTTGTATGCGTTGGATCTGTCTTCCTGTGAACTTGCTCACAGAGACATTACTGTCCTATGCCAGAGCCCTCAGGTTACCCGCTTAAGGCTGTTGAAACTTAGTAACAACCACATGTCCTCAGAAGTTTCTGAGCCATTCCAGACCCTACTGGAGAAAGTGTCAGGGACTCTGCAGTACCTGGAGATAGATAATTGCCTGATAACTGATTCCACACTCTCTGCTGTCATCCCAGCCCTGAGCCACTGTTCCATTCTCAATGTGTTTAGCTTTGCCTGCAACCCTATTACAATGCCTGTGCTCATGCATCTTCTGCAGCATTTAACACCCTTGATGGAGCTAAAACATGTGATTTATCCTATTCCTGTCCATTGCTATGAATTACGGCGTTCTCGTGGTCGTTTGAACAAACAGAAGCTTGCTGAAGTGCAGACCCAATTGAAGATGATGCTACAGGGAGCACAGCGGGAAGACATGAAGTGGACCACTTGTCCCGAGTGTTTTTCACATTACCAGGAGATGTTTCATCACTGATGTGTGGCCATCAAAGCACTGAATGTTTTTGCCTAAAGCTCAAGTTGTAGAGACACGTGTAAAATTCTACTGTTCCAGGAAAATTGATGGTAGCATGTTTGGATGTGTAACTGATCTCTCTAAACGAAGATCTCTAAAAAGAAAACAGAGGACCTTGAGTAGTCTTGTGCATCTCTTGCCCACATTGTTCTCTACGTCCTCCTTGTTACCACAGTTTGGGGTATGTGATGTGGTCTGACTCAGTTATAGTGCACCATTTCCCTGTCCATGTTCATTGGTTTACTTACAGGTACTTGACATAAGTCTGGACACTTGAAACTTTTCCAGGATGTTTTGTGGAATAGGTAGTGGTTATTGAAGCCAATCATTTTACCCACTGAAGTCCTTTAAACTTTCTGCATTTATGATTACATTAGGCTTCTAATGAGAAACCATCTACAATTAAAAAGAAAACAAACTATGCCCACTACCCACTGGTGCCTTCATCTGTATGTTGCTGTCCCCTTTCCTAGGTTTAAGCCCCCTGGGGCTCAGTTGTTCCTTATTTCACACACATTCACCAGTGGTCTGTTATTAGGTACTATTCCAGGAGCTAAGAACAAAAAGGCAAAGAAGAGCCTACATCACAACTGTTGATCTTGTAATCTGTCTGTTCCTTCACTCCTTTTTGTATGGTTTGAGAACGTTATTTAACCAATCTGTACCCCAGGTTTTGTTTCACTTTACCCCTTATGTTCTCTATTCAGTCAACATTGGCTGCTTTCTACTGTTGGAAACCTCGTCAACACTCAGGCCATAACTTAAATGTTACCTCCTAAAACTAGATTTATAGATTTTCTATATCCTTCTACCCTTTACTTCTACTTTTCTTGCCCTACTTCACCATGCTGTTTCTTTATGTGCCAAGTACATTTATTTCCTTCTTGCTACCTATTATCCCATATCTATTTACTACCTCTACTCTTCCACTAGAGTTGCACTGTTTCATATGGTATACACTTCTATATGTGGCTGCTGAGCACTAGAAATGGAGCTACTCCAAAAGATGTTGTATTCTCACTGTAAAATGCTTACTGAATCTCCAAGACCTAGTGAGAAGCAAAGGACCTAGAATAAACAATACTTTACTTAATGATGTTGACTTATTTCAGTGATAGCATACTGTAGGTCAAAGGCTTACTAAAGAAAAAAGAATGTTAATAATTTGCTTACATTGTTTAAATATAATAAGGATAGCACTGCATTTCAAAGGTGTGGTCAACTCTGAAAAACTTATATGAACTCTTTATATGTTGACTTGCTGATGGGATAAAATATTGCATTTAAAAGACATTTAGTAAAACAAATGTCAGTAGCTTGTTTGTATCTCTGATATGTTGCAGTGCCAACACACTTTATTTCAATGACTTAGTAACAAAGAATGGAAAATAATAATTTGTGTATACTATTTCTTTGGTAGAAGCACTGCATTTTAAAGATGTAGTAGGAAAGAAGAATGCAAGAATAGTTTAAAATATGTCTATTATTTCCATGTTGAAATAGCATGCTACAGTTCAGACTCAGTAAAAAGTAATTAAAATTAAACTGTTCTTACTTGTCATATGTTGAAGTGATAAACTGTATTTTAAAGTCTTAGAGAAAATTATTTTTAATTATTTAATTTTGTAATAATAGCATACTGAATTTCCAACTTAGAAAACTATATTAAAATATTTAATACATAATCATTTCCTTGTTGAAATCATAATACATCGCATTTTAAAGAGAAAGAAGTGAAAAATTAATTTTCATATTGCTTACATGTTGAAATAATGCACAGCATTTAAAAATCTTCTAAAATTGTAAAAAACCAATTTATATTGCTTCCATGTTGAAATTATATTATTTTTGACATGTTCTGTTAAATATATTGTTAAAAATAAATTTATCTGTCCTTTTATTTCTTTTCTGAGTCTTACTTTTTCCAGTGCGATTCTTACTATATATTGTCTACATTGGCTGGCCTTCCTTGCTGTCTGTATGACATTATGGACCAGTAAATGTGACACAGTAGTGTTGCCACACGTTCTTAGGCTCTCATGTAATAGAAATTGACACAAAGCCAGACGAGGCTTTATTAAGGGGCTTCTACAAGGGGAACCGCTCAGAAGGAAGAGTTGTTCAGCTGACTGCCAGAAGTGGATTGGCCAAGGTCTTTTATTAGATAAGGAGAGAGTTGTAATATCAAAGGAAAGATATATATTAGCATGATTGGGGAAGGGGTCTAAATACACAGGCATAGTATAGGTACATACTTCTTCATAGGTCACATGTACAAAAAACGATGCATAAGTCCTGTCTGAACTTTTAATATTATAATGAAGCAAGGGTTACAATCTGATACTCTCTGGTCTTATGCACATGCAAGAGAGGGGCAGGCAGAGGACTCTCTTCTCAAGCAAGATTTGTGGTGAAACATTGTTTTAACAGGATTTTTCAAGGTTGTGGTCTGTAGGATGGCTCCAGCTGGAGTGTTGTTGCAAATTCTAGTGGTTAAAGTATGTGAGGGAGGTTGAGTTCTGTCCCTGTTCTATTCCCCCTCCAAGATATTTTATCCTCTTTAGTAATTTTTTTTTTTTGAGTCGGAGCCTCACTGTGTCGCCCAGTGGCATGCTCATGGCCACCACAGCCTCGACCTGGTGAGCTCCGGTGATTCTTTCTACCTCAGCCTCCAAGTAGCTGGAACTACAGGCACATGCCACCACACTCGGCTAATTTTTTGGTTTATCGTAGAGATGAGGTCCACCAAGTTGTCCAGGCTGGTCTCGAATCCGTGAGATTAGGCAATCCTCTCACCTCGGTCTCCCAAAGTGCTGGGATTATAGGCGTGAGCCACCAAGTCCAGCCAATCCTCTTTATTCTTAAGGAGATGGGACCAGAGGTTTCCTCTTCTGGAATTACTTCCTGCTGAACAGGGTTATCATCTCCACCTAACCTTGGCAGCTATAAAAAATCTCTCGCTTGTGCCATCAATAGCCTGACTTGGAATTATTGAAGTCTGGAAGACACAGACTTTACTAAAACATTTAAAAGGCAAGGACTAGAAAGTAATCGTAATAACTACTACTGGCCTGAGTAAAGGTAGGACCCAAGTAATGTTAGGAAGGATAACATATTGACCAGACCTGGTTAGGATCTGACCCTTGGTTGAAGTGATGTAACTAAGAAATCTGTTTACAAATTTTTGTATATTTGTCTTAACCATTTCAGAGCTATTTATATAGGTGTAATGGGTTTTGTTGACCACCATACAGACTTCCCTGTTTTGCTAGAATGTACTCTAAAATCAGTCTACTATTAAAAACAACACTTATCAATGAATTAAGGGACGTCTGGAAGCCTCATAGGGATTCTCTCATATTTGTATCTAAGTTCTCTGTAGTCAGTGTGAGTACATAAGAATATTAAAACTGGACACATATGAGAAGAAAAGGTCTCATCTGGGTCCATTGTTGTGTCTAAACTCCAAAAGGGAAGGGATATAATGAGGCATGTCTGACCTCCTGTTCCGTCATGGCCAAGAACTACGTTTTTAAGGTTTATCTGTGGTCCCCTTGGCAGGGAGGCTTAGGATTTTTTTTTTCCTTTTTTGTCAAGATATGCTAAAGGTAGCATTGATGACCAAGTTTTATTTTGTCTCATATCGTTGCCAGAGTGGTGTCACTACTTGCCCTGGATTCATCATGTCCCTTGGTGGACTCTTATGGCCAAGGGACTTAGAGTCAATAGACGTATAGCCAATTAACTGTTATAGGTCAGATGAATAGAGGTGGGCAGGCAATCATTAACCCTTAAAATCTTTTAAAGCAACATGAGAACCCAAACCATAAGTCAAAAAACAAGGAGATTACAAAATTAACTTCTCTACAAGTTTTATGTGCTGATCCAACAACTGTCTAGGCACCTGTATACCCATCTTTGATTTGCAGTATGTGGACTAATTTTACCTCTCAAAATCCCATCCCTTGCAATCCCATCCACCTATGTCTTCCACGATAATCCCTGGGCCTACTAGAGGTAGGGTGCCTGATATTGTATAGCTTTAGCAGCAGTGTGGTGAAAATGCAAAACAGATTGGCCTAGAAGGATTAAATAGTCTTAAATTCTGAAAATAACACACGATATAAATAACTAGCAACTTTTCCAACAAAAAGGTCATAAGCCCTGTCTAATTTTGATAATGACATGAAAAGAAAGCTCATAGGCAGCTGAGCACTCAAATTATCTAGTATCAAAGATTTAGACAGAGGCAAAATTATTAAATGAGTCTTAGTGTCTTTGTATACACTCTTGTCCTTGTGTCTCATGAAAGCAATTTATTTTTATTGTTACCTTCTCCTGTGTCCAAAGATGAGGTCCTGGTTAATATGATTTAGCAGGAGTCACTGTCTTTTTTTTAGATCCAGGAGTCAAAGTCCTGTAACTTGACAGCACAACGAATAGTTGGTAAGATGTTTATCAAAGATGTGAAAGGACTCAGAACAACTAATCAAAATAGAATCAGAGATCATTGTAAAATAATAGTTACTCATTTCATAAAAGTGGTAGCCATAAATTTCAGATAGAATACAGAAAATTATATGGATGTAAAAACATTAACCTTTTTAGCGCTCAGTTTTCCTAAGTAATCAAAAACCTAATAAAGACTACATAGAAATTATCTTGTTAAAATGTAAGATCTTTATTTCTTACACCTGTTACCGAACAGGCAAAGAAAAACCTCCGGCAGTGTGAATGTTTCTTCTTATGAGAAGCCCATTTGAATAATCTGATAGAAAAAGTACTTGAATTTAATTAAATTCATGAAGAATGTGTCCAACGTTGTGAGTATAGCAGAAAAATACATGATTCATAGCAACAGTATAAAAAGTATTCTGGTTACATAGAACAATTTAGACATATCAAGAATAGTCAAAAGTACAGAATCAAGTTACACTGGTGGAAATACCGTTTTTTTAGACCTTCAAGATAAAACACTTTAAGCATCAGACCACAACAGCAGTTAGAACTGGAGGGAGAACAAAATGTTGCAAGAGCTGACAAAAAATGTTGAAGGAGTGAGTTATGTCAGGGTTTCTCAAGGGGGAAAAAGCTGAAAGTAGTGAGACATAGCAAAAGTTGAACTTCTAAGAGATATGTGAGAAATTTTAAACAAGTGACAGAAAAATTAAAACTTCTTTTATTTTAAACAAGTGACAGAAAATTTAAACAAGTGACAGAAATTTTAAACAAGTGACAGAAATATTAAACTAGTGACTTTTATTTTAAACAAGTGACAGAAATTTTAAACAAGTGACAGAAAAATTAAAACTCTTTTATTAAGAGAAAATCAATACCATTAGAAAATCTTGTTCTAACCTAGGCAACCAATATTTAAAAGATTATTATAAATTATCTGTTTTAAGCCGGGCTCGGTGGCTCAGCCTGTAATCCCGCGCCTTTGGGAGGCTGAGGTGAGTGGATTGCCTGAGCCCGCGGGTTCGAGACCCGCCTGGCAGCGAGACCTCATCTCTACAATAAATCAAAAAATCAGCCGGGCGTGGTAGCGCATGGCTGTAATTCCGGCTACTCGGAAGGCGGAGGCAGAACGATCGCCGGAGCCCAGCAGGCGAGGCTGTGGTGGCCGGAAGCGGCCACTGCACTCCAGTCTGGGCGACAGAGTGAGACTCCAACTCAAAAAATAAATAAATAAATAAATAAATAAATAAATTATCTGTTTTAATCCAGTCCTCTTTTGACGGACAGCATGGTTGCTTCACTGTACCCTACAACATCATAATAAAAAATATTGATTAAAAATAAAAATAAAATAAATAAATAAATATCTGTTTTAAATTGTAACCAACTTAATCATATAAAAATTATTGTTATAAATTTGCTTTTATAAACCATATCATAAAATGTTTGGACTTTCTGATTTTTCTTATACTTTCCTCCTTTCTAAATAGCCAGTCATTTTATTTTGGGACAAAAATTTATCATACAAAATGCTTTCTCATACAAAATTATTCTTTCCTTTATAACCTTCCTTACCAAAATATATCTTTATATCCACAGCTTTCTTCATATCTCTTTTATTCATTGATCTCTTTCTATCCTTTTTAAAAATAATTTTTAAATAATCTCCAGGTTATATAACACATTATGTCTTTCTTGCATTTTTTTAAATTAAAAACACATCTTCTTTGGCATATTTTGTATCTAGACCTATATATTAACTAGAATTTTTGTTCTTAGTAATGTTAAATTTTGGTTACTACCTGGAAGTAAGAAATCCTGAGCTATCCGTTAGATAGTAGCATTTTATAGATGAACGTTATTCCACAATTTTTGAAACCTGTTTCTCCATATCGTAACTCTTTCTTTTAAAATTAAATTTAACTTAATTTAATTATTTTTATTTTAAAGATGTGGGGTACAATTCAGGGTTAAGTATACAAATGTTCATTATGTGTGTACCCTTGTAGATGAGGTGTGCACCCTCCATCCCCGGCAGATTCCCACTACCGCCAATCCTTTTCTAATAGTATTACAATAATTGTTCAAGGTTCACTTAAAAGTGAGAACATGTGATACTCAGTACTTTTTTTCTGTGATAGGTCACTCAGTATTACAGATTCTAAGTCCATTCGAGATGCTGGGAGGTTCATAATTTTGTCCTTCTTTATGACTGTGTAATATTCCATCGTGTATATGTACCACATTTTTTTATCCAGTTATCTTTCAATATGCAACATGGTTGGTTCCATCTTTTTGCTATTGTAAACAATGCTGTAATAAATATACGTGTGCAGGTGTCTTTTTCATAGAGTGATTTGAGTTCCTTCAGGTATATTCCCAGGGCCATATGGAAGGTCAATTTTTAGATCTTTGGAATCTCCAAACAGTTTTCCACAGAGGCTGTACTAGTTTACACTTCCACCAACAGTGTAGAAGTGATCCCTTTTCACCGCATCCTCTCCAGCATTTGTTGTTTTTTGAGTTATTGATGATGGCCATCTGACTGAAGTTAGGTGGTATCCCAGGGTGGTTTTAATTTGCATTTCTTTGATGACTAGTGAGGCTGAGCATTTTTCATGTATCTGTTGGTTGTTTGTGTGTCTTCTTTTGAGAAGTGTCTATTCATATATTTTGCCCACTTTGTAAGGAGGCTGTTTGTTTTTTTTTTCTTTTGAGCACATTTGAGTTCCTTGTAGATCCTAGATGTTAGGTCTTTCTCAGACATACATTTGACAAATAATTTTTCCCAGTCTGTGGGCTGTCTCCCTGCTCTTGATGGTTTCTTTGACTTTGTAGACGTTTGTCAATTTGATGAGGTCCCACTTGCCTATCTTATCTCTTACGGCATGGGCACTTGGGGTTTTGATCAGGAATTGGTTGCCAGTTCCAATTTCCATAAGGGTGTCTCCTGCATTTTCTAAGGTTTTTATAGTTTGAGGTTTTACATTTATGTCTTTGATCCATGTAAAGTAATTCTTTTTGTGTGTGGTGATACGTAGGGGTCTTGTTTTAATCTTTTGCATGTGATCAGTCAGTTTTCCCAGCACCATTTACTGAATAGATTCTCCTCTCCCCAGTGGTTAGTGGTGGAAGCTTTGTTGAAGATGAGTTGGTTGAGAAATTAAGGTTTTGCTTCTAGAATCTCTATCCTGTTCCATTGGTCTATCTGACTGTTCTTGTACCTTTACCAGGCTGTTTTGATTATTGTAGTTTCATAATAAAGATACCTCCAGCCCTGCTTTTTTGCTAAGGATTATTTAAGCTATTCCGTGGTTGTTTATGTTTCCATATGAATTCCTGTATTGTCATTTCCAGGTCTGAGAAGAATGCTGCTGGTAATTTAATGGGTATTGCATCAAATCTGTAGATTGCCTTGGGTAGGATGGACATCTTAACAATGTTGATTCTTTCAATCCATGAGCATGGAATATTTTCCATTTGTTTGTGCCATCTTTGATTTCTTTGAGCAGTGTTTTGTAGTTTTCATTGTAAAGGTCTTTCATGACTCTGGTTAGGAAAATGCCAAGGTATTTGTTTTGTGTGTGTGTGTGTGTGGCTGTTGTGAAAGGGATTGTGTTTTTTATTTGAGTTTCTGTGTGTTTTTTGTTGGTGTATAGGAATACGACTGTCTTTTGCTCATTTATTTTATATACCATGATGTTCGAGGGATCTTATCAAGAAGAGTTGCTGAATTTTAGCAAAAGCTTTTTCTGCATCTAATGATATAATCATGTGGTTTTTGTCTTTACATCTGTTGATGTCTTTAATTACATTTATGGTCTTGTGAATATTAAACTAGCCCTGTATCCTGGGAATGAAGTCTACTGGATCATGGTGGATGATTTTTGAGATGTGTTGCTGGAACCTGTTTGCTAGGATCTTGTTGAAAATTTTAGCATCTATGTTCATCAAGGATATTAGCCTGTAGTTCCCTTTCCTAGTTGGATCTTTACTTGGTTTGGGTATCAATGTGATGTTAGCTTCATAAAATGATTTGAAGAGAGTTCCATCTTTCTCATTTGCCTGGAATACTTTCAATAGGAATGGTATCAGTTCCTTCTTGTGTGTTTGATAGAATTCTACTGGAAAGCCATCTGGTCCAGGGATTTTTTTGTATTTAGTTTTTTTATGACATAGTCAATTTCCTTGATTGTTATTGGTCTATTTAGGGTCTTGATTTCTTCTTGTTTCAACCTGGGAAGGTTGTGTAATGTCAGAAAGTCGTCCACTTCCCTTAGATTTTCAAGTTTGTTTCCATACAAGTGTACAAAGTAATCTCTGAAAATCTTGTTAATTTCTTCGGGGTCAGTTGTGACTTGATCTTTTGCATTTCTGGTCATGTTTATTTGGTTTTTTCTCTCTTTTTCTTGGTCAGTCTAGGTAGGAGTCCATCAATCTTGTTTATCCTTTCAAAGAATGCACTTTTTGTTTCATTGTTTTTTGTATTATATTTTTGTCTTCTATGTCCTGAATCTGGGCCTTTATTTTGGTGATCTGGATTCTTCTGCTGAAGTTAGGGTTTGGTGGTCTTGCTTTTCCAGCTTCCTTAGGTGACTTGTTAGACTGTTGACTTGTGTTCTTTCCATTTTCTTCCTGTGTGTTTGTAGAGATCTGAATTCCCCTCTTAGTACTGTTTTCATGACATCCCAGCATTTGATAAGATGTTTCTCCATTTTCATTTTTTTCCAGGTATATTTTAATCTCTGGTTTGATTTCCATGTTGACCCAAGAATTGTTTAGCATTATGTTGTTTAGTTTCCATGTCTTTGTGGGTTCTGGGTGAACTTTGTTGGTGTTGATATTTATTTTTATTCCACTGTGGTCTGCAAAGGTACATGGCAATATTTCAATCTTATAGCATTTATTTATGTTTGATTTATGGCCAAGGATGTGGTCAATCTTAGAGTATGTGCCATGTGGTGATGAGTAGAATGTATATTCCATGGTTGTGGGGTGGAATGCTCTGTAGGTGTAAATTAATTCCATTTGGTCAAGTGTCACATTGAGGTTCCTTATTTGCTTATTGATTTTTTGTCTTGATGATCTGCGTAGGGTTGTGAGTGAGGTATTTAAGTCTCCAGCTATGATAATGCTAGAGTCAATATCTTTTTTAAGTTTACCTAGAAGCTGCTTTATGAAAGTTGGTATAAAAATATTTTTAAAAAGAAAGTTGGCACTCTTATGTTGAGTTCATATATGTTTAGGAGGGATATTTGTTATTGATGAATTGAATCTTTTATCATTATATAGTGTTCTTCTGTATCTTTTATAATTTTTGTTAACTTAAAGGGTATTTTATCTAATATTTTTTTTTGAGTTGGAGTCTCACTCTGTCGCCCAGACTGGAGTGCAGTGGCCTCTCCTGGCCATTGCAGCCTCGAGCTGCTGGGGTCCAGTGATCCTTCCACCTCAGCCTTCCAAGTAGCTGGAACTACAGGCGCACGCTACCACACCCGGCTAATTTTTTGATTTATTGTAGAGATGAGGTCTCACCAACTTTCCCAGGTGGGTCTCAAACCCGCAGGCTCAGGCAATCCACTCACTTCAGCCTCCTAAGTTGCGGGATTACAGGCTGAGCCACCAAGCCCGGCATTTCGTCTCATATTAAGATCATGACTCCTGCTTTCTTCCCTGTTCCGTTTGCCTGAAATTTTGTTTCTTATCCTCTTACTTTGAGTCTGTGAGTGTCCCTTCTGGTGAGAAGAGTCTCTTTAAGACAATATATTGCCACCTTATGACATTTTATCTATTTTGCCATTCTATGTCTTTTCAGTGATGCATTTAGTTCATTCACATTCTGGCTAATAGTTGAGCTGTGAGAGTTTATCCCTGTCATGAGGTTTTTATAGAGTTTGCTGTTGTTGCTGCTGTTTATTTGTTGTCTCTCTTTTGATTTTGGAGTTGATTCATGTGTGTTTTCAATCTCTTTTCTGGATTCTTGAGAAGAGTTTTGTCATTTTTCTTTGCTTTTCTTCTGTGTTTAATATTTTCTTAAGTGTTTCTTGTAGAGCTGATCTGGAGGCAGCATAAGCTCTCAGGGATTGAATGTCTGGGATAATTTTAATTCTCCATCACTGATGAAGCTTAACTTAGCTGGATAGGTAATTCTTGGTTGAAATAGTTTATCTTTGAGAACTTTGAAGATTGGGCTCCCAGCTCTCCTAGCCTGAAGTGTTTCTGTAGATAAGTCTGCTGCTATTCTAATTAGTCTTTCCTGGTTGGTAGTCTGACATTTTTCTCTTGCTGCCTTTAGGATCTTTTCTTTTATACCTACTTAGTGTAGGCAAATTACTGTGTGTCTAGGAGTTGGTCTTCTCATTTGTTGTCTTGCAGGGATTCTCTGAATCACTTGTGTTTGAATGGTCACATCATTGATGAGATGAGGGAAGTTTTCTTGGATAATTTAATGGATTGTTTGCTCCAGGGTGGTCTCTGTCTCTCTATCTGCCTCAGAGAGTCCAATTGATCTTAAGTTCAGCCTCTTGAAATAATCACTCATCTCTCAGAGGTTTTATTCTGTCTTTTTAAGCTTCATTTCTATGTTTTTAACTGCTTGGGTTAGTTCAATATTTTGGTCCTCAAGCTCTGAGATTCTTTCTTCTGCTTGGTTATCTCTGCTTTCCATGCTGTTCAGTTTGTTATTTATTTCATTCACTGTGCTTTTTATTGCTGTTATCTCAATTATCAACTCCCTCATTCGTTCCTCTTTCTCTCCTCAATTCTATTTATTTTCTCTATTAATGTCTTGATAGCTGGGTTTGTGGTTTAAGACCATTCTGGAAGCTTTTCGTTGTTTGTGTTCTGAAGTCTGTATCCTCAGTGATTGACCTACCAGAGATCTATGTGAGTCTAATATTCTTCCTTTGATTTTTCTTTGTATAGATTTTCCACCCCCTTTTTTACCTCTTCTTTAATTCTGTTGTTCAGGGATAGGAGGGTAACTTTTACTTCTGTTTGCTCAATCTCCTATTCTTCCTTATGTGGTTCCTCTGGTTTTTATTTGATTCTGGAGCTGGACTGTGGGTGGGGCTTGTACTTTTTTGCAGTTTTGAGATTTTATTGAGGGGGTAGTTGTGATTCATAAACTATCTACAGATCCCCATATCTGCTGACTAGTGTGTGGTCACCCCGGAACCCACTTCCCACTGCCTCACAATCTGTCTATGCAGTGGGAGTATGGGTTTGCCTCCCAAATGCAAAATAAAGTAAGAAAAAGGAAAAGAATGGGAAAAGGAAGAAGGGGAGGAGAGGAAGGTGGAGAGAGAGAAGAAGAAAAGGGAAAACAAATAAGCATACCAACTAACATATGAAAAGAGACACAAAGAAAGATAAAAAAGATTAAAAAACGAAAGCATACAGATAACCATATAAACACACAAACTGACAAAATCCCCCTATTGATATACTCTCCCTCAGAAATACCCATACACAAACAGGAAGTCTGAAAGAAAAGCAATAAAATAACAGAAACAAAGCAAGTATGAAAATACTTGCAGAAAGAAGAGAAAAAAACTAAAACAAAAAACAAACGAAGAAAAAAATCAAACAAAGCAAACAAAATAACAAAACTCTATCTGAGGTCATTCTTGTAAATCCAACTTCCTTTTGGTTCTGATCTCCAGCCCCTCCCCTCTGCTCTCAACACAGGCTGATAGGGTTACTCTCAGCACATGGACTACCATGGGAGGAGGGTGGCTTAGATCTGGACTCAGCAGTCTTGCTACCTGTCAAGTCTCTCACTCAGATCTGATGCATCTGTATCTGATCCAGTGTGGGGGAGAGGTGTCTGTCTTCCGAGTCTGATGAGGTTACTTCTAGGTCCCAAGTTGGAGGTTGGGTGGAGCTGAGCAGGGCAATGCAGGTCTCTGCCTGCTCCTGAGACAGAGAAAATGGCTCCGGTTGGCATTTCCTCACCAGTCATGGGGCTCCTCTGCAGCTCTCCCTGATCTTCTCTCTCCACCGATCCATCCCAGTCTCGTAGTGCTCTGCTGACAGAGGTGATGGTGTGGGCCAGTCACCAGGTGATGAAGACTGGATCCTTTTGCTGCCTCTTCTCAGGAGACCACTGAGAACAGTAGATGATCCTGCATGCCAGTGGCTCTAATCTCAGGGCAGTGGGGGTTGCAGTCACCTCCAGAGGAGACCCCTGGGTGCATGAACCCAAGGCTCTCCTCAAACGGACTTTCACTCACCTACTGGCACACACACACTCTTGCAGAGAGTCTTTATGGACACTGGCTTTTGTGGAGACTTTCACAGTCTGACCTGCTCCATTGCCATCTTGCCGGAAGTCCAAAGTTTATTATTTTTAATAAGATCAGCATAATAACCATCCTGAACTACGTTTAAAATTATATAAGAAACAATATTTGATTTTATTCTGACCTTGCTGATTATATTATTCTTTCAAATTATTTTCTTTTAGCCAGGCTCGGTGGCTCAGCCTGTAATCCCGCACCTTTGGGAGGCTGAGGTGAGTGGATTGCCTGAGCCCGCGGGTTCCAGACCCACCTGGGCAGCAAGACCTCATCTCTACAATAAATCAAAACATCAGCCGGACATGGTAGCACATGCCTGTAGTTCCGGCTACTCGGAAGGCTGAGGCGGAAGGATTGCCGGAGCCCAGCAGGTCGAGGCTGCAGTGGCCGGGAGCGGCCACTGCACTCCAGTCTGAGCGACAGAGTGAGACTCCAACTCAAAAAATAAAATTATTTTCTCTTAAATTTCAATAGTTTGGGGGGTACAAGTAGTTTTTGGTTACATGAATAAATTGTATAGTGAGGAAGTCTGGATTTTTATTGTACCTACCATCTGAATAGTGTACAGTATGCCCAAGAGGTCTTATTATGACTCTTAACAATGTTACTGTAGTATCACATAGACAAAATATGTAATGTATATTTTGCTCATGTGTTTTCTTATCCTGCATCTGCACTGTCAAACTAACTTGATCATATCCACTTTTTCATTATTTGCTAACACTTTGATTGAATTAACGAATTGAGCAATCTGGCCAATGAGTCATTTCATATCTGTTGATAAAATTTGTGATGTTTTAAATATTGTATAAAATTTGTATGTATAAAATGTATAAAATTTGTGATGTTTAAATTTTAAAGAAACATTCACTATCTTGCATTTTTCACAGGATGTAATTACTGATGATAATTTATCAGTGATAAAGCTGATTACATGAAACAAGTATAAACTTTTGATATAGTAAAAGAAGTGTGGCTGCCTATGTTAAGAAAAAACTAGCAATATTTTCCAAGACAGTATTTAAACTATGTTTGAATGCAAAATATAGTTTCCTTGGGGAGATAACAAGAAGCAATCTGGATAATTTTAAGTTCTTCCATTTAATAATTTAATAATTCTTGAACCATTATGGTTTATTTTTTAATAGTCTTCACATGGAGGGGATTTTCACACTGCACCAGGGAATCATATCATCACAAAAGAAATAGTGCCTGAGTAAACACCATCTATGGAATCCCTACTTTCTCACCCCTCTCTGTCCTTTGCCTGAAGAAAAACTTTACTGTGGATATAATTTGGTATTTGCATGCTGTGGTAGTCCCCAAAGAATGTGCCTACTATCTAGAGCTATTGAATTTTACATTGGGTGAATGGATGAGGGCATATTGACCAATTTGATAGGGAAAATTATCTGCAACTGCTTCTCTTTTTTTCCCATTGTTCGACACTGACATAAAGTTACTTCTATCTAAGTAAATGAATTCACAAAGAAGCAAAGAAAAATATATCTTGAATACAATTTCCATAATGATAGAGCCCCATCTGATGCTTTCCCCTGTATGCTGTTGGTAAGTCATTTTTGTTTTCTGAAAGCAAATTTACATAGGATGCTCGTTCAGTAGTATATAATTGTGTTTGAACTAAAAGCATTTGAGTATTTATGTTTAATTTAACAGCATCAATACTGTTCTGGTACTCTCCTTTCTCACGTTTCTGTATCAGGTGAAACCATTTCTCCTAAAGCCCCTTGCACTGATCTCCAAAATAGCCACCACAAAACAAAAAGGTAAAAGATGGAAAAGCTGTTCTTGTTAGATCCTGCAAAGTCACATGCAAAAGAAATAGCTTATCAACCTGCCTCACCTAAATAGATGCAATGCCTAATAAATTCAGTGCCTAAACTGGACCCCAGATACACAAATCTTTATACACAGTTACCTTCCCAACACCATCCATGTATATTAGAGTGCTGACAGACCTCCAATGACATAACTTTTTTAAAAATCCTAACAAAGTCCCTAAAAACCATCACAGAGAAAAAGTGAATGATATGAGTATCAAGTGTGACAGAAGCAAAATATGACTTAAAGAAGAGTTATCATTAGAATTTATCTCTCAGCCGGGCTCGGTGGCTCAGTCTGTAATCCCACACCTTGGGAGGCTGAGGTGAGTGGATTGCCTGAGCCTGCGGGTTCGAGACCTGCCTGGGCAACTTGGTGAGATCTCATCTCTACAATAAATCAAAAAATCAGCCAGGCATTGTAGCGTGCACCTGTAATTACAGCTACTTGGAAGGCTGAGGTGGAAGGATCACAGGAGCCCCAGCAGGTCGAGGCTGCAGTGGCCGGGAGCAGCCACTGCACTCCAGTCTGGGTGACAGAGTGGGACTCCAACCCCCCCCCAAAAAAAAGGAATTTGTCTCTCAGTGAATGAACTTGACCTCAATTGTCATCAGTACTGTGAGTCCCAGTTAAGCATAGGTGGGTTACATATATTTGTGCTGTGTCTTTTACTGGTGATAAATTCATCTATATACAATTATAGGAACTAGGGTTGGAACAGATATCAGGTCATGAAGCAGGATTCCATCCTGTGACTGTATGTAGATGCTTCCTATATCCACCTTGAAATTTCATAATAGACTCTATTGTAAATATGTGGCTCCATTTTATTTCCTCTATTTACATGCGTCCCATGAATTATTCTTCAGAATTATCTGGGACTCACTGCTTTGCACAAATACTGCTTTCTTCCTAGTCTTCATTTCAAATATAATGACGTCCTTTGATAAACGTAGAACCACAAATGCAATCTTTACTACTCACTAATATATTCAACTTTAACTGCAGTGGGAAATGTGATCTCTTGAGTTTTCTTCTGATTATTTAGCCATGCCACCTTGTGGGAACCTATAAAGTAATCCCAATGCTTATATAGCATTGTTTAAGCAAACAAACCAGAAAGACCACACCAAACAGCAGTAAAGTTGCCATTTCCCACACGAATCAGCAAAAGAGGGATTTGTGAAATTGTGATTTTTAAAAAAACTGCAAGCCGGGCTCAGTGGCTCAGCCTGTAATCCCGCGCCTTTGGGAGGCTGAGGTGAGTGGATTGCCTGAGCCCGCGGGTTCGAGACCCGCCTGGGCAGCGAGACCTCATCTCTACAATAAATCAAAAAATCAGCCGGGCGTGGTAGCGCATGCCTGTAATTCCGGCTACTCGGAAGGCTGAGGCAGAAGGATCGCCGGAGCCCAGCAGGTCGAGGCTGCGGTGGCAGGGAGCGGCCACTGCACTCCAGTCTGGGCGACAGAGTGAGACTCCAACTCAAAAAAAAAAAAAAAAAACTGCAATATATATTTTCTTTCTCTTTTCTCTGTCTTTTCTAAGGTGACAAAGAATATAAATACAGTAAAATCTAATTAATTCAGATTCCACTCATTTATAATAGTTGTAATTCAGGCAAGAGCCAGGTATAATGCTTAAACTATCTAATGTTTCTCTGTTCAGTGATTTTTTTTAAAGAAGGAAGTGTTTTCTGTTTTCACTCATAAGTGGGACCTGAACATTAATCACAACAGTACAAGGGAAGGATCATCAGTCGCTGTGGGAACTGTGGGGAGCGGGGGATGGAGGGGGCATATAACAGCACAAAGGTCCTAAACCAGAGGAAGTGAGGACCAGTTGAAGGCCCAAATTTCAACTGAATGTAGATTACTTAGGTACCTAATGCTGACTTGTACCCCACATCTCTACAATGAAATAAAGTTAAAAAAAGAAGAAAATGTTTTCAACTCACATCAAGCATATCATACCATCTTTTATATACATATATTTCATATATTAATGGTAGGTTTATTTGTATACATTAAAATGAATCTTCTGAGGTCCTTAATTAAGTTCAACATTGACTGGCGCTAATTGCTGATACTACTTGAAATTATTAAGGAGTTATTTCAAAGAGAACCTCTGTGATCTCAACTCTTCTGTAAGTCGGACTGGCTTATAGGGATTTTTGTTTTTGTTTTTAATAAATAAAGTTAAGCCGGGCTCGGTGGCTCAGCCTGTAATCCCGCGCCTTTGGGGGGCTGAGGTGAGTGGATTGCTTGAGCCCGCAGGTTCGAGACCCGCCTGGGCAGCGAGACCTCATCTCCACAATAAATCAAAAAATCAGCCGGGCGTGGTAGCACATGCCTGTAATTCCGGCTACTCAGAAGGCTGAGGCGGAAGGATCGCCGGAGCCCAGCAGGTCGAGGCTGCGGTGGCCGGAAGTGGCCACTGCACTCCAGTCTGGGCGACAGAGTGAGACTCCACTCAAAAAAAATAATAATAATAATAAATAAATAAATAAAAAGTTGAACTAATATTAAATTGGGGGGGGAACCAGGTGAGTGATCAGAACAGAATCTGAAGCCAGACTTCATGAGGTATATAGTGGGCTTGCCACCTACAATGTCTGTAAACTCTTTGACCAGTGATTGAATGCCTCTGTGCTTCAATTTTCTCATCAGTAAAATTCTCTATTAGTACCTATTCCATAGACTTACCACTGATAAACGTATTAAACTTTTGGAATGTGTGGCACACAGTAATCACTACACAGATTTTCTTTTTCAAATGAACAACCAAAATCCTTGAGGCTTGCTTTAATTTCCCATGGATTTTTATAAAACTAAATTAACAATACTTGCCTGCACTGACTACTTAGGCCTTAGAAATAGTTTTCTGCAATTATTGTTTTAGAGAGGACCTGGTTCCTTGTTATATATTATTCTGCTATGTATTACATTTCATGTGTAATTAGAAATAAAATATAGAGTACATTAAAGAGGGGTGGGCGTAGATAAGGCTCATGTGCTGTGGAAGGTTACCTGGAGGCACCACCATCTCAGTAATGTGGACAATCTCAGCTTTCCAGGTCTGGTCTTGCGAACAGAATGGTTTCCTGAAATATGCAGATCAGGAGACGCCTACTGTCATTGGACCTTACTATCAGGAAGCTGGCCCAAGCTGACCCAGCCCTCCTGGACACTTGAGCTTTGTGGGCACCTAAGGCTGCAAATTACATGGATGCTGCCATCATGTGGACACTATAACTATGAGCTCTACACTAGAACCTTACTGGTCATGTCAATACCAAGTGCTCTTAAATACTGAGGTTATGTGATCTCTTTGGTCATGTTGCCACTGTGCTCATGTGGTGTGTCCAGCTTTTCCAGTCATTAGAGTATAGTGGACTCCTGAACTCTGCCACTCATGTGGATTCTTCCTTCATGTGGCCATTTCTGGTTACCAGTTTGTGGGAAGCCTCAGGGCTCCAAGTCACATAGATCAGCGGTCCCCAACCTTTTTGGTATCAGGAACAGGTTTTGTGGAAAACAATTTCACGGAGAGGAATGGGGGAGTGAGGGGAGGGGAGGGATTCATCAGGCATTAGATTCTCATAAGAAGCGTGCAACCTAGAACTCTCACATGTGCAGTTCACAATGGGGTTCATGCTCCTATTAGAATCTAAAGCCACCTCGGATCCAACAGGAGGCAGAGCTCTGCTCCCCAGCTACTCACCTTCTGCTGTGTGGCTGGGTTGCTAACAGGCCACGGCCCACTACAAGTCAGTGGACTTGATGTAGATGACCTACTCTTTAGGGTTATGTGGATGCTATGGTCATGTACACCCTTCCCACCCATCATAGGTACAGTGTCAGGCTCAGTCTGCTCTGTAGCGTGAAGGTTGTGAGGTACTGAACCCTGCAAATCCTTGCATCAGCAGTCACATGGCTTCTACCATCACATGGCAGGCAAAGCTTTTGTAGTCATGTGAGCAACACACTAACCAATGGCTGTTGCTCCCATGGTCATGTGCCAGGCTCTGGTCAAGTGGGGTTCCACCCTCACAGTCACATGAAGATTGAGTGTTCCTGAACTTGTATCAGTCAGGAGGTTCCAGAGGTTATGTGACCTCGCCTATGGTTAGATACGAGGATCTGCTTTTTAGGTATAAGGAAAGTCTCCTGAAGGCGACCTTCCAAGGAGTTAGACCTACAGGTGTAGAAGATCTTTTGAATTTTGAGCCCCACCATTCCAGCTCAGGCCAAACTGTAATCAGACTCTGACTCAGATCCCAACCTTTCCACCAACTTTTCTATTCCGCCATGATGGATGGTATACTTGCAGGAGGGGCACTGACTGGTAATAGAGTTTTACTCAGTGAATTGGGCTATAAATAAGTTCCAAATAGCAGAGCGCCGGAGAAGGGGTTAGGAGGAGGTGGGGGGAGGTCTTTCCAAACGTGGAAAACTTGTGTACACCTGGCAGAGAAAGCATGTGTGGGAGAGTGGGAGGGGTACGTGTGTGGGATATGGTGTGTGTGTGTGTGTGTGTGTGTGTGTGTGTGTGTGTGTGTGTGTGTGTCACTCTTGGACTCACAGGAGCTGTTGTTGGTAGAGAGTGAAGTGTAGGAAGAAAAAGAACCAGGGCGGAATTTGGGGTTGGGGGTGGAGGTTGGGTAGGGTAGGGGGTGCAGGTGGGATGGGTTGGGAGGTGCAGGTGAAGAAGGGTAGGGGGATGGGAGGCTGCAGTGGTTCATGGATTTTTAAGTCATCTCTCAGTGGCAGGGCTATGGAAGCCTGGTCGGATCCCCCCTTCACCCCCACACTAAAGCCACACCCTTGCCTGTCACCCTACCTGATTCACTGTACAAGTGAAGCCATCCTCTGTCCTCTGACCATGTTGTTGTTAAGGACACCTAAGATTTCCTGGACGCCAACTTGTATAAACAGTTTCAAATCCAATATATCTGTCTCTAGTTCTGTAAAGATTATTTTCATGATTTACTTTTCCAGTAAACATTCTAAACATGTGCTCAGGGAAGAAGCATAGGAGGGAGACAGAAAGGGAGGAGTGGAACTGGAGAGGGAAAGAGGAAACTCTTAAAAAGAATTTGACATTTCAATGAAAGTGTCAAAGTAGTCATGATGTGTGAAGATTCAGAATTTATTTATTACACTTAATTTGAAGTTCATTAGTTTTACAGAGTACGTTTGGGAGTGTGGCTACAATCTTTTTGTACATATGATCTCTAAATGGGCTTAAAATAGTACAGCTTGACACTATTCATTTCTGATTTTCTTCCTTCATTTTCTAATTATTGTTTCTTAGATTGCTTCCTGAAAATTCTCTCCTTTTCTCCAAGTGGAAAATTACAGTGAATGTATTTCCAAAAAATATTAAGTAAAATCATAAGTGGTACATTTGGTTCCTCAAGAAAATAATATTGGATGAATAAAGTGGAACAACCAGTAAGACTGTGCCAACATTTATGGGGCTCTAAATGTTGCTTGACAGAATAAAGAATATTGTCACTTGTGATAGTTTATATGTAACTTAAATACGTTACTTAATTTTCTCTCATTTCAGCATTTCTAAGATTGTTCTGCAAAACACTCAGGCCAAGAGAAAGCAACAGCAAAAATGTGCTCTGCCTGAAAGAAGTATGGTACATACAGAACTGAAAGTAAAAAAATGTTCATATTGTGGGAATTTTTTGGATAATATGCTAATATACAACATGAATCTCAAAGCAAGGGGTGATTTTCCCAAATTATGTGGGACTGGAGCACCTTTTCACTGAGTATTTGAGGTACTAGTACTCTTCAGAAAATATTAGAGGACACTGTTTAAACTAAAACTTCTGACACTTTAAAACCTTGTGGCTTTGATGTTAGGAACAAGTGAATGTAGGTTTGTAATAATTGTCATCTGTTCTGCTCATTAAGAAATTGTTTATTGTGCTTTAATTCATCTTAGCTGATGTAATTAGTCTCTCCTGTTTGAATTTTTCACTTTTTCGTTATTCAAAGATACCCCCAATTTACAAGCATGCTTCTGATACCATGGTGGCAAAAAATAAGTGCATAAAGACAAGTCATTAGGAAGTGTTATATATGGCAACAAATAAGTGCTACACTCATGAAAGCAGGATATCACTTACCTGTAAGGATGGGCAGGTGCAATACCTCTCATTTTACACAAAGAATCCACTTACTTTTTCAAGACCATTTTTATTATCATTTAATAATTATAGCTGTCATATTTTGAGCCCCTGTTATATGTCAAGCACTGTGATAACTTCTTCATGTAAGTTATCACGTTTAACTCCCAGGAAAATCTTTACGGGTGAGACATAGGAGTCAGGAGAGGCTGAGTGATCCTGTGCTTATAGGCAATCCCCTATCCTCAGTGGCTTATTTCTCACACATGCTACATGTCCATGGCAGGCGTACGTCCTTCACAAGATGGTGAATGTTGGGGTCTGAGCGATTCTTATTGAAATGATCTCAGTGACCCAAACTGATGGAACAGCCACTATCAAAAAATGACCAACTACTTTGCCAGAAGGGAGAGAGTCCTACAAGGTCTTAAACCAACAACTAAAGGTTCTGGCCCAGACGTAACCCATGTCACTCACAGCCCATTGGCCAAAGCTAGTCACATACATGGCCCTGCACAAAAAGAGACAACCTCGAAGGGCAGTTCTACCAGGTGCCTGGAACTGGGGAGAATGAAAACACTTTGTAAAGAGCAGCATTGACTATTCCATGAAGGAAGTGAAGCTCAGGGAAGTTAAATACTTGCCTAACATCACATTGGTCATAGTGACAGAACCAGGATTTGAATTCACACAAGTATGATTTCAAAGTTGGTGCCCTTTTTACTCCTTTCTACACTGTATACTATTCTCTTAAATGAGTGAGTGTGCGTGTGTGTGTGTATACATTTTTTTTCAGTTACACCATTCCTTCTCCCTTAATCATCTGATATTCCAACAGTTGAATTGAACAGTCAAGATGACATCGGTTAAGGACACCAACATTGATAAGTCAAAGGTCATTTTCCAAATGAGAAAATGTATTGGATATTTGCATATGCATTGTACTCAGGGATAAAAATTAGAAAAATAAAACTAGATGGTAGATGAAAAGACTGTTTGTTGATCATTTGCTTAATAAAAAAAGAAGCTTAATGGTTTTCCACTATATTAAGGAAAAATAATAAATGTAAGAGCATACATTAATGAAACTAAAAACACATGTGATAGAGGTGAACAAAAATGCTAGATATCAGTGTTTCAGAAACACAGGATAAGGTTAAAATCTCTGGCCACATGAGCAGAGAAAACTGGGAGATGATACAGATAAGCCACTTTCGGAATGAAGACGGTGTCATGTTTGCAGTTACAGAAAAGATTGAAAAGACAAGATAATATTATGAAGAAGATATGCAGATAATTTGAAACTTTAGATTAAATACATACATTGCAGGAAAAATTATGACTTTCCAAACTGAGGAAACAGAAAGTCGTATTATTATTAAAAGTATTCCTGACAAGGAATACATGTGAAGGCAAAATTGCCAGCCAATCTCAATTAGTTACATAAATGTCAATAATATAAATAGATTAATAACACGCTAGATACAACTATGGGTAAAACGGTTATCAAAATAATAAATCACACCAAACAGCACCTTTAATAGCAAAATGTTAAAGGAGGCATTCTCCTTACAGTCAGAGGAGAGACAGAGATGAGTGGTATGATAAATTCTGTTCAGTGTTGTACTATTACAGAAAGCTGTTATCTATGCACACATACAGATAAATTAATACATGTATAAAAGTGAAAATAAACAAAGCTGTCGTTGTGATTGTCTTCATGTATAACTCAAGAGAAGTGACAGAATATTACAATTAATAGAGATTGGCAGGTTTGTTGGATGTAAGACTAATATATACAAAATCATTGTAACAAATAGAAAACAGCGTCTTCATTGTGAATATACCACATACAGTAGCAAACATTATGTTTTGTGAAATACATGATTAATCGGCTCACTTGACAACACTTTTAAACATTAAACATTTAAACTCGAGAAGTTAAACAATTTTCCCCAGAGAAAGACCTTAAAATTAATGCTCAGGAACTCAAAAGCTGTAATAACACAAAGTGGCATTATTTTCCTATTCTGTCATCTGAACAGAAAGTCAATGAATCTAAGTGTATTATTTAAAGTTTCTCTTAGGCCAAGCATGGTGGCTTACACCTTTAATCCCAGCACTTTGGGAAGGGAGGCGAGAGAATTGTCTCAGCTCAGGGGCTCGAGATCAACCTGGGCAACTTGGCGAGACCTTGTCTCTACAATAAAATTTTAAAAATTAGCCAGGAGTGGAGGTGCATGCATGTATTTCCAGCTACTTGGAAGGCTGTGGCAGAAGGATTGCCTGAGGTCAAGACTGCAGTAGCCATGAGTGTGCCACTGCACTCCAGCTTGGGCAGGAGAGTGTGACTCCCACTCACACACACACAAAAATAAAAATTTCTCTTTAACAGTGAGCTTTACTGCTTCTCTCTCTCTCTCTCTCTCTCTCTCTCTCTCTCTCTCTCTCTCATCTGTCTCTCTGTCTCTCATCTCTATCTCTATCTCTATCATTTGGATCTCTATCTCTATCTCTATCTCTATCTTATCTATTTCCCCTACCCTTGCATAGCTATGTTTCAGTCAATTATGGACTGTATATACAACAGTGGTTCCACAAGATTATAAGGGAGCTTCCTTATGCCGATGTACTGTTTTATCTTTTAAACCATATTTTTACTGTACCTTTTCTTTGGTAGGATACACAAATACCATTGCAATACAATTTCCTACAGCAATTGTAGGCAGTAACCTGCTGTACAGGTTTGCAGCCTAGGAGCATAGGCTACACCATATAACTGAGGTGTATAGTAGACATTTAATCTAGGTTTGTGTAAGTACACTCTGACGTTTGTACCACAACAAAATTGCCTAACAACGCCTTTCTCAGAAGGTGTCTCCATTGTTAAGTTGCATGACTGTATATATTTAAACACCATCTGTATAACAAAATTTAAAAGAACAAAATATTTAAAAAGCTGGAAGAAAATATTTGCAACCCGTATTGCAAATATAGGGTAAACATATTTGATCCCTTAGCCAATAGAGAAATAGATCAAAGATTGTAACGAAGAATGCACATAAAAAGCAACGTAAATGTGCAATGAAACATTTGAAAACATGCCTAACCATGTAACTGATAAAATGTCAAACTCTCATACTATGTAAAACAGGTAAACATCAACACAGTATATATAGGTCAGTCACACGTTTGTGAAAGAGTATGCTTCTACATTTGGAAATATCTGCGCTTTTTAATTAAGATATGCAAAAGATTAACGTAATGTGCATCAAATTATTAATAATGAATATCTTCTGGTTGTGGTGGGAGTGCAGGCAGGACAGTTAATATCCTGATATATTCACGTGGCAAAATGAATAAACCACAAAAATGTTATTTTCAAATATAGGTTATGAAACATTACTTTAAATAAACAATAATTATTCCTGTCCTGAAATGACCGTTTCCTTCTTGTTTCTTATTTTAAAATATATAATTCAGAGTTACCATATTTAAGTGGTTACAACCCTATGCTGAGAAAGTTTGTGGACAGAACTTCCTACGTCAGTGCAAGGAGGCCACAATGTGCACATATGTAATGCTCCTAGGGCGGTGGCAGGCTCTCAGAAGTTAGCAGCGGGTGTCAGGATATGTCACATTCACAGCTCAGCAGTGATTCATAGTCTAGCATGGGTATCAGGTTACCTCTTCCCAGGAGAGCTTCTGTAAAGTCTGTTCATATTAGGACACCAGAGGGAAGGTGCTGCATTAGACGTAATGCATTTTACAGCATAATTTAAAAACATAAGTCATATGCCTGATATACAAGGAAATCTGACTAGCTAAAAGAGTTGTGTTCACATGTACCAACAGGTAATTTAGAGAACGTGAATGGCAATCAGCATATGTAAACATTTCTCAACTACACCAAAAATTAAAGAACTGTAATAAAAAGCATTGAGATATATAAGTATATAAGCAAGATACAGAACACAATATGCAATATATATTTTTTGAGGAATATATATTTTCATGAGGACACATGTCATTTTAAAATATAAACAAGCCCACAGAAACGTGTCTGGAGAATATTTACAAATCGACTGAGTGATTATCTTGAGACAGGACATAGTAAAAGGGAAGATACAACATAATGCCTCTGATAAGTGTATTTTCAAGGCCTGAGGGACACAGTACACTGATTTTTAACTAGCAAAAACACTAAGATAAAATTATGACAGCATAAGATAAACCTATTTGTGGTTTGACTTTCACAACTAATGCTGAAAAAGTATATTTCTGGACATTAAAAAATTGTATATATATTGTAACATAAAAGGGAAGTTACAGCATTCTTTTTATAGTCCCCTCCCACACACACACTCATCCACCCAGCTGTGTTTAGAGGGACCAAAGGACATATACTGTCACATGCTTTAATGCCCATGGGCTCTATCTGCATCACCACTTAATGCTTTCTTTGCCATATAAATTCCAGAAAGTTTCTTCTGCTGGGCTTTTACAGGAGGAGCCTTCCTTCTTTTTTTTCCCTCCCTTTTTCCTAGGTCTCCTTGCTGAAAGGAGATAGATAGCCACATTGCAATTCTGGATCAGGTCACCAGATGGCACTGACCTCCAATTTCAATTTTATTTTCCAATGAAAAAAAAATCCATTTGACAAAATGAGCAAATTTTATTTTGAATGACAGTTATGAAAAAGTATGTGAAATAGAATCACAATTAATTCCTTAACTCAGTAATTAACACTTTTCACTTACTACTTTATTTTTAAGTTTTGTAGAGGATGGTTGTCAAATTTCAGCTTGCATCAGAATCACCTGGTAGTCTGGAAACAAAATAGAGAGCACATGTACCCCCATAAAATTGTACCAAAAAAAAGGGAAGAAATGATTGTTAGCACCAACCCCAAGAATTTCTGATTCAGTACGTCTGGGATGGAGTCTAAGAATTAGCAAGTTCCTGGATGATACTGTTGCTGCTGGTCTGGAGACCACACTTCCAGAACCATTAATACAGATCATAAAAACAAAAATAAGACCCGCCTGGGCAGCGAGACCTCATCTCTACAATAAATCAAAAAATTAGCCGGGCGTGGTAGCGCATGCCTGTAATTCCGGCTACTCGGAAGGCTGAGGCGGAAGGATCGCCGGAGCCCAGCAGGCGAGGCTGCGGTGGCCGGGAGCGGCCACTGCACTCCAGTCTGGGCGACCGAGTGAGACTCCAACTCAAAAAAAAATGACAAAACAACACTTACCCTTTATAGAGTACCTACAAAATCACATTGCGCTGAGAGTGCTAGTAGACAAATGTGGTTTGGGGTCAAGGCAACAAGATCATATTGTACAGTATGTCCATAGACTCAAGCAATGGATGCCACAATGTTACTCCCTCTAAAGCATGAGGGGATCAGTCACATGCTTAATAGAACAGCACAGATTTCCCCACATGGGCATTAGTGTTTTCATCACATCTCCCATCCTTTGGAGCTCTGTGGGTAAAGAATTGAGCTACTGGTTCCCAAATAGACAGCCTGAGGTGCAGGGATCTACAGTAACTGCCTAAATCACACTTGACCCAGTCCAGGCTGGCTTCTAACATGCCTGCTCCTGCCAGTGCTTCTCCTGACCTGGTACTCTTTATCAGTTTAAAATACAACACATTTTCTAGGCTCTGTTTATTATTATAAAGGTAATCCTCACTCATTTTGGACCATGTGGAAAACGCTGTCAAATACAAAGAAGAAAATATATCCAGCACATCTGTTCCTTTAGGACAAACACAGTTAATATCTTGGTGCACTTTGTTATAGTATTTTTCTGTACTTTTATATAAACCCATGAAGGTAGATACTTGCATTTGTGAAGAGTGACTTCTATTTCTGGGGAAGTGATGGAATTGCTATCAGGACACAGATCCTTTGAATATTGCCTTCTGTACAGCAGTTTCTTTGCACTGTCTCTTCATTGCATGATATAGTGTGTAGTTATCCCATCTTTATGAAAAACGTGTGTATAAACATGCTGTCTTACTCTGTTCTGGCTACTATAGTGAAATACTATAGAATGGGTGGCTTAAACTACAGAATTTTATTCCTTGTAGTTTTGGAGGCTGGGAAGTTCAAGATAAAGGTGTGTCAGATTCATTGTCTGGTGAAGGACTCTCTTCATGGCTCTCATACAGCCACCTTCTTGCTGTGGGTCTTCCTCGGTGCATGCTCGTGAAGAAAGCATCATTATTAATGTTTTACTGATGATCATCCCCAGGAATGTCAAAGATAAACCTCATTTCCAGGTAAGTGGCAACAGTACAATTCAGCTGCTGGACCTTGCCATAGTAAACCCGAAACCTGTTTTGTAGATGAGGGCTTCCGGGGTAAGAACTGGTAGTTGAAAACTTTTCTTATATTGTGCCTGAGCTTCATCATGCCCACATGCTAGGCAACTCCACTTAGTGATGAAGATAATGGTGGGGAGGAAATTCTGCCCCATGTCTAGGAGACATAAGGATCGGAAATTCCTGAAGTGATGAATAATTCAGACAGAAGAACAGGCTTCAGACATCAGGAACTTTTCTAAGCCCAAGCTTTTCCCACTGCGTCCTGTGGCCTCATAGGCTTGGAATGCTTGCCATGTCTAATCTTCCAGTAGATTGACAATTACTCTAGTGTATTCTTCAAACATTGGTAATTGACTACATTGTCTTTTAATAAAAAAAATCAATGAAAATTTAAAACACTTGCACTGAAAAAATGCTAAAAAGAAATATAAGGCAGAAAAATTGTTCACATGTATTACAGACATCAGGTTAATATTCATTATATATAAGAATGTGACGATAGGGCTTGATACGGTCCCAACATACGTCTGTTTTTTAACAGAGCACCTTTCACTCTCAAAAGTGTCAGTTTGAACAATAAATTATAGTCATCTTCAATATAAAGAATTCTTTTGTACTAGTGAAAAAATGAATAAAGGATAACTTCCAATGTTCATAAAAACCAATATAAAGTTCCAACAAACCTATGGAAACTCAAACATATAAGAATTCTTTATAACATTCTTTTACATGTTATAAAGAAACACAAATAAAAAAATTAAGATTTAATAAGTAAAAAAAGGAAAGGGGTAGATGAACAAGTTGTCTCATTTTCTGCTGAAGTTTATATATGCATTGGTGTATATCTATATTGTGTATATATGTATTTAGAATCTTTTACATAAAAGTATGTCTATATGCTAGTACATTATACGGGGATAGAAATGTTTGTAGAACATATTAGGACTCTATTAAGAATGTTTATCTTGGAACGGTAAACTAAGCACAATTTTATTTTCTATCTATTCTTTTCTTTATGGTTTGTTGTTTTGTAATTCAGAAAAGTAATCAAGATAAAATGTTTAAAGCACAGGAAAATTTTTGTTATGATCTTATTCACACAACTAATGCTATAGGAACATGAACTTGGAAAGGTATTCAATATGAAGCATAAAACAGATTGCACACTGTATGTACAGTATGTTCGGTTCATTTATTGTTGATAATACTTCTATGTGTATGAGTAAGTACACGTTATAAAGCCAATATGTCTAAAAGGATATGATCCGAAAATTCAAAATATCCACGCGTGTGCGCGCACACACACACACACACACACACACCCTGATAATTTTTTCACAGACACACAGTGGTGGCTTTCTCTTCATCTGAGGCACGCGTGGAACTGCCTGTGCCACTCAAGCCCCCAGCAGGCCCTGTTTGGTAGGTCAGGCCAGAGGCCCCGCCTTCTTCAAATCCTTACAAAGCCTCCTTCCACAGATATTCAGAGATGTACTTCTGGATTTGACCACCAGGTGGCAATTATCTCGATCGTCTACCAAGCTACAACGGAAAGGCAACATTTTGCAAAGACAAAGACAATATGAAATGAATAGTCTTAAATATGTTTGAAAAATTCATATGAAGAGAAAAAACTTAACCTGTGTGTGCTGTTTCATTTGTTGATAATGACTTCCAAAGCTGAGTATCTCATAATCATTGATTTATTCAGCACATATTTGGAGGGCACTGCCAGATAGAGTCCATTTGTCCATCCCACTCTTTTTTCTGAAGCTTAGATTCTCATTGTCATCTGCCTACGGACATGTTCACTTTGAGAAACACTACTACAATTCCTTTGTACATGAGTAGAGTGAATGTGTGTTTCTCTAATGTTAAACTGGAGAGTAAAGAATCAAACAGGATAACTCATTAAGTAATAAAAAGAAATGGCACAAATGTATTTCCCTCTTCCAAACCCCAAAACGAAACATATGCTACAAAAAATAGCACCAAAACTCACAAACTGCATAAATGTGTGCAAACTGCATATCTTGTTATATATTTTCAAATGCTCTTTAAAACAGTTATGCTATTTTTTTAACATCAAACACTTATGGAATGAAGGACTCTGGTACTAACATTTCTAATATTTTGTAAAGGCCTACTATGATCCAGACATTCTCCATAGTTTATCTGATATTCTACTTTAAAAAAAATTCTGGTAGGCAGGATTTTTGCTACTTGACATTAATCTATTTTTTATTGTTTTCCATGTATTTGTACATATGATAAAATGTTATATATATGCATATATATGATAAAGATTAATTTACTATCTATAAAAGGCCATGCTGATAAAAGGGCTGGAGACAAAGCAAATTGGTCACCACCAAGATTAATCACACGTTTGCAGTCACCAGTGCAGAGAGCAGCCTAGTGCCACAGAGACAAACTACCACCGCCCCCTGCCTCCCCACCGCACAACCATCCTTATGCCCAAAACCTCATGATGAAAAATGGCTAGGTGGAGGACAAAGCTCACTTTAGAGCTTGTGAATATTCTCAAAAGGAAAGACAAAGAGTGCCAGCATAGATGGAGCCAATGAGAACTTTCAGTTCGATTGTACAGAGATACAAGTCCTACTCAGTTTTGCACATCTGAGTGCATGTGAACCATCTTGGGCACACTGTGCTAGAAGGTAATCAAATAAGACTTCTCAGTTTATTGCTCAATGTATAAGTTCATCTTTTCAAGCAGAAAGTCTATTGCCTTTTCATGTAGACATTCACCTTTCCATTTTAAAAAAGTACTCATACCTTCTGCCAAATCATTTCTTTTCCTAGTACATGAAAATGGGTCATCTCAACAGGAGAACAAGAATTTCTTTGTATTCAGGTATGTTTATTTTGAGAATTTAATAGAGAGTATTTATACTGGGACTGGGGAGTTTTTGGTCAAACATCTCTTGAGTAGGAATCAAAGCAACTTAATTTTGTTCAAAATTTGTATGGTTTGAATTTATATTACCCATAAACAAATATATTGTCATCCATTCTTACGCTGATGTTTGCATTCAAATAAAAATATTTAATTCAAGAAAAATTATTCAGTGGGAAATTGTTTTCTGTATGCTTTCTGCCTACTTTTGACAATGAGGGGTTTGTGTTGATAGAGATTTTTTAATCAAATGACAAGTAGGTTTCTCTCTTTGTAAGCACTGTCCATGCATTAGCAGATAAAACTTTATAAATGAGGTTAAAAGGTGTACTAAGTCTTTCCCATGAACAGGATTTTAAAAATAGTATTCAAGGCTCGGCAAAGACTGCTGTTGACATTTTGTATTCTAGACATCCGGATCCGGTTGACATTTCCACTTTCATTATGTGAACTTGCAACCGAGATTTGCATGAATAAAAGGTTATTTATTCCTAGTCTTTTCTCTGCAACATGTTTTATGCCCTTGATTTCCTGATCTATAAAATGCAGATCATTACTCTTTGCCAAAAAGGAGAATGCGGTCATCCAACAAGAGTCAATATAAACTGAGAATCCCTGTACAGCACGATGAAGTATTAGCGTGGCAGGCAAAAATGAAAGCTGTTCTTATTTTGGAAAGGCTCATGGGAGCCGAACATAGTTTCCTCAACTTTTCTTATTGAATATTACATTAATCCTAGATAGTTTGACTTTGGGGCAAATATTTTCATTAACCTCCATAATACCCAGACAATTAAAAAAAAACCTCAACTCCCTATGCCCAGATAAAGCATGTAATATAAGCATCTTTGTGTTCCTGCTCTTAATTTTGGTACCTTTCTTTTTCTACTTCGAATTCTCTAATTGAATTTTTGCTTATATAAATATAATTGTGAAATATTAATCATGTCTTTCTTTAATCTTTTGATAACATCTGTTTTTAGATGTCATAGTCATTCAAATAATATTAGTTTACAACAGAGTAAAAATAGTTAACTCAAGGTACATAATTTTGTCCACACAATGTTTAATTTTAAAATAGTTGCCAACAATAACATTGAAAGATTAAATATATAAATCTGGCTTATCTTGAAAAATGAGATTTGTCCAAAGGGGTCTACATTCCTACATTCCCTTAAGAAACTGGCTGGAGCTGAGTAGTGACTTCCTTATCCCAGTTCTCCATGGTTCCTGCCACTCCATGTAGTATGACTCCTCACACTTACACAGTACATTCATTTTGATTATTGCTGTCACTTTTTTTACAGTAAAGAGAAAAGTGAATTATTTTTAGCCAAAATGGTAGATTTTAAGCATTGCCCTCACAAATAAATAATAAGTAACTGAGGTGCTGGATATGTGCGTTAGCTTGATTTAATCATTCTACAATATATACAGAGAGCAAAACATCATTTTGTACCTTATAAATATATACAATTATTATTTGTAAATTAAAAATTTTATTTAATTATTCATTCATTTATTAGAGATGGGGTCTCGCTATGTTGCCCAGGATGATCTTGAGCTCCCAAGCTCAAGCAATCCTTCCACTTCAGCCTCCTGAATAGGTGGCACTAGAGATATAAGCCACTATGCCCAGCTAAAAAATAAAAAAACTTTTAAAGTTGATGAAAAAAAAACTGAGAGTGCTGTTCATTTCAAGAAAACAGGAGAGAGAATAAGCTTGTGGTAGCAAAGCCTCTTCCGGTGATTTTTATATACCTCTGCTTCCATTATCTACATTATCAACTTGACTTCCATATGCCTTTGAATTTGACTTTCCTGGATTTAAAAGTTTTTTATGTCACATTATAAAAGTGCCTCATGGTCTTTCTGAAGATAATATCATAAATATTCACATTTTAGTATTTTTAAGCAAATAAAGGAAAAGCATTTCTAAAGAAACTTTTCAAAGACACATTATAAAAATGTTTGATAGGACATAATGAACTTTCATTTTCCACCTTTGCTGCTGGCAGATCACAATGGGGTAGTGAAAGATAATACATCTTCGATAAATTCAGTTCTGCGGCAAGTTACCTCTGGCCATGATATTTTCCTCTGACTCAAGAGTGATGCAGGGACAGTATTTCAGCTGTGCCAGTTCACATTATAGGTAGATATTGGTCTGAATAACGTTTGCTTATTTTCAGAATGGTTTGCTTTATGTTCTTACAAGAATTGTATCACAAAAAGTCAACATAACTCAAAGTGCTTAAAAGCTTAGGGAATGAATTTGGTGGATTTGCACTGCCCATAACAGAAGCAACTCCTACTATTTTCTACATTTGTAATTTTTATTCATGAATCATAGAAAACTATTTACTGTCAAATGTTCTCTTTCAAAATTTTAAGTATTTTATCTATCCATAGTCCCTGCTGGTCTTTGCGCGTTTGTAGCCATTTGGTTATACTACGAAGACAGGTTTGTTTATTTGTCCATTTGTTTTGACCAATTTTGCAGAGGTAATATCTGCTTTGTTTACAAATAAACATATGGCCTGCAGTCCACTCCTAGGTACATACAAAAGAGAGTTGAAAACAGATATTCAAGCAAAAGTTTGTATGTGACTGTTTACAGCAACATTAATAATAATAGTTAAAAGGTAGAAACAACCCAGTGCCCTTCAGTGGATAAATGTACAAGGGAAATGTGATGTATCTATACAATGGAATATCATTCAACCATACAAAGATCTGACACATGCTACAACACGGATCAACCTTAAAAACATTATGTTAAGAAAGAAGTCAGATGCAAACAGTCATATATTATATGATTCCACTTGTATGACATGGTCAGAAATGAAATTCTAAAATATATTTACTTAACCTAAAATAAAGGCAAACAAGGAAGAATAGAGAATTTTAAAGAGATACATTTAAAATAGCAAAATATTAGAATTAAATCAAATTCTACTGATAGTTTCTTCTTTTTTTTTTAAGAGACAGAGTCTGGCTCTGTCCCCCAGGCTAGAATGCAGTGTCACGATCATAGCTCACTGCAGCCTTGAACTCCAGGCTCAAGCAATCCTTCTGTCTCAGCATCCTTAGTAGTAGGGACTACAGGTGCACATCATCAGGCTTGACTAATTTTCTAAAATTTTATGTAGAGATGTGGAGTCTCATTATGTTGCCCCAGGCTGATCTCGAACAATTGGCCTCAAGTGATCCTCCCACCTTAGCCTCTCAAAGTTCTGGGATTACAGGTGTGAGCTACCACATCCAGCCTGATAGTTACTTTAAATTTTAATACACTAAACACCCCAATTAAGAGACAAAGATTTGAGAGAATGGATGCAAAGACAAGATCTAAATATATGTTGTCTACAGGAAATGCAGTTTACATATAAGGGTGAAATACACTGAAAGTCAAAGGAGAGAAAAATATGTAATACACAAACAGTAAACATAAGAAAGCTGTACTGGCTATACTAATATCAGATTTTGTATTTGGTGGCTATAGGGCAATCTGCACTTCTGCCTCAGGATATAACCATAAGCAAAATAAAGAAAGTCCTTGCCCTTCTGTATTTTATGTTATAGTTGGGTTGGTAATAAATAACAAACAAATAAGAAGTAAAATATAGAGTATGTGATACGACTTAGGTTATTTGGAAAGAGACAACATGATGGCAGTTAAGGGCAAGAAGTTAGAAGTCAAGATGGAGGATTTCAGTCACAGTTCTGTTCACTTAAAAGCTGTGTGATCGCCGGGCTCGGTGGCTCAGCCTGTAATCCCGCGCCTTTGGGAGGCTGAGGTGAGTGGATTGCCTGAGCCCGCGGGTTCGAGACCCGCCTGGGCAGCGAGACCTCATCTCTACAATAAATAAAAAAAAAAAATCAGCTGGGCATGGTAGTGTATGCCTGTAATTCCGGCTACTTGGAAGGCTGAGGCGGAAGGATCGCCGGAGCCCAGCAGGTCGAGGCTGCGGTGGCCGGAAGCGGCCACTGCACTCCAGTCTGGGCGACAGAGTGAGACTCCAACTCAAAAAAAAAAAAAAAAAAAGCTGTGTGATCTTAGGGAAGGTACTTAAACCTCTCAGTGCCTACCTTTCCTCATCTCAGAGATAGAGATGATAATAATAATAGTAGTACCTCTCTCTTAAACGTAATGTGAGAAATAAATGTGTTAGTACATATGAAGCACTGAGAACAGGGCATGGCTAAAAGTGAGAATTACCTAAGTTTATGCTATCATTTTTATTGTAAAAATATTAATGAAAGGAAGGGGGATAGGGAGGGATGTGGGACATGAAGTTTTAAAGTAGTATAGTCGTTGAAGTTCTCACTGACAGAGATACACTTGAGAAAAGACTTGTTTCTGTATAGAGGATTATTGTGTGCTAGGGCCAAAACCACGGTACTCACTGAGAGTTTTATGATCAGTGATGGATCTGGTATCTGGGGCCTAGGTATCTTGACTCCAGCATTTTGTCCAATAGACTCATGACTGTCATTTCTTTCTCAGACTTAATGGTAAATTGCTTCTGTAACATTCAACTAACAGGTAAAATAACAGAGACAGAAAAATACATAGAATACAAAGAAGGTTTCCAGAATGAATTCTGTTCCTCAGAGTTTTTAACATTTTGTTCTTGTTGCACAATGCTTTTCTCATTAACTTGCGATTTTTTTCTTCCTATTAATCTCACAAATATCTTCTCTACTTGCTAAATTTGATTCTAAAATCCACCATTTCATACACTCTCTTGACAATATCCTCATCTCCCATACAGTATCAGCAGGGTCACACATTTTCTTTTTAACTATGATCATAAAGTGATAACTGCATATCAATTGGTTCCATCATTCTTACAGTGAATTTTGTTGCTAATTTAATTATAAAAATTAAGGGAAACTTAAAAAAAGACTTTATCTAAAACCAAAAATAATTTTAAGGAAGTGAGAATTATGGGGAAGTATTCTATATTTTTTCATATCTTATAAGCATATACTTAATATTTTTGATGTATAAACAAATCTGAATATAAATAATTTTATTAAAAGTCTACAATTAAATAATTCAAATACTCTGCATCACAAGCAAACATATAAAGACTAAAGAAGAACAAAATTTAACATATATAAATAAAAAAGCATATTAAGAATAAAATATACACACTATACATATAGTGATTAAAGTTTTGAGAAACAATATACAAGTTTATATGAACCTACTTATTTTTTTTTATTTTTTATTTTTGAGTTGGAGTCTCACTCTGTCGCCCAGACTGGAGTGCAGTGGCCGCTCCGGGCCACCGCAGCCTCGACCCGCTGGGCTCCGGTGATCCTTCCACCTCAGTCTTCCAAGTAGCTGGAACTACAGGCGCGTGCTACCACACCCGGCTGATTTTTTGATTTATTGTAGAGATGAGGTCTCGCTGCCCAGGCGGGTCTCGAACCCGCGGGCTCAGGCAATCCACTCACCTCAGCCTCCCAAAGGCGCGGGATTACAGGCTGAGCCACCGAGCCCGGCCTGAACCTACTTATATAGTACTATATGCACAAAAATATATCTGAAGAATATATAAAGTAAATTCCCAAGGATGGACATCTTACTGTGTATCAGGATAAAAGAAAATAAAAATATTTTCTCCAATGAATACACATTTCTCCATTACATTTATTTTTGGAATAAATATATTAATTTTGAAATCATAAAAATAGAAATGAGATAAATTTTGTGATATTTATTCTTGTTCAGAAATTTGTTCACAAAAATAATTTTGTCAAAATATATTTATGGACATTAAAAATATATATTTAATATACATACACACACATAATTTTTTAAAAAGAGGTTAGAGGAATGTTTTGCAATATATATATCTATATTCAGGCATTTATGTATGTGTCTCACCTTATCTTTATATATGAAATATGTAAACATTACACACACACACGCGCGCACATAGATTTTTGTTTTTATCAAGAAGTCTAAAGAAAACTTCCCAGTCACTTCATTTGCCACATAAACTTCTAGAAACTTCTGATGAAGCCTCTCTTTCCCAGGCTGCTGGTTGATGTACAAGCAGCCATTCTGGGTCTGGTCACTAGGTGGTACTGATGTCTAATTTCTGATTTTCTCCAATGAAAGATTATTTGAGAAAATGAAACAAACATCTGTTAAAAGTTATTTTGCCTTGCAAGTGGTGCAAAAGTATGTAAAACAAAATCATAATCAAATCCCATTTCTTTGCAGTTGTCTTTTTTCCTATGGTTCCACAGATGTAAATCCTAGTAATAGTGAAACACTCTGCCGTGAGGGGTGAGGTCAGAGAAAAGAGAGGAGAATGGGTTCATTCTCCCCTTTTCCTGCAATTGTCCTGTTAGGTTTTACAGTTTCTTAGACATGCCCAACTGCCGGTAGTGGATTTCCACAATGAATTTCCCCAGAAATGAACCAATTCATAGAACTCCTCCTGCCCATTATATCTGGTTAGAATCTCACATTACCTCCTTCTTGTACTCTTCCCTTGGCTAATGCCTTCTTATCCCTCAGGTTTCAGTTTAAACATCACTTCCTGTGATGTCTATTTTTGGAAGTCTCCCCAAGACATCCTAGTGGTTTGATTTATTTAACTACCTAATAACGTAACCAGCTTCACCATTTCCTGTGTAAAGGGGGTCAATGAGTACGAGTTCATAATTTCTCCTGGTTATGGCTTCACGCAGTGGACTGAAGACTCTGGAACTTTCATATATCTTTTATACCAGTATCATACTGTTTTGGTTACTATATAATTCAGTCAGGTAATATAAGCTCTCAAGTTTTGTTCTTTTTGTTCAGGATTGCTTTGGCTATTTGGGTACTTTATTGATTCCATATAAATTTTTGGAAATTTTTTTCTAACTTTGTGAAAGATGGCATAATAATTTGGTAAGGATTGTGCTGATTCTGTAGCTTGCAGTGCAAATAGACTACCTACAGAATGGGAGGAAGTATTCACAAACTAGACACCTAAAAAATGACTAATATCCAGAATCTACAAGGAACTCAAGTGAGTTAGCAAGGTAAAAACAAATAATCCCATTAAAAAGTGGGCAAGCAACATGAACAGGTAGTTATCAAAAGAATGTGTATAACTGGTCAGCAAACATATGAAGCATGTTCAACATTACTAAACATCAGGGAAATGCAAATTAAAACTGCAGTGAGATGCAATCTTACCCCAGCCAGAATGGCCATTATTTGTTTGTTTGTTTTTTAAGGTTTTTTTTTGTAATTTTTTGAGTTGGAGTCTTACTCCGTTGCCCAAGCTGGAGTGCAGTGGCATGCTCATGGCCACCCCAGTGTGGATAGCATGGCCATTATTTGAAAAAAAAAGGATGTAGTAAAAAAAGAGAGAATACTTATATGTTGTTGGTAGGAATGTAAATTAGTACAACGTCTATGAAAAACAATATGGAGATTTCTCAAATAACTAAAAGTAGGTATACCATTTGACCCAGCAATCCCACTACTTGGTATCTATCCAAAGGAAAAGAAGTCATTATTTCAAAAAGGCATCTGAACTCCTATGTTTATTGCAGCACAATTCACAATTGCAATGATATGGAATCAATCAAAGTGACCAACAAATGATAAGTGGATAAAGAGAATGTGGTATATATACCATGGAATACTACTCAGCTATAAAAAAGAATGAAATAATGTATTTTGCAGCAAATTAAATGGAACTGGAGGCCATTATCCTAAGTGAAGTAACTCAGAAGCAAAAAACCAAATATCACATGTTCTTAAGTGGGAGATAAACTATGGGTGAGCAAATACATACAGAATGATATAATGGACATTGGAAACTCAAAAGGAGGGAGGGTGAAAGAAGAATGAGGGATGAAAAATTACCTTTTAGGTAAAGCACGTACTATTCAGGAGACAGGTACACTAAAAGCCCAGACTTCACCATTATACAATTTATCTATGTAATTAAAAACCACTTGAACCCTTAAAGCTATTGGAATGAAATACATTTTCATTTTAAAGCAAATTACAATTAAAATATGCATATCAACATATTTGGTCACAGGTAATGTAAATTCTAGACTAAAAAATGAGGCAAAAATTAAAAGTTACCTTTATACATGTTCATGATCAACTTGAGTAAAACCCTTGAATGTGACTAATTTGGAGATGCACCACGATATGGTCTAAATATTATCCATTACATTTCCAAAACAAATATAACTGGATGCAAAGAAATCATTTTTTTTTTTTTGAGTTGGAGTCTCACTCTGTCGCCCAGACTGGAGTGCAGTGGCCGCTCCCAGCCACCGCAGCCTCGACCTGCTGGGCTCCGGCGATCCTTCCGCCTCAGCCTTCCAAGTAGCTGGAATTACAGGCATGCGCTACCACGCCCGGCTGATTTTTTGATTTATTGTAGAGATGAGGTCTCGCTGCCCAGGCGGGTCTCGAACCCGCGGGCTCAGGCAATCCACTCACCTCAGCCTCCCAAAGGCGCGGGATTACAGGCTGAGCCACCGAGCCCGGCTCGCAAAGAAATCATTTGATGAGTACAGGATGTTGTTTAAAGTGCAGTAGTCACATATTCTCACTGATAAATGGGAGCTAAGCTATGGGTCTGCAAAGGCATGTTGAATGGCATAATGGACATTGAAGTCTCAGAAAAGGGGAGGGTGGGAAGGGGAAGTGAGATGAAACATCATTTACTGGGTACAATGTGCACTAGGAGGAGGTACAGGTATACTTCAAACCAGACTTCTTCATCACTATACAATGCAACCCTATAACCAAAAAACATTCGTACCCCCTTGAAAGTAACAGTTTAACCTTTGTGAAAAGCAGTGTGAGATTTTCTCAAAGAACTAAAAATTGAACTTCCATATGATCCAGCAATCCTGCATTTCGGAGTATACCCAAAGAAACATAAATCACTGTACCAAAAATACACCTGCACACGTATGTTCATTGCAGCACTGTTCACAATAGCAAAGACATGGAATCAACTCAGATGCCTATTGAAAATGGACTGGATCAGCCGGGCTCAGTGGCTCAGCCTGTAATCCCGTGCCTTTGGGGGGCTGAGGTGAGTGGATTGCCTGAGCCCGCGGATTTGAGACTCGCCTGGGCAGCGAGACCTCATCTCTACAATAAATCAAAAAATCAGCTGGGCGTGGTAGCGCATGCCTATAATTCCGGTTACTTGGAAGGCTGAGGCGGAAGGATCGCCAGAGCCCAGCAGGTCAAGGCTGCGGTGGCCGGAAGCGGCCACTGCACTCCAGTCTGGGCGACAGAGTGAGACTTCAAATCAAAAAAAAAAAAAGAAAAAGAAAATGTGGTGCATATACATAATGGAATATTATGCAGCCGTAAAGAAGAACAAAATCATGTCCTTTGCAGCAACATGAATGCAGCTGGAGACCATCATACTAAGTGAACTATCACAAAAACAAAACACAGTGCTGCGTGTTCTTACTCATAAGCGGGCCCTGATCACTGGTCACATCATGAGCACAAAGGTGGGGACAATAGATGCTGGACACTGCTAAAGAGAGGGAGGGAGGGAGGAGGGATAACGGGGCACACAAACACTTACTGGATACCAGGTCCACTATCAGGGGGAAAGAGGGCCCACTAGAAACCCAAACATCACCTGCACACAATTAGCTTATGTAGTAAATCTTCACATGTACCCCAGAACTCTAAAATTTTAAAGAAATTTTTTTAAAAATAAAAAAAAACATTTATACCCCTAAAGCTATTGAAATACATTTTTAAATAAATTTCAAAATGAAGTGCAGAGTTATTAAGCATGTGAGGCAATGCATATGTTAATTAGCTTGATTTAACCATTACACAATATTTCAAAACATGTTGTGCACTCTAAGTATATAAATTTATTTTTCAATTAAAAATAATAAAATGCAGAGATGAATGTTCACAATAGAAGGAAAATTGACTTTCTACTTGCAAAAATACAATGTATTTATGCTTTTAGAATATCGAGCACTAAACTGATCATGAGAAGAAAAAGGTTGGAAACTTCATTCATGACCAGCTTTCCTTGTAGAAATTCCAGGCCTGTGCGTTATAGCACTACATGAGCATAAATAGCTATATCTCACTTATCGCAAACTGGTCTTCAACGTTAACTGCCTGCTACAGTCTATGGTCTACCTATTGGCTCACTTACATGCAAACAACTCCTGAATGAATTGGGTCCCTTCCCTTCCCCTGTACTGACCTGTGACCTCATCTGTAAAGGAGAAGAGTACCAAATCTCAGTGGTTAAGAAGGTGCACAGGGGGTGAGGCCGATCTGAGTTTGAGCTCTCATTCCACTACCTTCAAGCACAGTGGTGACCATGTTTGCTCTTCATGCACGCAGGAAAGCAAAACTACGTAGGCCTTTATCACTATAACTGGTCTGGTCATTTGCATTGGCTCCATATACACCTGCCTTTGTCTGGTCCATCACACTCTGTCTATCCTGTTGAGAATACTCACAGTCTCTCAGGTTTGCCTTTTCTCCATCCAATCATTATCTATCTTGAAGTGACCTGGTTATCACAGCTGGTTTGTAGTGTTCTGCTACTGAACCATGTCACAGGACACCAACATCAGACAAAGTCATTCTGTGACCATGATGAAGTGAGACAAAAGGCAAGACAACCATGCAAACCACAAAAATGACCAAACACCCTTTTCTCCTGGCTAATGCGTGTGACTGCTGCTTCTTTACCTATTACAGCATTAGCTTTGCTCTGTTATTCTCTTCTTCCAGACAAAATGTATAAGATATGAAATCATAGAATTAATCCCACTTGACGACAGCACTCATTTGGGAGAAATTCTTAAACGCTCTCCAAAATCACACAACACAAGCCCAAATCCCATAAGTCATTCTTTACATCCTCTTATTGGGATACCCCATGGATCTTTATACCCCATGTGCATTACCCCTCACTATAACAAGTAAAAATCCCAACATTGTTTGGCTACAGGTGTGTTCCTCATGGTCTTTTGGCTACAGAACACTGACAGCGGCATGGTACTGAATTGGTTGGCCATCTGGGAGTGGCAATGTAGGATTTTCTAAACCCCATCACTTTTCTTTTCACAGTATCTGGACTCCAGGCTGATCAAAGACCTGCGAAGGACAGAATCCACTGTATACCAAGGTGCTGGTAGGTTGTCTGTTGTGTGGCATGGAAGGGCTGATTAAGATGAAGGGCAGTAAATAGCAGTCACAGCCAGGAGGGTCCAGTCACAGCTGCTCTGTTCATTTCCCTGGGACCCGACACTCTTTGCTTAAACATAGGGTGGCAGGGAGGCTGAGACCATAGAATTCACTAGGGCTTAGCCCTGAGAAGAGACATCTCCCAAATGTCATTTCCTTTCCTGCCCATCATGTACTATGGCATCAAGTTCATGAACACCTTCAACAAGGTCTACTTCTTACAAGGGTTGCTGGTGGGGGTGGTTGGTGAACAGTCCCTGCCCTCGTTGGAGCCCAGGACCCTCTGTGTGGAAGGAGCCCAGAAGCAGCTGCAGGAATTCCAGGAGAACTGGCCTTAATGATGCCCTTTACCATCTCTCGTTTCCAACTTGTGTGTCTTCCTCAGAATTCTTCTGGCTCCATTTCCAAAACTTTGTCACAGAACGTGTCTCTAAATTGGTGCCATCACCACTAATGTCCCTGTGTATAGGTTCTACCCTCAGCTCTAGCACATAACTGCTGTTTTTCTTTGTAGATATGGAGTTCACTGATTCTATTTGCCTTTCTTGGGGCTTCTATGCCACCGTTTCCTCAGTGACTACAAAATTACCCTCTGTATACCGCCCCTTGTGTTCTCACCCTTCTGGAACCCCTTTGCTGAAGAAAAGCGGTGGTTGGATGTGAATCCTCAGTGGCAATATACAAACCTAGATCATGTAAGGTTAGGTGCCATTTCCTGCTCCCACCAAAATAAAATAAAAGTGTAAGAGAAGAAGTGTCTGGGTATTTTAACACCCTAATATGTATCTTTTTTAAAAAGTGATGATATAATGCTAGGAGGGGACACTTCTACCCAAATATCTCCTAGGTCAGTCAATGCTTTGGTCTTACACAGATTTCCTAGAAGCTCCTGTAATATCACAAAAAAGAGCAAATAAATAATAATCCTGCAATTGGACCTCAGAACTGGAGTGTCCAGTCAGTTATCTCAGAGCTTTGTCTGCACCACTGGGAGGCCCCCAACTTCACTCCAGTCAGGCTAGTCTCCCTTTCCCCTCCCTCCCATCCAGCTCTCATAAGTTCTGTCCATTTTCCCAAGCCCAGCTCCTCTTTGATGAGTCTCTGGTGACTCCTGTGAGGCCTTCCTTCTTTTATATAGCAAGGTGGTTCTACAGAGGTCTCCATAACTTTCACAAGGACCTGGACCTTGTGCAATGATTACTATGGCCTCTCTGTCCCCTGAACCACTGGTGGTGTGAAAAGTGACAGATGATCAGTAAACACCTGTGAGATGATGCAGGTCAAGGCAGGAGAAGGAAATCACCCTGGGGTGGCTGAGGCATGGGATCGAGGAAGAATTCCCGACTCTTGCTCCAGTGTCCCTCCCTAAAGACCCACAATCACCTATTCTTGGAGCTCCAAGAAGGTTCCAGAGCCCCAAGTCATGTAAGCATCTGATGTGAACATAAAGGGCCCCAACAAAGCTCATGAAAAGCACAATTATACAATGGAAATGGTGAAGATTTTCCCCATTGCAACTCCATTACACTGTACAGTCAAGAAATGACACTGAATTTGCTACATAATATGGATATGCATGGTTCCCTTCCTCTTACATTCCCAGATACCCATTAAACTGTAATTATGCTATTGAGCTTAAGAAACATCATCCCTATTAAGGATGAAAACAGTTGAGATGTGAAGGAAGCAAATACTGATGTTGTGGATGATGTACCAGATACTGTGCTGGGATATTTACAAGGATTCCCCCCTTAAACTTCTTACAATACTCCTTGAAGTTGGTCAGGATTTTCTTTCACACATCGGGAAGGTAAGGCTAAGGTTTAAGGTTATTTAAATTCCTCAGGTTCGCATGGCTACTGAGAAACAGAGCTAATATCTCTCCTGATTGTCGAACACCAGGATGCATGTTTAAAACCAGGAGTACAACTTCCTCTTTTGATGCATTATTTGGGCAAGAGAAACTAACACATGCAACTGCTTAGTGCACAGTCACTCTGGAGAACAATATGGCAACACCTAGGAAATATCTAATAAAGCTGAAAGCAATCCTACATAATGGTCCAGCAATTGCACTCTTGATATGCATTCCTTCAAGAGTGTATATCAAGAAAATAGCTCAAACATGAGGAAACTAATAACATGAATATTTCTTGTCACATTATTACAATAAATAATAATGTACTTATCAATAAGACTTTGAAAAAATACATGGGATATTTCCATACATTTTCATCATGCATAGTAGTGAAGTATGAATAGAACTACAAGCGTCAGCATATAGAGCATCTCCAAAACACAAGGTGGAGTGACAATAGCAAGGAAGACAAGGACACCTACACTATGAATCTCAACACATACATAGAGTTAAATCTGTGCAAAAGAACATTTCATTCTGATTATGGATATGCTCATTTGTACTGAAAGTATAAAGAAAAGCATGGGAATCACAAAAACAAATTTCAACAGAGTGTTTACCTTTGGGAAATGGTAAAGTACAATCAGAGAAAAGTAGACAGTGGGATTCCAATGTAGTTACAGCTGCACCCCATAAGTTTTAATTTTTGATACTTTTTAATTTAAAATATGTGGGGTACAATTCAGGGTTAGGTATACAAATGTTCATTATGCAGGTACCCTTGTTCCCATAACTCTTAGTATGCTGTGTTTTTACTTTCATTCATCTCAAAGTGAACATGGAACATATTCTAGAATAGACCATATGTTAGGCCACAGTACAAGCCTTAGTAACTTTAAAAGGATCAAAAGCATGCAAAGTGTCTTCTTTGATCACAATGGAATAAATCTGGATATCAGCAACACAAAGAAAACCAGAAAAAATACAACTATATGCAAATCGAACAATGCGATTGTAAACCACCAATGATGGGTCAAAGAAGAATTCACAAGAGAAATTAGAAAATGTTTTGAGACTCATAAAAATGAAAATACAGCATATCACAATTTATGCAATGAAGTAAAAATGGTGCTCAGAGATAAAATTTATAGCTGTAAATACATACATTAGAAAAAGAAAAATATCTCAAATTAGTAATCTACCTTTACACCTCAGGGAACGAGAAAACAAAGAACCAACTAAACCCAGACCTAGCAAAAGGAAGGAACCAGTACATATTACACAGAGAAAAATGAGCAAGAAATAGAAAAAATAGAATCAACAAAACCAAAAATTGTTCCTTTGAAAAAATCAACAAAATTGACAAATCTTTAGCTAGACTGACTAAGAACAAGAGAGAGAAGGTTTGAATAACTAAAATCATTAATAAAATTGGAGGCATCACTAATGACCTTACAGAATTTAAAATAATTATTTTTTAAATGAACAATATGTCAACAAATTACATAACTTGTGTAAAATAGAAAAATTCCTAGAAAAACACAAATGACCACAACCGACTCAAAAAGAAAAGAAAATCTCAACAGACCTATAAGAGATAAAGGGATGGAATCAGTAATCATAAACCTCCCAAGAAAGAAAAGACCAAAATCAACATCAATTCTCAAACTCTTCCAAAAAAAATGAAGGAACAGTTCCTAGCTCATTCTTTAAGATCAATATTAATCTCATACCATAGTAAAACTATAACCCAATATTCCTTATAAATATAGTTGCAAAAGTCCTCAACAAAATACTAGCAAACTGAATCCTATAGCCTGTTATACTCTATGATTTATATTCTATGAATTATACTCTGTGACCAAGTGGGATCTATTCCATGAATGAATGAGTTGTTCAGCATATGAAAATTAATCAATGTAATACACTGCTATAATAGAAAAAAAGAAAAAACACATGATTATCTCACTTGATACAGAAAAAGCATTTGACAAAAGTAAACATCGTTTTATGGCAAAAAAAATACTTAGAAAACTAAGAATAGAAAGGAACTTACTAAACACGATAGAGAGTATTTATGAAAAATTCACTGCACACATTATAAACAATGGTCAAAGACTAAAAGCTTTTTCCCTAAGATGAGTAACAAGAGAAAGATATCCACTTTTGCCATTGCTATTCAGTATTGTACTGGAAGTTGTAGCCAGAGACATTAGGCAAAAAAATAAAAAATAAAAAGAAAGAAAGAAAAAGAAAAAAGAAATAAAAGGGATCCACATTGAAAAAGAAAATTTATGCCTGCGTAATATTCCATTGTGTATATGTACCACATTTTTAAAATCCAGTCCTCTTTTGATGGACAGCATGGTTTGTTCCATGATCTTGCTATTGTGAACAATGCTGCGATAAACATACATATGCAGGTATCTTTTTTACAGAGTGATTTGAAATAGAGTTTATAATAATGAGTGATCTCTCACCGAAACAAATATCTGAGTATCACATGTTCTCACTTATAAATGGACCTTGAACAAGTACCATAATACTATAAGAAACGGATTGACTGTGGTGGGAAACTATGGGGGGTGGAGTCAAGAAGGGGAAGGGAGGTGGGATTAACCGTAGTCAATATCCGTCTGGGGAAAGAGGGGCACACCTCATCAACAAGGGTAACTGCACAGTGGATATTTGTATACCTATCCCTTAACTGTACCCCACAATTTTAAAATAAAAAAATATTTAAAAAAGAAAAAGAAAATTTTAAACTATTTTTATTCACAAGTAACATGATCCTTATACAGGAAATCTCAAAGAATCCACAAAATGCTATTATAGCCTATAAAACTAATTGAACAATATTTCTGGGTAAAAAATCAACACACAAAAGTCACTTGTATTTCTATGTACCAGCAATGAACAATCTGAAAAGAAAATTAAGAAAATAATTCCATTTCCAGTAGCATTCAAAGGAATAAAATACCTAGAAATAAATTTAACCAAGGAGGTAAAAGACTTGTAAAATAAAACTACAAAACATTGCTGAAAGAAACTAAAGAAAACCTAAATAAATGGAAAGACATTACTTTATCATTCATGGATGGGAAGACTTAACAAATTAAGATGGCAATACTAGTTTACACTCCCACCGATAGTGTAGAAGTGTTTCCTTTTCTCTGCATCCTCGCCAGCATCTGTCATTTTTTTATTTATTAATAATAGCCATTCTTACTGGGGTTAGGTGGTATCTCAATGTGGTTTTGATTTGCATTTCTCTGATGGTTAGTGAGGCTGTGCATTTTTTCACGTGTCTGTTCGCTGTTCGTATGTCTTCTTATGAGAAGTATATATTCTAGTCTTTTGTCCACTTTTTTACAGGGCTGTTTGTTTTTTTTCCTTTTGGCTCACTTGAGTTCCTTGTAGATCCTGGATATTAGGCCATTTTCAGATATACAGTTAGTAAATATTTTTTCCCATTCTGTGGGCTGTCTCCCTGCTCTCTTGATGGTTTCTTTTGCTTTACAAAAGCTTTTCAGTTCGATGAGGTCTCACTTGCCTATATTATCTTTCATGGCATATGCTTTTGGGGGTTATGATCAAGAATTAATTGCCCCTATTTAAATGTGCAGAGGGGTATCTCCTGTGTTATGGGAATTTTTAAAAGAACTGAAATTGATCTTCCATTTGACCCAGTAATCTCCCTTGTGGGAATATGCCAGGAGGAACTCAAATCATTCTACACAAAAGATACCTGCACACGGATGTTTATTGCAGCACTATTCACAATAGCAAAACATGGAACCAACCCTGATTCCCATCAAAAGTAGACTGGATTTTGAAAATGTGGTACGTATACACACTGGAATATTACAAAGCCATCAAAAAGGACAAAATTATGAACTTTGTAGCAACTTGGATGGATTTAGAGTCTATCATACTCAGTGATCTATCACAGAAACAAAGAACTGAGTACCACATGTTCTCACTCATAAGTGGATCCTGAACATTTATCACAATACTGCAAGCGAGGGATTGGCTATAGCGGAACACTGCCAGGGGAGGGAAGGGGAGGCACATAACATCATTAAGGGTAACTGATCCTAAATCAGAGTAAGTAAGGACCAAACTTCACCTGCACATACACTAATGACACTTTTTGCAGATGTCAAAAACTGATTCTCAAATTCACATAGAATTTTAAGACTCAAATATCCAAAATAATAAAGTTGAATGAGAGCAAAGTGGAAGGACTCACACTTACCAGTTTCAAAACTCACTACAAAGCTACTGTAATCAAAATAGTGTGACACTATTATATATAGATAAACATATCGGCCAATAGAATAAAATTAAGATTTCAGAAATAAACCCATACATCTATGGCCAATGGATTTTTTACAAAAATGCCAAACCTTTCAATAAGGAAAGAATAGTGTCTTCAACAAATGGTTCTGGGACAACTGATATCATCACGTAAAGGAATGACGTTAGACCCATATATCACACTATATACAAAAATTACTTTTAAATGGGTCAAACACTCAATGCAAGAGCTAAAAGTATAAAACTCTTGGAAGAAAACACAGGGCCATATCTTCATGACCTTGAATTTGGCAGTGGATTTTTGGATATGACACCAAAAGCACAAGAAATAAAAGAAAAAAATAGATAAATTGGACCTCATTAAAATTCGAAGCTTTGTGCACCAAAGGACACCGTCAAGAAAGTAAAAAGACAACCTCTAGAAGGGGAGAAAATATTTGCCATCACATATCAGATAAGACTTTCATGTTCAGAATATATAAAGGATTCTTAAAACTCAACAACAAAAAGACAAACAACCAAACCTATTTTTAAAAATGACCAAAGGACTTAAATAGACATTTTCTCCAAAGAAGAGGTAAAACACATGTAAAAAGATGCTCAACATCATTAGTCATTAGGCAAATGTAAATCAAACTCACCATGAGATACTACTTCACATTCCTAGGATAGCTATATTTTTTTAAAAAAAAGAAAAGAAAAAGTGTTGACAAGAATGTAGAAAAATGGCCGGGCTCGGTGGCTCAGCCTGTAATCCCAGCACTTTGGGAGGCCGAGGTGAGTGGATTGCCTGAGCCCGCGGGTTTGAGACCCGCCTGGGCAACTTGGCAAGACCTCATCTCTACAATAAATCAAAAATTAGCCGGGCGTGGTAGCATGTGCCTGTAGTTCCAGCTACTTGGAAGGCTGAGGCAGAAGGATCGCCGGAGCCCAGCAGGTCGAAGGTGCGGTGGCCGGGAGTGACCACTGCACTTCAGTCTGGGCGACGGAGTGAGACTCCAACTCAAAAAAAAAAAAAAAAGAATGTAGAAAAATTAGAACCCTCATATATTGCTGGTGGGAATGGAAAATGGTGCAGCCACTGTGAAAAACAGTTTGATTGCTCCTCATAAAGTTAAAGTTAAACATAGAGTTACCATTAGACCCAGCAATTCTACTCCTGGACATATACCCAAAAAAACTAAAAACAAGGAACACAAGTACTCAACCAAATACTTATATGAGAATACTCACAGCCGCACTATTCACACTAGGCAAAGAGTGGAAACAGCCCAAATGTCCATCAGTGAGTGAATGAATAAACAAATGTGATATATACATGCACTAGAATATTAGTCAACCATAAAAGGGAATTAAGTACTGATACATGCTCCAGTGTGCATGTGCATGAACTTCAGAAATGCTATGTTGACAAGTGGGACCTCATCAAACTGAAAAGCTTCTGCAAAGCAAAAGAAACTATCAAGAGAACAGCGAGACAGCCCAAAGAATGGGAAGAAATATTTGCCAACTGTATATTTGACAAAGGCCTAAAAACATCCAGAAACTCAAACATGCTGAAAGGAAAAAAACAAACAGTCCCATTAAAAAGTGGACAAAAGATATGAATAGACACTTCTCAAAAGAAGATATATGGGCAGCCAACAGACACATGAAAAAGTGCCCAGCCTCATTCATCATCAGAGAAGTGCAAATCAAAACCACATTGGGATACCACCTAACCCCAGTAAGAATGGCCATCATTAATAAAACAAACAGATACTAGCAAGGATGCAGAGAAAAAAGGAACGCTTCTACACTACTGGTAGGAAGGCAAACTAGTGCAACCTCTTTGGAAAACAGTGTGGCAATTTCTGAAAGAACTAGAAGTTGACCTTCCATATGACCCAGGAATCCCCCTATTGGGAATATACCCAGAGGAACTCAAGTCACTCTACAAAAAATATACCTGCACGCACATGTTTATTGCAGCGCTATTCACAATAGCAAAAACATGGAACCAACTGTGCTGCCCATCAAAACTGGACTGGATTTTTAAAATGTGGTACATATACACAATGGAATATTACACAGCCATAAAGAAGGACAAACATTTGGACTTTGCAGCAACTTGGATGGATTTAGAGTTTATCATACTCAATGATCTATCACAGAAACAAAGAACAGAGTACTATAAGTTCTCACGCATAAGCAGACCTTGAACAATTATCATAATACTATAAGAAAGGAATTGACAGTAGTGGGAAACTGTCAGGGGAGTGGAGGGTGGGATTGGCAGTAGTGGGAAACTGCCAGGGGAGGAGGAGACACACCTCATCAGCAAGGGTACCTGCATAATGAATATTTGTATACCTAACCCTGCATTGTACCCCACTTAAAAGAAAATAAACAGAAAGTGAAAGAAGCCAGACACAAAAGATCATGTGTTATGTGGTTTCATTTATATGAAATATCCAGGTAAATAGGTAAATCCATATTGATAGAAAGCAGATTGATGGTTTCCAGAGGCTGAGAAAAGGGGAGATAGAAAGTTACTACTTAATGGGTACACGATTTTCATTTGGAATGTTAAAAATCTTTTGGAACTAGAGGTGGTAGTTGAACAATATTGTGAATATATTAAATGCCACCACATTGTACATTTTAAAAGGTTAATTTTATGTTATGCTATGTTAATTTTACCTTAAAAAGTCACATGAGAAACTTGAGGAAAACACCACATTTATTACAGACATAAGATTAATATCCTTTATATGTAAATAACTCCATTAAAAGATGTGAAAGTGAAATCAAACTATAATTCTCATTAAAAGTAACTGAATGCCAAATAAAATCATCAAAATCTTCCCAATCATAATGACTATAAAAGTGAAAATTTGAATTTTGGCATAATATAATAAATGATAAGATGAATTCCCTAAAGTGGAAATTCTGAGATAGAGAATAAATTGTTGTCCCCTTTTGTTTTGATGGGAGGAGTGTTTGAAAACAGACGAAAATTTTTTTAATAAAAAGACAGTACAAAGGCCTGAAAAAGATACAGAGCAACTGAACTCTCATACATTGCTGATTGGAATTCAAATGGTACAATGACTATGGAAAATAATTTGACAGTTTTTAAATTTAAACATAAAGTTAGCATTCAACCCATAATCCCACTCCTAGGTATTTTACCAAAGAGGTATGAGAACATAAATGCACACAAAAACTTGTACATGAATATTTATAATAGCATTATTTACAATAAACAAAAAGTGAAAAATGTCCAACAAAATATTATTCAGCCTTAAGAAGGAATTAAGTACTGATTATGTGCTGTAATGTGGATGAACCTAAAAAACATTTTGCTAAGTGAAAGAAACCAAACAAAAGCAAAAAGAATATTTATTGTATGATTTAATTGTTATAACCCTGTGAAAAATATAAAACTATGGGGATAAAAATCAGATCAGAGGTTGCCAGGGACTGGTGGAAGGGAGAGGCATCTTGACTACAAAAGAGCACAGTTGAATTTTACCAGTGATAGAAATATTTATGGTACTGTTATGGGTGTGTTTGACAACTGTATTCATTTGTCAAACATATAGAACAGAATACCTAAAAACAGTCAGATTGATTGTAGGTAAATTATATCCTGATAACCTGAGTTGGGAAAAAAACAAGACCACATTTTAGGAAAGTTCTCAGTTGAAGAGGCTAGTGGAACACTCAGTGAAGAATACTTGTCAGAAACCACAGGAAACATTTAAAAATAGCTAAGACAGCAACTGTTCACATTTGATTATTTCCCTTCCTCTCTGTGAAAACTTTCTGGTTTTAAAATAAACATACTGTTTTAAGAGTCATAAGCATAATGATTAAAATAATAGTATGTTAATGTATACTTTCCAAAAAAGTAGAATTAAGTCAAGGATTTAAGAGGGAAAAAACTTGAAAGAATGTGAAAGAAGCCATGAGTAGCCAAAGTAGAAAAAGTAGAAAAAAGGCGCATCATAGAAAAGGCAGGAAAGTGGAAAGCACAAAATAAAATAGTCAAAATAAATACAAATATATAAGAAGTCATACCAAGTATAAACTAAGCCAGCCAGTTTTTAAAAAGACATCTGACTGATTTTTTTAAAGTCCAGTTACAGACACTTTACAAAAGACACAGCTAAAATACAATGACTCAGAAAAGAAAAATAATTCCAGCTACATGGAGTTAACTAGATTTTTCAGCTAAAATATAACAGCATAAAAGTGTCGACAGAACATTTTTATGTAAAAGGACAGAAGAAGACATGCCGGGTAAATACTGAACAAAAGAAACTTAGTGTAGTTATATTATTATCAAGAAAAGAAATAGTCTTTAAGGCAAAAAGCATTATTAAAGATAATGAAGGGCAACCCCTTCTGGTCCCCTCCCACTGTGGGAGGTTTTCTGTCCTCTCAATAAATCCTGCTTTAAAAAAAAAGTATCTTGGCTATTCCTGGCATTTTTGCCAGGATAATGAAAGTCAGTACAGAATGATGAAATGTATAATTCTTCAGAAAAGTATTATACATATATGCTTGATATGCCTCCTAATAACACAGATAATAACTTACAAAGCAAAAATCAACAAATTACAAAAAGAAATTGACAAACCTATCATTATAGTGAGAGCTCTTAATGTTCTTTTCTCAGTAACTGATAGATCAAGCAGGCAAAAAAAATCAGTAAAGATATAGAAGACTTAAAAAACAAAATTGACAAGCTTAATCTAACGGATATATAATTCTGTACCAACAATTTAAACAAACCAAATTCTTCTTAAGCATTCTGTAAATGGAAAATTCTTAAAAATTGACATTATGTTAGTCCATAAAACAAGTCTCAAAAAACTTACAAGCTGACTGTAAAGTGTATTTGAAAGAGCAAAAATGCCAGGAATAGCCAAGATAATTTTGAAGCCCCAAACAGGGTAGAGAGACTTGTCCCACTGGATTTTAGAAGCCATAGTAATTAACACAGTGTGAATTAGGCACAAGGACAAATAGATTTACTAGATTAAACACAGAAAGTCCAGTTAAACTGGAATTTCAGCTCAACAATGGACATGGATTTTATATGCCAAGTCTGGCAAACCTACAAATAAAAAAATAAATGGAACCTAAGAGAGAGTCTAGAAATAGAGCCAAATTGGGCTGGGAATTTTTTTATTCGTTTGTTTTGTTTTTTGTTTTTTTTGTAGAGACAAGGTCTCACTACATTGCCCAAACTCTTCTTGAGTTCCTGGGCTCAAGCAGTCCTCCCACCTCGGCCTCCCAAAGTACTGGGATTACAGGTGAGAGCCACTGCGCCCATCCTGTGAAAAACACATTTGAAATAGAAGTAAATATAAGAATTACCTTTTTTATTTTGGGGTGGGAAAACTTTCTGAAACAGGACACAGAAAATACAAACTACAAATAAAAAGACTGATAATTAAGCTATCATAAAATATAAAACTTTTGGGCCAAGTACAGTAGCTTGCAGCTGTACTCCCAGTGCTTTAGGGGGCCAAGGCAAGACGATTGCTTGAGGCCAGGAGCTCAAGACCAGCCTGGGAAGCATACTGAGATTCTATTTCTTAAAAAAAAAACAACAGGCATAGTGGTGCATGCCTGTGGTCCCAGCTTCCCAGGAGGCTGAGGTGAGAGGATTGCTTAAGCCCAGGAGTCTGAGGCCAGCCTGGGAAACAATGAGATCCCGTGTGTCTGTCTGTCCATCTCTCTCCATCTCTCTCTCTCTGTTTCTCTCTCTCTCTCTCTTCTCTCTCTCTCTCTCTCTCTGTGTGTGTGTGTGTGTGTGTGTGTGTGTGTGTGTGTGTGTGTGTGTGTGTGTCTGTATCTATCTAAAGACAGACGGACAGACAGGCAGATAGATACTCTGTGTATTCAAGTATTCAACTTAAAACACATGAAATGACAAACCTCAAACTAGAAAAACATAAAGAATATGTAATGCATTATATGAATCAATAAGAAATGGACACCACACAGTCTATGGAAGATTCTAGATGATTGAAATATCTTGACTGCTGCCAATGTTGGAGTGGTCTTTATCCTATAGCTCTGGTCATGAATGGACTTCTAGAAGTCCCTTAGACTAATGAGAGATGGATTGTGAAGCTTCTTTCTATGAACAGCTGCTATGAGTGGCAGAAATGCCTGCATATGGGTCAGAGGCAGCATGATGCACCATCTAACTTTCTTAAGCAAGAAATAGTTTCACAAACTAGAGTTCTTGTAAAAACAGTCTGAATCAGCCAAAGGCTTTTACCTACAGGCCTGTAGAAGCAGATATGTAGCGTCACACAAGGTCTTGGCAAGCAATGGGTGCTTTCAGATTTTACTATTTATTCTTATTTTATGAAATGTTAAAGACACATACACAGCAAACAATATTATCATTTTATAATTCACACAATATGAACATAATTATAATGATAATCCTTATCATGTATTTCAAAGCTTTTCATTTGTCTCTCCCTTGTAACATTTTGCTCCATCCACCATTCTGAAGGTGCGTTTTGTGTGGTATCTCACTTTTGCACATTTAGTCACTCATGTCTACATTTTCAGGACAAAAACGAAGTTCTCTGTGTCCATTCACATTAGGAAATGTAGGTTTCATTGAAAAGCAATAACAATCTCATATGAAGGTTAATTCTGTAGGGTGGTATTTAGCAGTCAAGAGAGATTAGGAACATACAGACAGGGAAATTTTTGCATTTTACTTTATACATGTCTGTATTGTTGGCATTCAACAGGGCAAGTAATATTTTTACTATTAAAATAATGGTATGAAAATCAAAATTCTCAAATTAAAGTTTTAGTCTATTGGATTTGGACTTCCTCACATCCTCTCTCAGCTTTCTTTTTCCAAGTAAAATTTTAAAGCCCAACCAAAACCATTTATTTTCTACTTTTTAGTAAACTTTCCATGTCTTTTATAGGCATGCCCTTTACAAGGTCTTGCTTGAGTTATTTCCAGCATACTGGTGCTTTCCACTTATTACTGTATGTATGTGTTCTGCATTAAAAGAACTCCATATATGGCAATGTGGATTCTATTAAGGAGAAAAATGAAAGGGTAGGTCCCATTACTTAGCAATGCTACTGCAGGCGTTTTTCAGAAAGAACACTTTCCACCATTCCACCTCACCCCAAATGAGAGGGAGGCACATTAACAGAAGTCTGAGTGTCAGGCAAGTGGGAATTTTACATAATAAAATGTGAATGGCTTAAAGTGGTCTTGGGTCAGAGTCCATCTTTTAAATACTTGCAGCTGAAGAAAATGTGGCACATAGATATGCAATGACTTGCCCAAGGTCACACAACCACTACAAAGGTGGGAAAGACTAGCAACTAGCTGTCACAAACCAATATAGATATTTCCATGGTCCCACACAACAGGATAATAGGAGAAGAGGGCATTACCTTATTTGTACAAGTCTAACTTATCACTACGTTTCTGAATTATGGCAAGAACCATCAATCAGATATTGTAAGTTTGATACCTGAAAAAAATGGACTCCAATCTCATGATCCTACACAAGTTATTACATTTCACCAATTCTAAGAAACGCTTTTCTTTTCATTTTTTAACACCTTAATCATTGATGACTTACCATTATAATAGCCAGAATTTTGTTTTTCTTAGAAGTCCCTAAAATAGCATGGAGAGCCTCAGTTTCCTCATCTAGAGAGTGGAACTGAAAATGTCCCCTTCACAGAATTGTTGTGAGGATTAAGGGAGGTAAAACTGTGTACAAGAGCAATCCCTGAGCCTGGCACAGAGCAGTGCCCATGGTTCTGGGGAAGGAAGAAGCAGGGAATACAAGGGCTATAGGACCCATCCCCTGAACCCTCTAACTCCTCCAGGTGCATCAGGCCCCTTAAATCCGCACTCTCCTTCCAGATCCATCCTGGAGTGCACGACTCCTCACTTGAACTGTTTCCCTTCAGTAATCCTCAACTCTCTTGTCCCTTCGTCCTTCTGTTTCAATCACAGGGTAAAACTTAAGCCTTGCAATATATAGTTCTGTACGGATCGTCCTGCTAAACAAATTCCCACAAGAGGAATTGCCTGGTCAAGGTGCATAACTGAGGAGATGACTGAAGGGATGACTTTTAAATGAGGAGATCACTGTGAAGGAAGAGGAACTCCCATACATTGCGAGTAGGACTGGAAATTGGTATTGAACATTTTACATCTGCATTTGGCAATGCCATATGCTTTGATCAAAAATTTTCACTCTCAGGAATTTATCCTATGAAAAATCTTACACAATTTCCAAAAATATATACACAATCACTAGGATTATGCTATTGCTTCAAATAGGAAATTCTTGAAATATATTTTGTTGTAAGATAAATTCCTCAGAACATAATGCCTGGATCAAAACTTCCAGGATATACAATTTTTAATTACATGAAAGAAAACAAGATTGCTTGAATAAAATAAGAATTACCACTAATTATTTGGCCACCAGTCAGAAATAACCACCCCTTTCTTGTCTATTGCTAGGATATAAAATATATCTTGAAAATAGTTACCTGGGGAGGTGCCTATTATGGCACTATACTGAACAGCTAACATATATATAATATTTCTAGATCAATATTGTCACATTTAGGAATAAGGAAACTGAGGTCAGAGGATGAAGAAACTTGTAAGTGGTAGAGTTGGAGTGGAATCTCAGGTGTACTTGAAAATAAAACAGCACATTTATCTATATTTTTATAATTTCATCAAATTTCTTCAAGAACTCTATGAAAAAAGAATTTCTTTCTTTTCAGAACAAGAAAATGGAAGATTAGAGAGATTAATCACCTTACCTTTGGGTCACTCTCTAGTAATGGGCACAGTCAGACAAGGTGTGTATGGCCCCAAAGCCTTTTCTTTTTCCAACCGGTCACATTGCCTTGTGTTCCTTAGCTATAAAAGCTTCTATGAACTTTGTTTTTTCTTTATAAAGATAATTCAAGTTCATTTAGAATATTATCAAAAGCACATACAAGTATAAAAATATACAAGTAACTTTGAATCACACTCTCATTGATAAAAAGTGTTCATAGTTTGTTGCGCCCTATTGCAACCAGAAACATCCACATATATGCACATAAGTATATAGGTGTATTTGTATTTTATGTAACTGGAATCATACTGGATAAGTATATGGTGTTGTGTACTAATGCTTGACCTTTACATTGCATCATATGACTTGAGGATAAGATTTCCCATTCCTTTGTTGGTGACCAGAATTAAATTTGCCAATGACCCAGCACCAATTCTTATTTTCTGTGAATTCTCAAGTAATAAGAAATGTCACATTTATGAAATACTCAGTATTTCTACGCACTTGGTTCTGTTTCTTATTTTTCTGTTCTGTTCTGTTTATATGTATGTTCATTCTTGTACCAGTATTAAACTGTTTGAACACTGCATATTTATAGAACCTTGTCATCTAAGGTGATACAGTACATCCTTCCCAGCCCGAAGTTCTTTATTCTTCTGGTTGGTTTGAAAAGACTAATAATAAAGGAACATGAAGATAACACTTATTGAACACTTAGAGTCAGACATTTTTCTAAATGTTTTACATGGATTTTCTCATTTAATTTTCAGTACAACATAATAAGGTTGTTGCTGTTATAATAGCCGTTTGAAAGATGTTTTAAATGGGGCTTAGAGAAGTTAAGAAATTTGACAAAGATCATGCAGCCAACAAATAAAACCACCCAAGGCCCAAACTCCCTAACCAGTTATATTGCATGTGACTAGGTATTAGAGGTGAGGCCAGCACAGAGGAAGTGACTCATTCAAGGTCCTGTGGTCCATTATTATGCTTGACTCCCATGTCGACTTCTTTTTCATGGCTTAGTGGAAAACTGTTTCTTCGGATGTCAGTTAGAAAGCAAAGTAATAAGGATAGGAAATCACATGGAATAAAAGTTTAAAAAACATTATTGTCTTCTCTTTCTCCATATCCTCAGATAACTCATTCTGCAACTCAGAGACAGCACCCAAATTCATATGTTACTTATATGCGTGTATATTTCATTTCTTGTTGCTACATTTCCAAATGCTTTCTCTGACAGTTCTACTCCTTGTTCTATGTAAAATCTCTTTAATAGTGGAGAGGGGTTATGGTGGGCAGAACAAAAACTTGTTGAAATCATACTATGCACCAAACTTAAGTTTTCTCATTTTCCCCACACAACTCTGTGGAAAAGGCAACATTTTTTTCTTATTTTATGGTGTTCAAGTTCAGGCTCACGGAGTGTAAATCAATTTTTCAGCATCACACATCTGGTAAGAGGTAGGAATGGGATTCCATCCTCTGCTTGCCCTAGAGAACCCTGAGTAGCCTCCCTTTTAGGAGATGAGCGTCCAGGGCTTGGGAAATGGTCAAATCATACTCCCTTGCTATTATGGCCCCACAGATCCTCACACCTGTATGTACAATATAAGTGTTCTCATTTATTATTGATAATACTTCTATGTATTATCATGTATTAGTAAGTACACGTTATAAAGCAAATGTGCATAAGATGATATGACAAAAAATACGAAATATCCACGAGTGCACGCGTGCACACATGCACATACACCCCTTTGGGTGATGAAGATGACAGAGGAGATTAAATTCTACCCCTTTATACTGAGACCTGGGTGCAGGGCCATAAGAGTTGGCTGATCTCTGAAGTGGTGAGTGGGCTCAGGAAGAAACTCAGGTGTTGGAGTTTTTCACACCTAGAGGTGTGAGCTGGAGGGAAACAAAGTATCAAGCACTGAACCTCTGTAAGCAAATGCACTTGATAGTTCATCTCCTTTAATCCTGAAAACAAATAGTCAATGTAGAGATTACTATCTTCTTCCTAATCTAGAGCTCCAAACCAATAAACGCAGGTCACCAATATTGTAAATTACAGACCAGGGATTCTAAGCTTGGAATTTTTTTAAACCCAAGCTTTTCCCACTCCATCCTGTGACCTCATGGGCTTGGAATCTTCACTGTGTCCAGTCTCCCAGTAGACTGGCAATTACTCCACTCTAGTGTAGTCTTCAAACTACATTGTCTTTTAGTAATAAAAATCAATGAAAACTTAAAACATGTGCATTGCCGAAAAAGGGATAAAAAGTAATATAAAGCGGCAACACATTATTTACATGTATTACAGACATCAAGTTAATGTTCATTATGTATAAGAAGGTGACCATATGACTTGATATGGCCTTCATTTATGTCTGTTGTTTAACAGAGCACCTTTCACTCTCAAAAGTATCCATTTGAGCTGGGCTTGGTGGCTCAGCCTGTAATCCCGCGCCTTTGGGAGGCTGAGGTGAGTGAATTGCCTGAGCCCGCGGGTTCGAGACACGCCTGGTCAGCGAGACCTCATCTCTACAATAAATCAAAAAAAAAAAAAAATCAGCCGGGCGTGGTAGCGCATGCCTGTAATTCTGGCTACTCGGAAGGCTGAGGCGGAAGGATCGCCGGAGCCCAGCAGGTCGAGGCTGCGGTGGCCGGGAGCGGCCTCTGCACTCTAGTCTGTGCGACAGAGTGAGACTCCAACTCAAAAAAAAAAAAAAAGTATCCATTTGAGCAATAATTTATACAACCATCTTCAATGTAAGGAATTTTTTGACTAGTAAAAAATGGATAAAAGTTAACTTTCAATTTTTATAAAAATCAATATAAATACCCAACAAACCTACGAAAATTCAAACATATAAGTGGTATTTTGTTTTCGTTTGGGGTTTTTTGATGTGTGTTTTTTTTTTCAGTTTGGGTCTCATGCTGTTATCCAAGCTTGAGTGCAGTAACACTATCATGGTTCATTGCAGCCTCAACTTTCTGGGATCAAGTGATCCTTCCGCCTCAGCCTCCCAAGTAGCTGGGGTTACAAACATGAGTGACTAATTTTTTTAATTTTTTGTAGAGACGAGATCTTGCTATGTTGCTCAGGCTGGTCTTGAACTACTCCTGGGCTCAAGCAAGCCTCTCACCTCAGCCTCCCAAAGTGTTGGGATTACAAGCATGAGTCACTGTGCCCGGCCTATAAGTTTTCTTTATAACATTCTTCTACATGTTATAAAGAAATATAATTAAAAACTTTAAGATTTCATAAGTCAAAAAAGGAAAGGGGTAGATTAACATGTCTCATTTTCTGCCGAAGTATATATATGCATTGGTGTACATCTATATCATGTATATATGTATATAAGATACTTTGCATAAAAGTAATTATACATGCTGGTACATTACACAGGGATAGAAATGTTTGTAGAATATATTAGGACTCTATTAAGAATGTTTATCATGGGAAAGTAAACAAAACACAATTTCATTTTCTATTTACACAATTTTCTATGGGTTGAAGCCCTTAAAGCACACATGCACACACACGCACATATATGTGTGTATATAATATATATATATATATATATATATATATATGTTTTGTAGTTCAGAAAAGTAATCAAGATAAAATTTTCAAAGCATAGGAAAAATTTTGTTGCAATCTGATTCACACAACTGATGTTATAAAAGCATGCACTTGGAAAGGTATTCACTATGAAGCATAAAACAGATTGCACACTGTATGTACAATATGTTCGGTCCCATTTATTGTTGATAATACTTCTATGTGTATGAGTAAGTACATGCTATAAAGCTAATGTGTCTAAAAGGATATGAGCCAAAATACAAAATAACCATCTATGTGCACACGTGTGTACAAACACACACACACTCACTGATACTTTTTTCACACACTCTCACACTGGCGACTTCTCTTCATCTGAGACAGGTGTGGAACTTCCTGCCAGGCGCTCAGAGAACCAGTCAGCAACTGATTTTTCAGGAAGGACTGCCTGTGCCATTTAAGCTTCCTGCAGGCCCTGTTTGGTGTGTCAGGCTAGAGGCCCCTCCTTCCTTAATTCCGTACAAAGCCTCCTTCCTCAGATATTCAGAGATGTAGTTCTGGCTTTGACCATCAGGTGGCAATTATCTCAATAGTCTACCTTTGATGCAATAGAAAAGCATCGATTTCTCCAAGGAAAAACATTAGTAATTGTTGTGACTTACTAATGACAGACTATGAAATAGTATTTACACTGTTATACAAATTTTATTTGAAAAATGTTCATGGCTAGAAAAATATGGAAAGGGGCATATTCTCTTTTATTTGCTGGAAATGACTCCCAAGTCTGCATCTTCTTTATTAGTTCATTCATTCAAGAAATATTTATTCTGAGGAAGAGACACTTTCTTCTGTGCTACATTACTTATCCTCAGGGATAAGTGTGTGGTGAATTATCTGGCTAAGTTGCATGTTTAGCTCCTCCATCTGCTTGTTGTCTATTTGTCTCATTCTGGCAAACTGAATTTTCAGATCCATGGTTTTGCTGAACTTTGTGGTCTTCTTTATTAGAACTGTCATCAGATATAGCTGACCAGGAGTCACAAAATCTCACTGAAGATTCAATTTGATGCAAATAAATTGGACTAATATTTATTGAGGTCTAATTATGATCCAGGCATAATGAATGCTCATAAAATAGAAGGTTTCCATTTAGCCCTTTCTGCCAGAACAGAGTGGTAGATGCCAGGGAGAGTTCTGAGATAACCTCACCCTTGGGAGTGTGACCCATACAGTTTCAAAGCTCCGTTGTCCTTTATGTTCAATGCCCTCTCTGAAAATAAAACCATTTTTCTGCTTCACAGTAGAGTTCCCTTTTTAAGAGAACAATAACCTCTAGGAAGGAGATTGGAAAGAGATAAAAACAAATAGTATTATGCATGTACTTCTTATGCTCCATGTGCTTTCATATCTTCTTATATCACTTTCTATGTGTTTATGTCAAGATAATCCTTTTCCTTTTGTTCCCTTAAAAGGCAAGGTACTTGTAGGAACAATACCAGTACTTTGGTTTCTGGAGAGGTCACATACGTCAGGAGAGAGACCTGTCTGGGTCCCAATGACAGACCTAGCCTAGTAACTCTGTGATAAATTTCGGTTAATTCCTTTATATCTTTATGGTCTCATCTACCTGAATTTCTTCTGCTCTGCCTCTCAACCATCCAGGATTGCACAGGATAAATAGTATGTATATTATAATCAACTATTCGTGACTGTAGAGACTCAAGGTATGGTGACGTCATGAGGCAACCTGGAACTAATTACTGCCAACAGCATAAGACTTGACTCATCAGCCTTGGGTACAAGTTCCAGTTTTATGAGAAAGATGTGAAAGTGCTTAAAGTCCTCTGAATTAAAGTTTTTGGTTATCATTCTACTATAAAATAAAACCCACATAACCATCGTATTCAATTTGAGATTACACAAGTCCCTATCAAACTAAAGTATATCCATTGCCTTAAGAGACAGAATCAAGTTGCCCTCTCATTGTATTTATGATATCCTTTTCCTCTCAATCAGAGGCTTATTTTCTATACTCAAGTGATAATAGAGTAACAACGTATGCTTTTCTTTTTTAAAGATGGAGTCTCGCTTTGTTGCCCAGGCTGGCCTCAAACTCTGGGCTCAAGTGATCCTCCTGCCTCAGCCTCCTAAGTAGCTGAGACTACAGGTGTGTGTCATTGTGCCAGGCTATGAAATAGACTTCTGCCGTTCCTCACCAACATTATATTTTAAGAGTAGGATTGCTCTTCAAAATAGACTTCCATTCTCCTAAAGCCAAGCATCTGTGCAGAGATGATCATTAATCAAGATACTGGTGACTGGCTTCACAATCAGTTAATGCCCACACAAGAACACCAAGGTAATTATTTTATAATCAAGCTAATACATTCAGGTTTTGCTTGATTCATTCCTTAAATTTTTGTCAGATATAATCCTAACTCAAAGCCAACAATATTTTCTGTTTCCTGGGCATTTCCAATGAATATATCCTGGAATACTCTGTCTTCATATATAACATTCTGTTATATAAAACAGATGGCTTATAGTTTTGTTTTGATGAATTTATTAATAGAGTCTCCTTTCAAAAAGAATCTACCCCAAAAGCATTTAAGGGTGTCTTTGCACATTTTTGTTCATTTAACATGAGAAGAAACAAAAGACAAAAGACTGTAGGCAGAATGAAATAATAAATCATAAGATGCAAAACTTTAGAGAGTTCTTGACAATGGCATCCAACTCATTTATTTGCACAGGTAACAAAATGAAGCCATCCGGGTTCGACAGCTTGCCCAAGATCAGACAGCTACTGAATAAAAGAAAAAGACTAGAATCTTTTTAGCATCTCAAATATAAGCACATGCATTTCCTTTTTGTTGTTGTTGTTCTTGTATGCTCTATGTCATTTTATTGTACTAAATAATCAATAGCTTTACAACAGAATTTTTAAAATCTATAAAACACTTTTCAAATACGACCCCACACAATGTTTAGGATCAGAGGTAACTATAGAAAGTGAATATACAAATACTGCCCTTACCGTTGTAGTATGTTTGCTAGCTGAATGAAAACCAGTAATAGCTTAAATGGTTTCAAATGACAGAAGAACATAGTTGGGCATGTTATGACAATTTTTATGTACTCAGACAACAGAGATGTATTATATTTTTGTACCAGTTGTAAATGTAAAGTTAATAAAATCAAGAAACAAAAAGGTCAGAGGGGGCCTCCAATATATTCACCGTTTTAAAATCTTAGACAAAGGAGCTTAGGAAAAAGCAAAGGAAGGCGATGTACTCAACATGGTAACAGTACTCTTTTTTAATGACTTCAAATTTTACCTGTTTTAATAGCAGCAAGACCCTCACTGCAGGTTTGAATAATCTCCTCTTTGGCTATGAGATGCATGGTTTTGTTAACTAAAGACATTAACAAGTTCAGTTTCTGAGACCAGTCATTTAATAAATTATTTGCATCCTTGGGTCTCTGGAAGTTCATAATTCCTGCCAATCTGTCTACTTTAGCAAAGATGGTCTTGTTAACTACTAGATTTGAGAGAAAAGCTTATGACTCATCGACAGATCCAGAAACTGTGCCATCCTTTTCATTGTTATCCGAGTGTAATACTTGGCCATTATTCTAATTATGTTCAACAACTCTGTTCTTCAGGTCTTTCCACCTTTTTTCATCTTTCTCGGTAGAATCAAAAACATCAGTTGCAGGACTCTCAAGATGCAACTAAGCAGAGTGCATGGAAGACATGGCAGCAGACTGCAGAGAGGAAAGGGAGAGTGCAGAGCTCATCAGCGAGCAGCAGGCACTGAGGCTGAGGAGCAGGGATAGAGGCAGAGCAAATGCTCAGCATTTCCATTTTGTTACACATTAAAACAATAAGAAAACCTCACTTGGTTTATAAGTGTGGAATTTGCAGTTGAGGTTCTGTAGTATCCTGAAGGAAACTTGGAGCTGGCAGTCAGAAAGACACTTGTTCCCATCCTTTATCCACTTAATCAATGTGTGGACCAAAACAAGTCACTTCATTTATCTGTGTCTTAGTCTCCTAATCTGTGGAATGGAGGAGACAATTCCCCATACCAGAGCTATAAGTGATTAATAGATTAGGTAAAATATACAAGGGAGGAGACACAGTGCCAAGCACACTGTAGATGCTCAGAGTTCCTTGAGTTCTCTAGTGAGCAAAATCAAAATATTCATCTGAAATCTTGCCATGAACTAGGGTGAGGTATGTCTAAAAGAGGCGCTTCCTCTCAAGGGGGTACTCACCCCTGGGATTGTCCAAGTGCAGCATTGGCATTTGTACAATCCTAGGCGTGAGTGTGTCCTTAAATTCCATGCTCTAGGTGCTTCATTTGCCTCATTTTAGTTTTGGCCCCGGTTGAGAGGTCTAATAATAACAATAATAGCTAAAACTTACTGAGCACTCACAATGTGCTTGTCATCATGCTAAGAATGTTCCATATGTTAGCTTTTTAATTATTTTCTACCACCATGTAAAACAGGCAGTATTATCTCCTGTTAGAGATAAGGAAACAGAGGCTTAGAAGATTAAGTAACTTGTGAAAGATCACACAGTTATTGGCAAAGTTAAAGCGATGAACTGTGTGTCTCCAGAATCCATATATTAACCACTTACAGACAGCATTATTCTATTATATAAATGAGGTAGAAGGAAGAGAAGTGACTTATCAAAGCTTAACAACCAGCCACTTGCTGGATCCTGAGTCATCTGAATCTCAATGCAAGCATCCCTCAAACAGATCCACGGTTATGCTTTGCTCTTCTGTAGCATCTTGTCTTTCCAGGACTCAGTGGAAAATTTCTCTAGAATTAATCTAGAGAGTGAAATAAAGTAAAAGGTTTAATAATTTTCTTAGTGTGTCACCTGTATCATGCACATATGGTAACTAATGCAACAATTCTTTGTATTGGCAATTCTAGAGCTGAAATATGCCACTTGTGGTAAGACATTTAATCAAGGAAGTTGCATGAATTGACTGGTACTTGAGATGGTGTAGGGCTCAGACAGAAGGGTTGATGTGGCAGTTTGGGAAGGTGAGATGGGGAGAATAAACAAAAAAATGTGTGTAATTTTTCCTCTATGGGGTAAATGTCACATTTTGCATCTTTTATTTTTAATAACCACCATTCACAGTAGCTAGTATTATCTTCTTTTTTTTTTTTTAAGTTGGAGTCTCACTCCGTCACCCAGACTGGAGTGCAGTGGCCGCTCCCGGCCACCGTACCCTCGACCTGCTAGGCTCCAGTGATCCTTCTGCCTCAGCCTTCCAAGTAGCTGGAACTACAGGCGTGTGCTACCACACCCGGCTAATTTTTTGATTTATTGTAGAGATGAGGTCTCACCAAGTTGCCCAAGCGGGTCTCGAACCCGCGGGCTCAGGCAATCCACTCACCTCAGTCTCCCAAGGCGCGGGATTACAGGCTGAGCCACCGAGCCCGACTTAGTATTATCTTCTTTAAACAGATGAAGTATGTAAGATTCATACATTAATTAACCAGCCCCAAGTCTACAGACTTGTAAGTGACGGAGGAAAGACTCAAAATCTGCACTGTCTCTAAGGGCCTAGCTCTCTCTCAAGGGATCTGCAGCCTCCTAGGCTTTGAGTCTAATTGTTCAGGAAGCTGGAATTTCCTTGGAGATGGTTGGGACAGTGGAGAATGCATTTCAGTGTGTTTTCAAATATCTTCTATATTGCCTTAAATCATAAAATCTAAATGGGGATGCATAAGTAGTTATTGAGAGGCAGAAATTTCACAATTTAAATAACCACACAATAATTTTATAATCAGAAAAAAACTGCATTGATACGTTCAAAACAGAAAACTTAAGCTGAGACATAAAACTGATGTTGAATATGTATTGGCATAAAAAGATATTCACAATATACTTTTTTTACAGTATGCATGTTTATATTTTCTCTTTAACATCAATGGGAACATCTAAGTTTTTCCTTGTTTAATTTTAAATAGGTGGATTATAATTCAGGATTGGGTACATAAGTGGTTTATATACAGGTGAAGTTTGGGCCTCCCACTGGACCTCACTTTACCTGGATTAGAATCAGGCACCTTATTGATGTTATGTGTCTCCTTCCACTCCTGACACAATATACTCTTAAATGAGAAAAAGCCTGATTGCAAACTGTACAGTAAGATCTTATTATTTCAAAATAAATCAATGTATGTGTAAAGTATGTTAAATATATAACCCCAAATATTTGCACACAATTGCTCTCTTGGTCTCTTGCTCTCTCTCACACACACATACACACACACACACACACACACACACACACACACACACACACACCTCCACCTCCTCCTGAGATGAAGATGAGGTTGGTTGGTTTTCTATTCTTCTCTCAAGTCTGGGACAGTTTCTGAGTATCTTAGCAATATTTTTGCTCCAGGAGACTTCCAGAAATCTCTCTGACAAGATGGAGTATGTACAGCTCCCTCATTCCTAAACTTCCTGCTCTATAATATTCAAACTGCAACTCACATTAATGTCAACGGGTGTTTTTAAAGTTTTATTGAAAGGAAAAAAATGACTTTCTAATGACGAGGATAAACAATATTTTAAAAATTAGATTGGAAAGCACATATATAGTACAGTTCCAATAATTTTCAAAAGACAAATATAGATAGAAACACCCTGAAGTAAACAGTTTCATTTTTTGCTGTCTCCAAAAATCTGGCATTCCTTCATTCACTCACGCATTCATTCAGCAGAAATCTGCCAGCCTAAATTTATTACTGCCACCTTACTTCCTCTTTCTTGAGCATTAGAGCTATATGCTCCACTAGACATGCCCAGTATTAGTGTTTACATGTACACGCATGACCAGATTCATACATTGCAGCACACCAGAAGAGACCAAAGAGTCTAGAAATCCTGGAAGACCACCCTCCAAAGGGAAGGGAAAAGAGTTAGAGACATCCGGATACTGTGAACATTTTAGCTACCTTCTCACTCACATGTTGGTTTTTGATAGATTAATAATGTGTTTTCTTCTCAAGATTAGAGCTCACTGTCAAGATGGTGGTAGAAAGAGTTAAGGACGAGACAACTATTAGAAGATCTCATTCTTGGTTTATCTCATGAGCATGAACTACAGGGTTCAGGCACTTTCCACAATTGTCCTATTAAGTTTTGCAGTTTTCCGGACATGCCCAACTTCTGGGTAGTGGATTTCCACACAGGATATCCCCAGGGATGAACCAGGTCAAAGAGTATTTCCTGTCTTTATATCTGGCTAGGGTCTCACATTAGCTCCACCCTCTCCTCTTCCCTTGGCTAATGCCTTGTTATCCCTCAGGTCTCAGTTCAAACATCATTTCTCATGGGAAGCCTCTCCACCACACCCAAGACCAGTTTGGTGTTTATGCTCTCTGTTCTGCTTTCTTAATACCCAGACTTCTCCTATCATAGCACCTACAAAACTTTATTATGACTGGCTTTACTATCTTCCCCTTGAGATTTCAGGCCCCAGAGCGATAGGGACCATATCTGTGTCTTGTTTACCATTGTGATGTATTATATCTCTAAGTTTTCTCATTCAGGGTTTTATTGAAATGTAAAGGGGCTGTTGATTCTTAATGATGATTTTTGCTATGCCAAAGAGTGGATTTATTCTTTATAATTTTATTATAATTTAAATTGATTTAAGTCATACTACATGCTATTAAAATTACATACATGAATGATAACTTTACAATTTTTGATTGACAGGCCTTCTTTAATTTTATGTTTTATCTATTAAGTAACATCTATGCATTAAAGAAAAAATAATGCAAAAGATCAAAATACCATAAATCTTTCATAATACCATCTTGCAACTGATACATTTTTCTTTCATAAACAATGGTATGATGAACAGCATTTAGTCATTTTCTATTGCTAAAGGAAGTGTATCATATTTTCATTTAGAATAGATCTAGCTCATTTATTAGTTCACCCTCTCTGTGCCTCTGAAACACATATGACTATGTTTTACACTTTTAGAAATAGACCTTGATGACCAGTTTGATATGTGTGTATGTGAGTATTTATGTGTGTGTTTGTGTGTCCCTAAAACACCATTCTATGTTTCCATGTACTCCTTTTACTGACAGATATCCTTCGTGTTCCCTTTACCCTTTAATAAATTTATGTTTGTGATAAAGAACAAAATTAAGTATTTAGGTTAATGAATTTTACTGTTGCCATACACTTGTGCACATCCTTAGCTATTTCCTTAGGGTACATTTCAAGGCATGGAATTGCTGTTCTCAAATGGTATACACATACTTAACTTAATTTCCCACCTGCCACCCAGAAAAGTTGTACCAATTTAAAGTCCATAAACTGGAATTAAGTGAAAAAAGCCTCAGGGAAGGAGGAGCATGGCTGTTCTGATGTCCTGTTAGAAAGTGCAGGCCTTAGATTCCACTGAACCACGATCTTTGAAGGCACGATAACAGAGAGTGGTCAGTAGTAAATGGCAATATTAAACATAAGCACAATGTGAAGCAGCATGGGGCCAATTGCTGGTAAGAACACAGGACTTGGAGTCAGCAGCTATGGATGAAAAATATCTAAAATTATTTTAAAACCCTTGTATTATCATTATTATGAGACAATATATACCTCCAAACCAGCACCACATTTAGCCAAAATTCAACCAGGTTCTCACTGAACCAATGAGTGGATCTAAGAGATACCAACTTCTCTCCTGCCCATCTCCTCAGCAGAGAGAAACTGTTCTGTCCACTGATCACAAGCATTTTCCAAATGGAGGGTCCCTACTCTCCTCATTACCAGAACACTCACAAATTTTTTGATCAACAGAAATATGCTTGGACTTTGCAAAATGCTGCAGATGCCTATTCTGAATGCTTCACACTTCTCTTGAAACATAAAAGTTGCTACTCTCATGTTTTTGTGTCCAAGAAAAAAAAGGCACAAATAAATTACCAGGTAAAGATTGCTGATTCTGGTGCTGGACTTGGCCTGACTTGGTCCCCCAAAGAAACCTCTGAATAATATTTTTATATCAGGGCCGGAAGACTAATGCAGAAAGCAATTAAGTGATTTCAAACACTGTCTGCCTTAGACCCTGAAAAGAGAGAGCCATTTGTTTGCTTACTTGAACATAAGCTCTTCTTTCTCTTTTTCAGCAGATATAGTTTGGCACAGCAGAGTCCCTCTGAAAACAGCATGACTCAGCCAGATGCCAAAGAAAGAGGACTGAAAAGGCAGGTTTGTTCCATTAAATTACATGAGAATTTGCAAGAGCTAGACACAGGCATTACATAATGCTGTTGGGTCGTGAGGGCTAGACTTTCACATGTTACTTCAGACACTCCTAGCATAATTGAAAATTTTTACAATTACCATCAACATTTTTTTCATACTTTACTCCATATTGCTTTTTGTAACTTGAAATTTAAAATAAAATATAAACAATGATCAAAATGTGAAATAAGATGGAAAATAAGAAGAAAAAGTCTCATGGTGAACTGAGTTTTACATCAGTCCTCTCTAATCTTTTTTCAAGTAAAAGTTCAGTGTTCATCAAGATGCCATTTTCTGTGCTCTCATTTTCTGTTTTTCCAGATATGTCTACTGATGACATTCTGAGTAACTGAATTATGGCCTGGTTTATCCTTATTACTTAAAGATCTTATAGCAGAGATTCCTTTCAAAAAGAGGCAAATTTCTAATGTTTAAACTAATTTTCAAAGTCATTGCCCATTATCCTAGTATCAAAAGGGTAGAGACACAAAAACATAAAGTTATATGGAAGGTCATGGAACTCATACATCAGAGGGTGTAAAAAGGATAAAGGGACTGTGATGATCAATGTAGTTCCCTTATTTTTGTGGTTGAGGAAACAGGAGATGAAAGAAGTTTAGTGACTAATGATAGAGCTGATTTGTGGATGAGAAAGGGCAAGGTATCAGAAATGGAAAAGAGCACTTCTAATGATTCTCAACAAAGACAAATATTTTCCATTGTCCTTGTAATAGACACCCAAGTTGCCTTCAACTTCTTACCACCACAAATATATCCCTGCACATGTTTTTTTATTTGGTATATAAAAAATGACTCTAACATATACATCCTAGAGCAGAGTTGCTGGGTCATTGAGAATGTATATCCTTAATATGACTAAGCACTTCCATTTTTTTCTCCAGAATGTACTTCTACCAGCAGTGCATGCCAGCTCCCATAACCAACAGTAACACCCGGCATCCACCATTTTAATTTTTCCCTGTCAATAAGGTGATATTTTATTGTTGTTTAGTTACAAATACTAATAAATTTGACTAATAAATACTTAAAATACATACTGTGTAATTTGCTTATATTTCTAGTTTTTTGCTATATACCACTAAATTGTGTGTTAGTTTTTATACCACTACCGCGGTGAGTTTTTTTCTTCATATTTTATGGAGTGAGAAAAGGATCAAAATTTCTATTTTTAAATGAAAAAATTTACCAACTGATTCAACACCATTTTTTCAATAATCCATGTTACCCACTGATTAGAAATATCAAGTCTATCACATTTTAAAACCTTTTTGAGAGTGAGATTTTATTGTTACATTAAACCGTGTCTCAGATTGCTTACCAGTCTTATCCTGTTTTAATATTGTTGCTTCATAAAACATCTTAGTAGCTGGAAATATAACTTTTCCCCCATTGTTTGCTCTCAGAAAGTCAAGAATAACAACAATAAATGTAGCTAATATTTATTAAACATTTGCTATATATCAAACACTCTATTTGCAATATGACATTTAATTTTCAATTAGACATAATGGTGTAGATACTATGCTTACCCCATTGAAAACATGAGAAATCTCAGGTAAAGAAAACTCAACTGGTTTGATGTGAAATCTAATCTCAAACCTACATCTTGTCACAGTATGTCCATACTCTTAACTACTGTTATATTAAAATGAACTGTATGAAATAGTAACTATTGGAGCATTTTGACCAACAAAAATGTCAATTTCTTATTGTTCAATATAATATACAGCATTTTGTATCTTAAAAATGAGATCATTCCAGAGGAAGACGCTCACCCATGGTTCAGTAACTGGTAATGGATTTGATATCTGAATTCTAGGTCTTCTACCTTCAGTCTTCTAACAAGCAGAATGATTACTGTTATTATTTCTTGGACTCAGTAGAAAACTAATTCTCTGATGATCCACCAGAAGGTTAAATTAGAGACAGAAAAGCACATGAACATTAAAAAATGGCATAATAATTATTTTTCCCTTTTCTCATATTCACCAGGTAATCCATCCTACAACACAGAAATGACACTGAAGGTCACAGTTTATAAAAAATGTAATTACATTGTATTTGTTGATGTTATGCTTTCAAATATTCTCCATGATAATTTTACTTTTTAAAATTTGTTAAAATATTATATTTGATAAAAGAGGGAAGGCAAGAAGACAGAAAGAATATTTGTGCAGTCTACCATGTGCTAGACAATATTTAAAATGTTGCCGTTTTCACCCTGCAATAGCTCTGTTAGTGTACACTCTGTCATATCTGCTAAAATATTTTTCACAAGATAAAAGAAATATACTTTGCTTTATTTACAAAAGGCATTTTATAAAACAGCCTATGCAGCATTACCCCAATTCTGTTTTCATTCACATGAATAAAAAAGAAAAGATATTCACTCAGTTTTATTTGCTAATTCGATGATGACTAATAAATAAATACATTTCTTTCTTTTTTATTCATTCAACATATGTTTAGGATACACCAAATAAGTGCAAGAAACTGCCAGACCACATCATATCCCCACCACAGGCCTTTCTTACTGAGCTCCAGACTTTGTTATACAACTGTACATGATGAATATTAACATACGCGACTAGGTATGGACACTGTATCAAGCCAATTCAAATTGTACAGTCTTTGAGCTCTGAAAGTTTACCATCTAAATAGCAAGCAATGTGGTAGGGGAAGAGTGATAGCATCATGTTTGAAAACAGGCAAACATGGGTTAAAATTTATGTTCTATCACTTATTTAAAATGTTTAAACAAGTAAAGTTTACTTGACTCTGTAAGACTTAATTTCCTGGTCTGTACAAGGAGATTGTTATCTGGGTCTCAAAGGAAAGGCTATGGAATGTAATGAACTCAATCCTTCTTTCTGAAAAATCAACATATATTTATTTTTTTCCCACTCCATCTCTTCCATTCCTTAGCAGAAATGACTCTGCCATGAACTTAGTAGCATAACTATATTATAGAGAACATTCATAAACATAAGAGCAAAAAGAAAATCAAAGATACATTTACATTATGAATGTGATCCAATGCAATTTCTGTATAATAGACAAGTTGGTTGATAGAATTCAATCATTGTGCTTTTCCTTACCCACTTGGACCTTCTAGATTAACATAATGAATCCATATTACTTCGAAGGTTCTTGTGTTCTTTGAGCCTCAGAGTGTTAAGAGACATAACAGAAACATAGCCCATAATGATGGGTCTGCTAGAGGGACACAAGAGCAAGAATCAGGAGTTCTGTCTGAGTTCCAGTTTCTAAGTAATCCCTGATGACAGAATAAATCACCTCCAAGCATTTAGAAGTGTTAGGGAGATAAATGACACCCCATTTCAGTAAGTATTCGAATTCTCAGAAGAGAAAAAAACAGCTCTGTTATATGTAAGGAAATCAATTTAAGAAGAATTATCTGTAAGAAAATTAGGCTTCTAGAAAGTAATTATCCAATAAGTGTCTTCTATTAATTTTCTCTTTTAATTGCCCATGATGTTTGGCAAGGTGTCTGATAGAATTCAGAGACCACCCAAAAAGCACATGTTGCTTACTGAGGAACAGGCTAAGGGAGCTCTCACTGTGACAACTTCTTTATATGGTCAGTTTATTTAATTACGTCAGCAAGCCTCTGAGACAGATTGTTCCGAAAGAGGTATTGTTCTAAGACAGTAGTGTTCTATAAATACACATACACAATCATACATGTGTTGTTTGTATCTCTGTTCCTGTCTCCTAGATGTTTTTGTATGTCTTCCTGTTGTTTTATTGCTGTACTCTTGTTGGAGATTCTCTCTTATCCATGAATCTGGGACTTTTCAAAGGATTTAAGCTTGGTTTTTAGGTGAATGTATAAAATCATACCTGAACTAGGCTCCCTGGCAGTTCTGGTTGTGCTGACCCTGTTGTCAAAGTCTTTGCCAAAAGGGGAGTGGATCTGCTGAATGTTAGTGGATGTTATTGTGACCATCTGGAACAACTGTACTTTTTATTCCAGAGAAGTAATCATGACAACAAGGTGTCCAAACAACTGATATTCAGAATGCTTATTCTCTATTAAAATGATATCTTTTTTCTTATTCTAAGGTTTATTTCCTTCCCTCCTACCTTCCTCCTGCCTTGTAACAAATTGAATTGTGGAAGTAGCTCATGTATAGCCTTTTTCATTGAATTTTGTAGTGAGGGTTTGTTGATGAGTATCAAACTTCAATATCTCTAGGATGTTGGTCAAATTTTCCCCTCCGAAGTGAAAGAAGTGAGTCCAGGGTATAAGATAATAAGAGAGAATAACACCATTTCATTACTTGCTTTCTGTTTCAAAACCCAAAGGATCATTCTTATCTCTCAGAAAAACAAAAGCAAGGAAATAAACAAAAACTCAGACACATCATATGCAGATGTTAGGCTCATAACTCACTATGTTGTAGCATTTTCAGGTAACCTCTCTCCCTTTTTTAGAATTTTGAAATATAATCTGCAACTGGTGTCTCCCTTCTCTTGAGAGGCCCCTGTATAGAAGAGGTGGGCCAGAGAGTCATGTTTCATCAGATCTTGAGAGCTTTCACTAAGTCTTTCCCATATTCTACCAATCCAAACATAGGCAGTGCTTGGTTATCTTCTGCCACACAACAAACCACCCCAAGCATAGAGGCTTAAAACATCAATAATGTATTAATATTATTATCTGTCCTAATTCTATGGGTTTACTATGTAGTTCTTTTGCTTCAGATGGTGTCAGCTGAGGTGCTGGGATGGTCAAAAGATCAAAAATAGCCTCATTCACGTGACTGAAGGTTGATGCAGGCTACGAACAGGAAGCTCACCTGGGGCTGGCAGCGGGGAGGCTCAACACTTCATATGGCTCCTTCACATGACTGCTTGGGCTCTTTGCAGCATGGTGGCTAGGCTTCAAGAACTTCATGAGGCAAAAGTGAAAGCTGAAGACCCCTTTAGGTACAGTTGTGGAAACACCACAACATTACTTCTACTGCATTCTATTGATCAAAATCAAACAAAAGGGTAACCCAAATTCCAGGAAAGGGAAAATAGACTTCTCTTCTTAATGGGATGGAGGCAAAGTTCCATTCCAAACGAACATGTAGAATGGGAGATATTGCTGCAGCCATCTTAAGGAATCATAGGCAAAGTGCCTTACCCTGCTTCAAGCTTCTGCCACAAAGATCTCATCTTTTCTCCTCATTCTTATCCAGAGATAGTCAAGCTTTCCCTTCTCTTAAACATCTGTATTCTGTTAAGGAGTTCTCAGACCTTAGTCATCCATACCTGTGAATTAGGTGCTACTTGACACAGTGACAGAAAGTTCAGATTCAATTTCGTACTCATCTAAGTTGTGGGAGTGGGCAAAGTTGTTTGACCATTTGACCACTATACTATTTAGTTTATGTAAAAGTCATTTCTGTAATGGAAAAAAGAAAGCTGTGTGAAGTTAGATAATAACATTCTAGAAGTTAGCACATGCCAGGCATTTTGCATAGATTACTTCATTTTTTTCTTTGGAAAAAAATCCTTAAGGAAGACAGCAGAACTCACATGCTACAAATGATCGATCTCAGATTTACAGAGGGTAAATACATTTTCTAGAACCTAATAAATGGCAGTAAGAAGTTTCTAACTCTTGCTCTCTTTATCTGTCTTTGTGTTAGATATGATTCCAGTATTCAGGAGCTAGTTGTTTTAAATTTGCTAGCTATAATGTCTAGGCTGCATGTTGAAGATAAAATGGTGATGGCAACAGAAGATGTGAAATCATGCCCATTGGTCTAAAATGGTAGAATAAGGCAACTACATAGAAGTAACTTTATTTTATATCCTTTAATTATAGCAAAACGATTAGAGGCTTAGATAAGCTAAATACTTATCCCAGATCACCAAATATGTAAATATGAGAGCAGGGATTCAAAACTAGGAGTGATACTAAGTCCTGAATTTCCTAGTTTTCTAATCTTACAGATTTCTAGTCAGCAACTCAGCTAACTTTCAGGTTTATACAATCAAGAGAGTGGTGAATGCACAAACGTTTGATCCAAACTTGTTTATGCTGAATTTTTTACATAAGCAAATTTTTTTTTTGAGTTGGAGTCTCACTCTGTTGCCCAAGCTAAAGTGCATGCTCATGGCCACTGCAGCCTCGACCTGCTGGGCTCTGGCGATCCTTCCACCTCTGTCTTCCAACTAGCTGGAACTGCAGGTGTCAGCTACCATGCCCGGCTTATTTTTTAAATTTACTTATTGTAAAGATGAGGTCTCACCAAGTTACCCAGACTGGTTTCGAACCCCTAGGCTCAGGCAGTCCTCTCGCCTTGGCCTCCCAAAGTGCTGAAATTACAGGCTTGAGTCACTGTGCCTGGCCTGTAAGCAAATTTTAACACATTTCATGTGACAAAAATCACCATAAGATTAAACTAATAAAAACATGATATAAACGATTTGCAAAATGTATTATAAAAGTGGGCTGTATCCTTGTCTGCACATGGTGGCTCATGACTGTAATCACAGCACTTTGAGGAGGCTGAGGTGGGAGAACTGCTTGAGCCCAGGGACTCGAGGCGAGCCTGGGCAACATAGACAAACTCCATCTCCAAAAAAAAATGTTTTAAGTGATCAGTATTCTTGTATATATACATACAAAAATCCCTTCCAAATCAATAGTGGTATAGGCTGAAAATATAAACACTTTATGTGTGTATATGTGTGTGTAGGTGTTAGTATAATAAGTGCAAATAAATTATCAAGGAATTTTTAAATTAAAGGCTTGTTTCAGAGAAAAGACAAAATATAGGCAGATTCGCCTTTCAGATTACACATGTCTGCATTATTTAAATTTTTTACAACAGGTGTGTGTTTTTATCCCATGTCAGAGCATTCTGAACATGACTGGGGGTTCTAGGAATATTTTATTTATTAAACAGCCTTCTAGATAGTTCTCTACTAGGTTTAGGGGATGATCTTTTCCTCACTCCATTTTCCCTCTTTTGTCAGAGATGTTTGTTTCATTCCTGGCTCTGATCAAGAGCTAGAACACTGCTATGTCTTATAAAAATTCTCCAATAAATAAATATCATATTTACAAAGAAAGAAAAATATGATAGGCATTAATTTTTAAGCTACAAACATTCTAGTGTACAAGAAGTGTTACTTTTTGTACTTTTTTATGTTGTATCTGAATCTAATTTTTTTTTCAATAATCGATATTTTTTTATTATGATGTTGTGGGGTACAGTTAAGGATTAAGTATACAAATACGTTTCATTCAGGCACCCTATTGATTAGAGGTGCTTCCCCATCCCCAGACAGATATTTGCTCGTTAATCCCATCTCCCTCCCCCGCTCTATAGTTTCCCACTACTGTCAGTCATTTTCTTAGTATTAGATTGGATGTTCAAGGTCCATTATATGAGTGAGGACATGTGATACTCGGACCTTTGTTTTTGTGAGAGGTCACTCAGTATTATAGACTCTAGTTCCATCCAGGTTGCTGCAAAATTCATGATTTTGTTCTTTTTTATGGCTGCGTAGTGTTCCATCGTGTATATGTACCACATTTTTCTAATCCAATGCTCTTTTGATGGGCAGCATGGTTGCTTCCAGGTTTTTGCTATTGTGAACAATGCTGCGATAAACATACGTGTGCAGGTGTCTAAAGACATGAACAGACACTTCACAAAGGAAGACATCCGAGCAGCCAACAGACATATGAAGAAATGTTCAACTTCACTAATCATCAGGGAGATGCAAATCAAAACCACACTGAGATACCACCTAACTCCAGTTAGAATGGCAATTATCAACAACTCAAAAAATAACAACTGCTGGAGAGGGTGTGGCAAAAAGGGAACACTTCTACACTGTTGGTGGGAGTGTAAACTAGTGCAACCTCTGTGGAAAGCAGTGTGGCGATTCCTAAAAGCTCTAAATATCTACCTCTCATACGACCCCGCAATCCCCCTACTGGGAATATATCCGGAAGAACATGAATCTAATTTTCATTTTGAGACTCCCAGTCAGCTGTGAATACGAAGTATAATGTCTCCAATCCGGGGCAAATTCAGTTCCTTCTTGGATTGCTTAGTTAATTTATGATAAATTTAATCAACATATGTCTGTCCTCCACCTTCTGCTTCTCCTTATATGGCATCTATATTCTCCTTATATGGCATCTGAGATCAATACACTGAGATCAATACAGTGTCTTGATCTTTACCTGTCCTTGATGACATTCCCCCAAGATATTTGAATCCCCATCTAAATCTCAAACATGTGCTTCATGTTGTCATGCTACAACTTCCTATCCTGACCATAAGACTGGTTCAGGACTCTAGACAGTCTTGCTAAACTAACTTTGGATACCCAGAACAACTGGACTGTATTCCTACACTTCAGAGGGATATAGGAAACTGAGTGGGGCTACCTCTAGCCTTCTCAGGCCATCAAATGAAATGAAATCATCTCTGTTATACCGTACCCACATTATGACAACACATAGAATTCTTGAAAGGTTATGGTATCCCAGGTAGCCAAAGTAAAAGGTATATATGTAAGGGGCAGAAAATATATCAGGTAATATTTCCTCTTGCCATATTTCCTACCCATGGAAAAGCCTTGTCTCCTCATAAAGAAAACGCATTTCTTATCTACATGTCACTCCTTCAAAGAAGGTAAGGGAGTATAATTGTTTTCCAAAATTTGTCTAGAAGAGCAATTTCCATACTGAAATCAGCAATTGAGGGCTATCTTCCCCAGGACTCCCTATTGTCAGGTGGATACAATTGGTTACTGGGTAGGTTCCTTACTTCCCTCATTTAAGGGGGGTTATTTGTTGTCTCAGGTCTCACTGCTGCCAGCCAAATCATTCTTACCTACCCCTCCCACCTATGTTTCTATGATACAGTATAAGTTCCATGCTCCTGGGGCTTAGATTTGAACATAAATTGATTTAGTTCATGCTGGATTTATTGTGCAAACCCTAAGGTGACTGAATTTACCCTCTATTACAAAGATCGGGCTTTCTACAACAGGAAGAAAAGGGCTCAAAATGTATACTAAAATTAGTTTTATAAAAGGAGAGACACATGCCTTTACCTGCTGAATTTTATATCCTGAAATGTACTCACTACAAAATCGATAGAAATTAATTTTAAAAGATTATAAAAGTTTGCGCAGTATGATCTCAAAGACTTTGAAAAATTGACATGCATAAAAAAGATTATTCTCAATCTTACTAATGACTCGATATCTATAATTCATTTAATAATTCATTCATTCAAGAAGTATTTATTGGATTTTATTGTATGTCAGACACTGAAAATCCAATTCCATAGCTCCATCCTATAACTTATTTCTCTTATTCCAAACTCATATGGAAAACTGCCCACTACACATGCTCATTTGGAGAAGACAAACATTGTTAATCATCTGAATGTCTATGACCTCACCTGGTACTATACTCAAGTTTAGACCAACCTGGTCTTGACTCCTAACAGTTTACCTATAAAAGGAACCCCATATGGCAAAATGGCAAGTGCTTAGGCTAAGTCAGACACAACTATGTTAAAACTTCTGTTCTAGGATAGAGATTCCGGAACCAAAGCCTCAATTTCTCAACCAACTCATCTTTGACAAAGCCTCCACCTACAACCACTGGGGAGACGAGAATCTATTCGGTAAATGGTGCTGGGAAAACTGGCTGACCACATGCAGAAGATTAAAACAGCACCACTACCTATCACCATACTCAAAAATTGACTCTAAATGGATCAAAGACCTAAATGTAAAACCTCAAACTATAAGAATCTTAGAAAATGCAGGAGATACTCTTATGGAAATTGGGACTGGCAACCAATTCCTAATCAAAATCCCAAGTGCCCATGCCATAAGAGATAAGATAGACAAGTGGGACCTCATCAAACTGAAAAACTTCTGCAAAGCAAAAGAAATCATCAAGAGAGCGGGGAGACAGCCCACAGAATGGGAAAAATATACATGCCAACTGTATATCTGATCTACAAGGAACTTAAACTTGCCGAAAGGAAGAAAAAACAAACAGTCCCATTAAAAAGTGGGCAAAAGACATAAATAGACACCTTTCAAAAGAAGATGTACGGGCAGCCAACAGGTACATGCAAAAGTGCTCAGCCTCACTCATCATTAGAGATATGCAAATCAAAACCATAGTGAGATCTCACCTAACCCCAGTAAGAATGGCCATCATTAATAAAACAGACAACAACAGATGCTGGCAAGGATGCAGAGAAAAAGGAGCACCTCTACACTGCTGGTGGGAATGCAAACTAGTGCAACCTCTTTGGAAAACAGTGTGGCGATTTCTGAAAGAACTAGAAATTGACCTTTCATATGACCCAGCAATCCCCTTATTGGGAATATACCTGGAGGAACTCAAATAATTCTACAAAAAAGATACCTGCACACGCATGTTTGTTGCTGCTCTATTCACAATAGCAAAAATATGGAACTTAGCCGGGCTCGGTGACTCAGCCTGTAATTCCGCGCCTTTGGGAGGCTGAGGTGAGTGGATTGCCTGAGCCCGCGGGTTCGAGACCCGCCTGGGCAGCGAGACCTCATCTCTACAATAAATAAAAAAATCAGCTGGGCGTGGTAGCACATGTCTATAATTCTGGCTACTTGGAAGGCTGAGGTGGAAGGATCGCCGGAGCCCAGCATGTCGAGGCTGCGTGGCCGGGAGCGGCCTCTGCACTCCAGTCTGGGCGATAGAGTGAGACTCCACCTCAAAAAAAAGAAAAAATGGAACCAACCGTGCTGCCCATTGGAGCTGGACTGGATTAAAAAATGTGGTACATATACACAATGAAATAGTATGCAGCCATAAAGAAGGACAAACATTTGGACTTTGCAGCAACTTGGATGAATTTAGAGTCTATCATACTCAGTGATCTATCACAGAAACAAATAACAGAGTACCATATGTTCTCACTCATAAGCGAACCTTGAACAATTATCATAATACTATAAGAAAGGGTTTGGCAGTAGTAGGAAACTGCCAGGGGAGCAGGGAAGAGAATTGGTAGTTGAGGGAGACTGCCAGGGGGCACACCTCATCAATAAGGGTACCTGCATAATGAACATTTGTATACCTAACCCTGAATTGTACCCCACATCTTTAAAATTAAAAATTCAAAATCTTCTGTCTCTTATTAACTATAATCATGGAAAATGTAATTAACTTATCTGAGCCTCACAGAGTATATGTGGTGAAAAATGAGTATTTAAAAAGATCCTGATATCTACTTACAGAATTTTTGCGCATTTAAAGAAAAATAGTTAGTAACATGCCTAACAGAGATTCTGGCCCATACTAAGCACTCAGCAGAAGTTTTCTTGTCCTCTCATCCCCACCCTTTTGTAGCAGAGCTGGCAATCATAATGAAATACGTAATTATGTTTTAAAAAGTTTTTGGAACTGCTGCAGAGAAGAAAAACCAACACACATTTACACTGTGCACGAAATATAGAGCATTCTTTTTTATATTGGCCAGACCACATGAAATTGTTGATACCCAATCATTTTTTACCTTTAGAAAAACACATATATTTCAACCTAATAAAATGATTCATATATTGAATTCAAAGAGGGGGACAATATTCATCTTTTTCCTATTGACTTTTTCTCCTTTTCCTCCTTTTGTATCTCAGGGCAAACATCAGACAAGCACATAATATGGGTGTCCTTGCTATTCTCTTAGCCGCAGTAAGACTATGAAAGAACAAAGCTACAGCGGTAGGTTTGATGGGCAGGATGCTGGAGTGAAGGTCAATGTAACTGCTTGGGTTCCAGGACTGAAAACATCACTGATAACAGAAGCTTGCATGAGTCATTTCCGCTTTGCTTTCCTAGACTGATCACCAGAATCAAATTGGGGAGCTTGCCCAGCTGTCTTGAAATGTTACAAAGATCCAAAAGACCCTCAGCTGAGCTAATATTCTGGATTCTCAACTGGAAAGATCTGTTAAGGTAAACCAATTATTTTAACAGAAATCAATTTGCAAGAATAAAAGAACACTGCACATTAGGCACACATTTGCTAATTATTTATGAAATGTCAAAAAAAACCTGTGAAACACAAATGACACCCAGGTAGACATGCAGCCTGCCCTCTACAGAACTAAGGAAACTCATGTGAACTGTGCCTACTAGCATGCTACAAACTTTTCAGAGGCTGTTCTCCCTTAATACTTAGTGTATAGGCTACATTTATTATTTCAATTCTTCAGATGAAAATTCTTGCATTTTGTTAATTGAATCTCACAGGATATAAGTGGAGAGCCCAGAATTCACATCAAGTCATATTATTTCCCTAATCTGTGCTCTTTCTCTTCCAGGACTTTGCCATGGGAAAATGAGTTCCTAGAGTATCCAGCCCTAGACCTCTTAGTCCAATGACAAGCATAGCATGTCTGTTACCGCCACCAAGAAAATAAGCATTGGGCAAGTGCTTGTGTATGACGCAGCATTATCAGAGAGAACCATGTCAGTAAAGATATGGAACTCAAGGTGAGGCTTGGTTTGCTTGAGAAACTGAAACAGGGCTGTTGAGGCTGGGCACAGTGCAGAGGGGAATTCTTTGGTTCAGTATGGTCCCATCATTCAAAAACACAACTATTTATTTTAGCCAACAATATACCACAACCAGAAGATAATTAAGTTTGAAAAATTATTTGAGGCTTGATGTTCTCCACTGTCAGTTTCATACTCATAAATTAGTTCAAAATGAAAAAGAAAATTTTAATAGAAATAGAACTAAGTATGAGTCAGATACTCCACTGGGTGCTAATCGTTGTTGCTGTCGTCTAGCTCAAATTGCAGGTTGAGTTTTATTACAGAACTGTGAAACACATCCTTGTGCCTCATCAGACTCCCCTGGGCTCATAATGAGCTATAAGATAAAAACCTCATCAGTGCAGGGGGTGCTTTTTTCCTCAGCTGACCAGAACAAATCCTGCTGCTAATTTCTGTGTGTGTGTGCGTATGTATGTTTCTGTCTAAAGCAGTTCTGTGTCTTTCTATTTCTTTGTTGTCATGTTTTCAAGGTTTCTTTCTTGTTCTTTAATTCTGGTCTTTGTCAAATAAATTAAGGCAACAAACTTCACTGGGCATAGGAAATCACACTTGGCCTGGCTTCCTTGGCAGTTCTGTGTAATATGGTCTTGATGTCAATCTTTACTGAGAAGAGGACGCATGGAATGTTAATGGCTGTTATAGTGACAAGCTAGGACATCTGGCAGATGGCACATAAAATTTTAGAGTTAAAAGTTTAGGAATAAAAGAGAGAGCTTAAAGCTCTTTAAAAGCCAAGATAGTGGAGTTTCCAGGCAGCCAACATTTGAATTCTTACTCTTCATTTGAGAAAAAATGGGTGTTTATTATTTTTTATTATTCATGGTATCCTCTGTCCTTCATTCATTTATCTCTGTATCCATTTTCACATTATCCCCAGCCCTGGTAGTATCTAGTGTTCAGTACTTTTCTCTGAAGGTTCTGCTGATATTTTGCTTATGAGTTTAAGTTGCCACAACACCCTTTGTATATTGATATCATTTGTCCTTAACAAATGGAAGGGAAGAGTCCAAAGTATAAAATGGTCACTGAAAGAAAGAGGCCTTTTCATTCCCTCATTTTTTTTCAAACTCACTTCTACAAACAACTCCTTAGAACAATCCTGGCAGTCAGAGACATCATATGCAGAAATCAAGGTCCAGACCCACCACCTGTCCTTGCTATGACTCATAATATAAACACAGACCCTCTGTGTAGCTTGTTTCCTAGAATTTTAAAATGCAACCCACAGCTGGTGTCTCCCCTTCTGAGAGGCCCCGATGTATGAGAGACCCTTTCATGAGGTGGGCCAGAAAGCCCATGGTCCAGTGAAGCCTTGCACAGTTTTTTAAATCTCGAGAGCCCTCACAAACTTATATCGTTCTCCAAATGTATTAGTACAATCTGAAGCACCATTTTCCCAGAACCCTAAAAAGTCCCTTACCCCATCATCTACTTCAAGCTTCTACTACAAAGATTCCACCTCTTCTCCTCACCCTCATCCAGACACAGTTAAGCTTTCCCTTCTCCTAGACATCAGTATTGTGTTGAGGAGGCTTCAGGCCTAAGTCATCCATATATGTTAATTAGGTGCTGCTTGACAAAATGACGGAATATTAGGATTCAATGGCCTTCATCCAGGTTTGATATGGTGTATTTTGTTTTGCTGTCTGTTAAAATATTCTTAAATATGTGGTGACTCATGCCTGTAATCCCAGTACTTTGGGAGTCTGAGGCGAGAGGATTGCCTGAGCCCAAGAGTTCAAGACCAGCCTTGGCAACATGGCAAGACCTCCTCTCTACAATAAATTTTTTTAAAATTAGCTGGGCATGGTGGCACGAGCCTGTAGACCCAGCTACTTGGAAGGCTGAGGTGGAAAGATAGCCTGAGCCCAGCAGGCCGAGGCTGCAATAGCCGTGATCGTGCCATTTCACTCCAGTCTGGGCAACAGAGTGAGACTCCAACTCAATATATATATATATATATATATATTCTTTAGAAAGAAATAAGGGTTGCATAAATCTCATAAGCCTATTGTCTCTGAGAAGGTTGTAACTCATTGAGAATGAACACATTCAGTCCCCAGATGTATGTAAATAATTCCAGAAAAATATAGGGTGGACAGAAAGAATTTGGCAAGTTGACCAGGGAGTGGGCCTCCTGAAAGAAGCACGTATATCAGTTGTTCCATATCCTTTTGGACTATGTAACCCAGGAATTGGCAATTTTTTTCAGTAAAGGACCAGATAGCAAATATTTTGGTCTTTGGGGCCATGCAGTCTCTGTCTCAACTATTCAGTTACGCTGTTGTAATGCAAAAACAGCCAGAGACCATAAATGGATGGGTATGATGTGTTCCAGTAAAGCTTTATGTACAGAAACAGAAGATGGGTTATGAATTTGGCCCACAGGCCATATTACAAACCCCTGATCTAGCAGATGGTGAAGTTCATACAAAAGATTGAACCATGAGTAAGGGAAAGGCTTTGAAGCACATGTACCTGATATCCAAGCAATCAGTGTTCAAGAGCTTTTCATTTCTCAACTCAGTGTTACTCATTGAGTAACTGTTATAAATGGATCCTTGCCATTGGCTAGTGATCAGCATTTTTTATTGGAATTGATACTGAGGTTTCGTGGGTGCCTGTAAATCACTACAATCTCTTGGAAGTGGAAGTAATTATCTCTTCACAAATGGAAAGGGTTCAGGACACTAAAATGTAGCAGGAAAAAATAGTTTTAATTTCCTAACACTTGGCACCAGTATTACAAATAACTTCTTAGTATAGCAGCAGCACTCAGAAGTAATAGTCCAGGCCAACCACCTGTTTCTGCTGCTACTGCAAAATACAAACATAAATAATCCTTTGATTTATTTTCTAGTTGGCAGAATTTTTTACTCCTTTTAACCTATAAAAGTGTCTAATATTATGTTAGTGTTAGAATGAAACCTCAAATTTTGAATGTCAGATGAAAAATAAAACTAGGAGATAGTAATAAAATTTTATTTTCTGTTTCCTCCCACTAATTTCAAAATTTACCTAATCATGCTACTATAATCTTTACTCTTAAGAAATCCTGCTTTCAGCTGAGTGTGGTGGCTCACGCTTGTAATTCCAGCACTTTGGGAGGTGGAAGCAAGGGGATTGCCTGAGCCCACAGGTTCGAGATCAGCCTGGGCAACATGGAGAGATCTCTTCTCTACAATAAATTAAAAAAATTAGCTGGGCCTGGTGGCATGCACCTGTGGTTCCAGCTACTTGGAAGGCTGAAACAGAAGGATCGCCTGAGCCTGGCAGGTGGAGGCTACAATGGCCGTGAGCGTGCCACTGCACTCCAGCCTGGGCAACAGAGTGAGACTCGACTCAAAAAAAAAAAAAATAGAAATTCTACTTACAGTATTTAAACACACTGGCCACTATTTACATATATATTGTGTAAACTTTACTTGTCTGCCTTTCATTTTATTTCAAAGTCAGAGGAAAGTGGTTTGCGTTAACAATCATGCTATTCCCTTTATTTTATTTTTATGCAGACCGTATTTTGGTGTTGAGTATCCACTAATTAATTTTCAGTCTGATATATTGCCTATGATGATCCAGGTAGATACACAATTCTCTTAGATCACTTTGCCTTCATTTTCTGGAGCTGGGCCTAAGCTCTATGGTGTGAAGTCTTATATTATGGGAACATTGTTGGGGAGGCATTCTGGTATTCAAATCTCTTGTACAAGAAAGAATCTGCTGAGACATCTCTATCCCATCTGTTGCTTGGTCGACTGTTTATACTAGTGCATGGTATTCCATGGGTATTGAAATTCATTATCCCGAATATACAGTCCTTTGCAACAAAGTTCCATCTACTGCCCCTGTACCAGGCTCCTCTGACTACCAGTAGTCTTTCTCATTACAGGCCTCCATTTATCCACAAAAATGCTGTGTAGTATAGTACTTCATGAAAACCATCTTCCCCTGCAGATATCCTTTCCTTAGGGGCCAGAGATCCATTTTATCTAGATGTGTTTGGGTCATTTTACAACTCATTTCATTATTTCCTAAGTTCTGCCACCTCATGAGTCATACTTATGTCATCTATTCCTCAGTTTTCTTCCAAAAATATCTTTCCACATTTTCCCTAGGATTTCTGACGTCTGTTTTTATCCCAAGCCTCCTAATGTGTCTTGTGGACGGGGCTTAGATTTTGCTCAATAAATGCCAGTGCCTTTCATCCCTGCTGCTATAGGATTACTGCCAGTTCCCCTTGGTTGAAGGAGTGATACACAAATTCTTCAGTAATACATGTAATGATTATCTTCAACTTTAGACTCAAAGCTAAATAAAAATCAAAATTGTCAGTAGATTGTTATTCTTTAACTTTCAAGTTGTATACTTATTTCCAAATTATTTAGGGGCTTTAGGAAAGCACCTCACTGTAGCGCTGAGATATTTCTATTATCCCCCTTATTGTTGGTCTTTTTTTAAAGAAAAACAATAATTGATGGCAAATATATGATCAGTTTTATCAAACTGGATTAGAAAATGGTTGTATTTTCCTAATCACTAAAGGCAGAGTTTGGGTAAGTTTTACTGTATTTACTTGATAGGTTTTCTTATTTCAGGTCTCTCTGTTCAATTCCAGGTTCCTCGTAACATGCTTGTTGTCATCCTGCATACTATTTTTTCTTGAAGAGGCCCTCTCTCTCAGAGGAAAGCAGGACATTTTGACAAGGCTGATTTAATGCAGCTGTTATGCAAAGGCTGCTTCAAAATGTCAGTGTTGAATGTCAAAAGACTGTTTTTTATTACCAAGCTATGTACGTAACAGCCATCCCTGACCCTCACCCTATCCTCGGCCCTCTCTTCCAGAGAACAGACCAGTTTTTCTCTTAACATTTTCCACTTTCAATGTCTGTGGTCAGTGAGTCTCTGTGAGATCTGGGGCTATTTTTCAAGCACTCTTTATCCCATCAGCTTCATAGTGGAATGTCATACATGAGCTTCCCCCCACCATTCGCATCTTGATGATACCATTGGCATTGCTCCTGCATCTGATTTACACAGTCTGGGGATTTGCACTTTTCTATTTTTTCTTTTATTTTCTTTTTTAATTTTTTAAAATTTATATTTTATTTTAAAGATGTGTGGTACAACTCAGGATTAGGTATACAAGTGGACATAGTACAGGTAAAGTTTGGGCCTCCCTTTGGTCCCCACTTCGTCTGGTTTGAGATCAGGTACCCTTATTGATGCTGTCCCCCCTCATTCCCCAGCAGTATCCCACTACTACCAATCCCTTCAATTTTTTAATTTTATTTTCTGAAGTAAGACCAACTCTTGAAAATGGCTGTGAGTACAGCTTTCACTGTCACCAAGGTGACACTCTTAACATTTTACATATAATTCTTTTGAAATGATTCCCTTGTCTATATTGCATAGTGCCAAAAAAGAACTTACAGCATGTTAAGTTTACTGGCTATTATGTAGCCTAGGCTTATATTAATCACTTTGATAATATCTGATGAAAATACATCTTAATTATTTGATTTTATATTACTTAGATAGTGCATATTCATTATAGAAAATTTAGAAAACACAAAAGTAAAAAGGAGAAAATCATTCCCACCTCCAAGTTTAAAACATTATTAATATTTTACATATATTTTATTAATTTGAAGGTGTGCATATGGATTTAAATATATATTTTTACAGAATAATTACAAGTTTTTTGCAAGATTTCCCCCATTTAATGTATCTTGGACATATTATTGCCAATGCAGCTTTGAAATGAAACTTTCAAATGACAAAAACTTCTCCATTTCTCTTTAGATCTGTAGAATATTTTATTGTTTGAAAGTACTATACAGAAATATAGCTATCCTTTCTCCAGTTGGTAAAGATTTGGTCACTTCTGGAGGGGGAATTCTGTTTTTCACTATATTTTCTGTTGTTTCACTATTATAATTTTTCAGTGTTACAAATACTACTGCATTTAATATTTACACACACATGCTTATATATTTAAAAGAGGAATTTTGCAAGATAAATTACTGAAAGTGCAATTTCTGAATCAGATGGTATGAATACATTTACTGTAGTAGTAGTAGTAGTAGTAGTAGTAGTAGTAGTAGTAGTAGAAAAAAAAATGGCAATTTGCATGATTCCACACAGTATGAAAATGCCTGTTTTGCCACATCTTGCAAAGTGCTTTCAATTATATTTTTCATCTTTGCCAGCCTGATAGTCACAGAAAATAATTTTATCTTCATTTATAATATGTTAATTATTAATGTTATTAAGAATATCCTTATATTGATTATTTTTCTAAATATCTTGTTAATATCCTTTGACCATCTCGTTGATGGGTGATGTAAGAGATGATTACATATCAAATATATTAACTGTCTGTAATATATAATGTAAATATTTTATTATGTTTTTACATTTCAGACATTTTTATTGCTTTTTATATGTCTTTCAATGGTAGTCTAGACAATACACAAAGCATCTTTTAAATCTTCTGACTAAAAAATAAATCTCACTGAAAACTGTTTAACAATACACTGACATACATTCAAAAACACTGCTATCCATCTATAGACTTTGTAGTGCCTGAGTAATTCCTGTATAAAAGTGAAACTAGATTTAAAGCTGCACTTTTACCAAAATGAGGACTGCCCTAAGTTTCTGACAGGCTGTGGGTGAATATCAGCCCACTGGACTTCAGAATAATGTTTTTGTTTGTTTGTTTTTTGTTTTGTTTTGAGTTGGAGTCTCACTCTGTCTCCCAGACTGGAGTGCAGTGGCCGCTCCCGGCCACCGCAGCCTCGACCTGCTGGGCTCCGGCAATCCTTCCGCCTCAGCCTTCCGAGTAGCCGGAATTACAGGCATGCGCTACCACACCGGGCTGATTTTTTTATTTATTGTAGAGATGAGGTCTCGCTGCCCAGGTGGGTCTCGAACCCGCGGGCTCAATCAATCCACTCACCTCAGCCTCCCAAAGGCGTGGGATTACAGGCTGAGCCACCGAGCCCGGCTCAGAATAGTGTTTAATGTTAATTCTTTTTTCAGTCATCTCCTACCTGGATGACCTAAATCAAGTCACTCAACTTTGCTGAACCTGTGTGTCCTCATAATGGGAATAATAATACCTACCTCCAAAAGTTGTTGTGAGAGGAAGAGATAAAATTTAGGTACCACATATCTTATACTCCTGCTCTAAGAATATTTTATTCGTTGATGCATTAAAAAGCATGTACTGAGTTCCTGAGTGCCTGTCATGTGCCAGGTTTTAGGCACAAAAGATACACAGAAGGGATCAAGATATTATATAGCTTCTAAGACGGTGACATAAAGTGAAATAAAAACTTAAAAATAAAAAAATTAAGTACTATGAAGAACATGAAACAGGGTAAGGGCTAGAAATAACTTTGGATTTCTTTAGGTTGGATGACCAGGAAAGCTTTCTGAGATTTAAACTAAGCCCTGAATGATAAGTAATAATATATGGAAGCCAAGTAAATAATATATGGGAGAAGATGGCAAACAGAAGGAACAAGTATGCAAAGACCATAAGGCAGAAAATGAAAGAAGGCCTGAAGGTCTGTGTGAATAGAAATAATGTAAGGAAACACACCAAAGAGTATTTATTTGTGGGAGGTGGGACTATTTGGTATGCATATATTCTTGTTTAAACTTGAATATGGTTCCTACAGTTTCAGAGACGTGAATTACTTTCATAATTGTAGAAAGTCACAAAAATATTAATAGAAATAGAAAATGTAATATAGAGGAAAAAGTGAAAGCTTTCTTGAAGTCAGACTCAGGTTGGAAGCTCAGATGTGCCAATTACCCACTGCTGACCTAAGGTGAGTCATCTAAACTCTCTCTTAGCTCCAGTTTTCTAAACTAAAAAATGGAGATAATAGTTCCATATATTGCACATGTAGGGATGCCAGCACAGTACTTTGACCAGAACGCTAGATCTATTACTACTAGCCGTGAAATTATCAATAAGTTTTCTCATTTCCTCCACAACTTAGTTTCTTCACCTGTGACATGGGATAAAATAATATTGACTCTTCAAGACTATCATGGGATCAACTGAGTTAATGAATATAAAATGACAGCACTATACCATTGTGAAGACACACGAAATGACAAATAAAGTTGGCTACCTATGAATGATAGATGGTGATTTTTATTTTCTTTAAACTTTGATATATTACCCAAACATCTAAATAACCACATATTTGTACTAGAATAAAAATTATTCCCTTACAACATTAACATAGTTTAATTCTGGCTCTACAGATTTGTTCCACAAAACATTTGCACAAGTTACTAGAATGCTTGTAATAGCAAACATTGGTAAACATCCATCAATATAGGTGAGTTTCATACATTACAGTAAATCCTTGCCATGGACAAATGAGGAAGCACTTTTAAGAAATGAAATAGAACTATGTGAAGTGACATGGAAAGTAGTTCATATAGTAAGTATAAAAGGAGGCTGAAAAAGCTATAAATAGTATAAGCCCTTATCACCAAAAATTATTTTTATATGCAGTATACTAGTTTTGGAATAAGAACAAAGTCTGGAAGAACAAACACTGATTTGTTAACAGTCCTAATGACTGGAGGATGGAATTAAAGGTCTCTTCCATCTCTATATTATAGATTTCTAAAATGTTTAGCTTTTAAAAAAGGATCATAGATTTACGGAAAAAGAAAAATCATTTAGAAAGGAGGAGGTGACTAAATGCTAGGAACAGATCACTTAAATGTAAAGACTGAGAGTTATCTATTTTATTTAGCAACAGTGAGGTCATGCATGACCTTGATGAGAGCAATTTTATGAAAGAAGTAGGGATACAAACCAGACACTTGAGAGTAGGAGTTGAAAAGGTAAAATTTTAAATGTACACAATTTTTTTTCGAGTAGTTTGGATTGGAAGAACAAGAGAGAGAGCAATAGCTGGAGAGGAGTGTAGGGTCAAGGAAAAGTGTGTTTGTTTATTTTGCCTTTTATGGGAGTAATTTGAGTATATTTTAAATCTATTGGGAAAAGAGCTAGGAGAAAAGTTGAACCTACAGAAGAAATTGAGAATAATTGATGAAATAATGTTGCAGACAAGGCAGGAGGGAAAGGAATCTGAAACAAAGATGAAGGGCTTAGCATTAAATAAAAAGAAGAGTGAGTGGTAAAAGTTTGAGAAGAGTGGAAAAAGTCTGACATGGTCACTGTGAAAATTGTCTAAGAGATAATAGCGAAATACTGAAGAAACATGGGACATACTTGGACATTGAGACCAAATCTTGAGGCTATGTGACTTTTTTCAGCAGAATTCAGCAACAATATTAGAAACAAAAGGGAGGAAATTAGATTGATTCATTCATGGATAAGGTTTTTTCCAGGTGGTCTTGAATTAAGGCAAAAGGTCAAGGGAGTTGAAAAAATAGGCTTGTCCAAGAAGAGGGATAGCAATTTACAGAGCTTGTGGTAGCCCATGCGACTAGCCTGCAGAGAATAAGAAAAGTAATATGAAGATAGGAGGAATAAGTTCAAGAGATCTATTGTGACTATAGTTAATAACAATGTACTGTTTGCCCTCCATATCCACGATTTCTGCATCCATGGATTCAACCAACTGCAGATTGAAAACATTCAGGAAATAAATGACAATACAACAATAAATAATAATCCAATGTCTAAAAAAACCAATACAGTATAACTATTTACATAGCATTTACATTGTATTCAATATTATAAGTAATTTAGAGATGATCAAAAGTGTGCAGAAGGATGTGCATACGTTATATGTAAATACTATACCATTTTACATCAGGGACTTGAGTATCTGTGAATTTTGGTAGGCACGGGAGTCTTGGAATTAATCCCTCTGGGTACCAAGGAACAACTGCATTATATCTTGAAAATAGATAAGAGAGTAGACTTTAAGTGTTCTCACCACAAAATGATAACCATATGAGGTAATGAATATGTTAATTAGTTCAATTTAGCCATTTCACAATGTATACATATTTCAAACATTATTTTGTACAAAATAAATATATACCACTTTTATTGTAAATTTTAAAAGTAAATGAATTAATTTTTCAAAAAGAAAAATAATGTAAGATGAGATTGAAAAAAAAGAGCATGAAGGGCCTTGTGAGCCAAGAAAGAGAATTCAGATTTTATTTTAAGTACTATAGAAATCCACTGTAGTGTTTAAGATGGATAGTGATTTGGTGTAATTTAACTTTAAAGTGATTTCTCTGGATGAAGAATGATTCGAGAATAAGACTGATTAGATGAAGTCACTAAGATTGGAAAAAGACAAGGATGCCCACTTTCACGACTTTTATTCAAAAACTGTGATGTTCTAGCAAGGGAACTTAAGAAAAGGGAGAACATAAAAGGCATACAAATTGGAAAAGTTGAAGTAAAACTATCCCTGTTTCCAGATAACATGATCTTGTATATAGGAAATCCTAAGAAATCCACAAATAGACTGTTAGAGTTAAACAAGTTTAGCAAGGTTGCAGGCTAAAAGACCAATCTGCAAGACTCATTTGTATTTTAATATACCAGCAATAAACAATCTAAAATAAAATTCAGAAAACAATTTCCTTTACAGTGGTATTAAAAGAATATTTAGAAATAAATTTAACCAAGGAAGGAAAAAATTGCACACTGAAAACTAAAACATTGTAAGAAATTCTAAAAAATTTTGCCTTTTAAAAGACATCGGAAAGATATAGGTGTTCATGGGTTGGAAGACTTAGTACTACTGTTAAACTACTAGTACTCCTCAAACTGATCAACACATTTAATACAATTTCTATCAAAATGTCAGCTGGCTTTTTGCAGAAATGCACAAGCTAGTCCTAATTTTTTTTTAAGAGATAGAGTCTTGCTATATTGACCCAGTTATTCTTTAACTTATGATCTCAAGTGATCTTCCTGCCTTGGCTTCCCAAAGTGCCGGGATTGCAGGCATGAGTCACTGTGCTTGGTCCCTGATTCTAAAATTAATATGGAAATGCAAAGGACACAATAGCTAAAAACAATCTTCAAAAAGAAAAACAAAGTTGCAGAATTCATACTTTCTAATTTCAAACTTACTACAAAGCTATGGTAATCAAAACTGTGTGGCAATGGTACGAAAGGATGGACACATAGATCAACAGAACAAAACGAAGATTCCATAAGTAAACTTTAACGTTTATGACCAATCAACTTTCAACAAAGGTTTCAAGACCATTCAATGGCAAAGGAATAGTCTTTTCAACAAATGGTGCTGGAATAAGTAGATATCTTCATGCAAAAGAATTAATTTAACCCCTACTTCACACCATATGCAAAAGTTAACCCAAAGTTGATCAAAGACCTATGTGTAAGAACTAAAACTATAAAACTTTCAGAAGAAAACATACAGAGAAATCTTCATTAATTTGACATAGGCAATGATTTCTTAGATATGACATCAAAAGCATAGGCAAGAGACAAAAAACTGAATAAATTTTATTTCATCAAAATTAAAAAAATTTGTGCTTCAAAAGTTTGAAGAAAAAGTTCATCAAGAAAATGAAACTACAACTTAAAGAATGAGCTGAAAATATTTGCAAGTCATATATCTACTAAGAGTTTAGTATCTAGAATATACAAAGAACTCTTACCATTCAATAGTAATGAAAGACAAACGACACAATTTATAATGGGGAAAAGATTTGAATAAATATTTCTCCAAAGAAGATATACAGATGGCTATTAAGCACATGGAAAAATACTCAGCCTCATTAATCATTAAAGAAAAACATATCAAAACCACAATGAGATACCACTCAACATTCAGTAGGATGACTATAATAGAAAAATAAGAACAGTAACAAATGTCAGCAAAAGATGTGCATAGATTGGAAATCTCATACATTGCTGGTGAGAATATAAAATGGTGCAGCTACTTTCAAAAACAGTTTGACTATTCCTCAAAAAGTTGAACATAGAATTGCCATAATACCCATCAATTATATTCCTAGGTGTATATATCCAAGAGAGCTGAAAGCATATGTTCACTCAGAAATTTATACATGAGTGTTCATAATAGTACTATTCATAATAGCTCAAAAGTGAAAACAATGAAAATGCCCATCAACTGATGCATGGATAAACAAAATATGATATATTCGTGCAATGAAATATCAGTCTGAAAAAAAAACAAAGTACACACTGATTCATACTATGATGTAGATGAACTTTAAAGCATTATGCTAAGTGAAAGAAACCAGATTCAAAAGATTTCACATTGTATTATTCCATTTATATGAAATATTCAAAATAAGCAAATGTGGAGGGGTGAAAAATAGATTAATGGTTTCCAGGAGATGGAGAGAGTGAACAATGAGGAGTGACTGTTAAGGGGTACTAGGTTTCTTTTGGAGGCAATGAAAATATTCTGAATCAGATAGTGACGATGGTTGCAAATCTTTGTGAATATATTAAACACCACTCAATTGTGCAATTTAAGAGGATATTTTTATGGCATATGAATTATATCTCAATAAAAAGAAAGAAATGATGAAAAGGAATAGAAGGAAAAGGGAGGGGGAAATAAAAGAAGGGAAAAGGAAGGAAGGAAAGAAAAAAAGAAAAATGTAGGATAAAGAGTTTGGTTAAAACTATGGTAAGTAGAAAAAAAAATCAAATTCATTTTCTCCTATACTTTCACTCAACAATCAAGCCTTCTGTGATCAGACATGTGTGGAGCATAAGATCCCACAGGTTGAGGGCTCAGTCCCCAAGACTTTCTTCTGATGCCAAACACAAGCCCCAGGTTGTTTTACCTGTGCTTCTGATCAACTGAATATAAATTAGAGTTTCTGCCACCCCCTTCTTGGGTTCAATTAATTTTTTAGAGCAGCTAATAGAACTCAGAGAAATAAATTTACCAGTTTATTATAAGGAATATTGCAAACTATCCAGATGAATGGATGCATAGGGCAAGGTATGGGAAAGGACCTGGAGCTTCTATCCTCTCCATAAATGTGTCGTTTGTTTTTTTTTGTTGTTTTTTTTTTTTGGGTGGGGTAGATTTCAGGTTTAAGTATACAAACATTGATCATGCAGATACCCTTGTTGATGAGGTATACCCCTCCATCCCCTAGCAGTTTCCTTCAACTGCCAATCCCACCCCCGCTCCCCTGACGGTTTCCCGCTACTGTCAATTGCTTTCTTACAGCATTATAATTGTTCAAGGTCCGCTTATGAGTGAGAACACGTGGTACTCTGTTCTTTGTTTATGTGATAAATCACTGAGTATGACTGACTCCAAATCCATTCAAGTTGTTGCAAAGTTCATATATTTGTCCTTCTTTATGGCTGCATAATATTCCATTGTGTATATGTACCACATTTTTTTTATCCAGTCCAGCTTCGATGGGCAACACGGTTGGTTCCATGTTTTTGCTATTGTGAATAGAGCTGCAGCAAACATACGTGTGCAGGTATCTTTTTGGTAGAATGATTTGAGTTCCTCCGTGTATATTCCCAATAGGGGGATTGCAGTCATATGGAAGGTCAATTTCTAGTTCTTTCAGGAATCACCACACTCTCTTCCAGAAAGGCTGCACAAGGTTGCATTCCCACCATATGGGCAGCCAACAGACACATGAAAAAGTGCTCAGCCTCACTCATCATGAGAGAAACGTAAATCAAAACCACACTGAGATGCCACCTAACCCCTGTAAGAATGGCCATAATTAATAAATGTGTCATTCTTCAGGAACTTCCATGTGTCCAGCTATCTGGAGTCTCTCCAAAATCCAATCTTTTGGGTTTTTATGGAGGCTTCATTACATAGGTATGATTGATTAGATTATTGGTCATTGGTGATCAACTTATGCTTTAGTCCCTCTTCCCTTCCTGGGAGGTTGAGAAGCAGGGCTGAAAGTCCCAATCATCTAATCCTGCTCTGGTCTTTCTGGTGACAAGATCTCATCCTGAACTACCTAGGAGTCCCCAGCCACCAATCATCTCATTAGTAAACAAAAAACAGCCCTTTTGAGATTCCATGTATTTTATCAGTTGCATGCCAGGAAATAAGAACTGAAATCAAATATTTATTTCACAATATCACAAAGGGGCAGAAGAAAATGAGCATTTGCTCTTTGCAGTTTCTCAGTTAAAAGAAAAAGTCCATTTATGTACATTTTTCCCATTCATCTTAGACATTTCAGAACTAAAAATTACTATTTGTTTCTAAAACTAGAAAAAAATTAAATTTGAATTCTGAATTTGACTCCCCTCCATGTATATCAGAAGAGTTAAGATTTACATGTGACCAAGTGACTACTAGTATTTCTAAAACCCAAAAAGAATTTCAAATTGTTTCATCAGTTATTTTGGAAATGTTTAAGTTTTCTTTCAAAAATGTAGCTATTACAAAGTTCAGCGTCCCTCATTTGTTCTCACACTCTCTTTATTAGTGGTTTCAAAAAGTGAAAGTCAGTGATTTAGTGAGCTTGGGCTGCTATAACAAAATGCCATAGACAGGGTGGCTTAAACAATAGACATTTATTTCTCACAGTTGTGGAGGTGAACATCCACAATCAGGGAACCAGGATAGTTAAGTTCAGGTGAGGATCCTTTTCTGGATTGCAGACTGCTGAAGTCTCATTGTATCCAAACATGGTAGAGAGCAGAGAGGTGAAACTAGCTCTCACATGACTCCTTTAAGGGCACTAATAATCTTCATGACCTCATCTAATCCTAATCACCTCCCACAGACCCCTTTTTCTAATACCATCAAATGTGGGAGGTAGAATTTCAACGTATTAATTTTGGGAATTCATGAATATTCTTAGTCCATAACAGCCAGTGTCTTTTGCATATTTTGATTTGCAAAAAACGTAAAGCAAGCCTAAATGTTAAAGATAGTGTGAAATGAAGAAATTCAGTGTTTCTATGTAAAAATATGGATGGTGACAAAATTTGCGTGACATTTCATATTCCTGAAAGTTAGTGTAATAAATACCATTTATTCTAAAAAATAATGGATAAGAAAGCCAGTTAAGTGGCCTTTATAGTAGTTTGCTTTAAAAAGATGTTAACTGGGACTGGTGTGGTAGCAATAAAGTTGGAGAGAAGCAGACAGATTCAAGGTACACTTGGGATATGCAATCAATAGAACTTTAGATAAACTGAATGGGAAGGTGGCAGCGAGACCTAGCAGTTACATTTTCTAGCTGATAAAAATGGGTAAGGCTGCCTGTCATTCACTGAGATCAGGAAAGTAGGGGAGGACTGTGTTGGAGGGTGGAAGAGAACAGAAATGATTAATTTGTTTTTAGGACATCTTGAATTTGAGATGTTAAGATGAAAGTAGGTTGTTTAATATCAAGTCTGAAACTGAGAGGAGAATCTAAACAGGAGATAAATTTGGGAGTTACAAGCCTATAAATAAAGCATTTGACTTTAAAATATATATCCTTTTATCCAGTAACCTCACTTCTAGGAATTTAGCTTAAGAAAATAGCTCAGGATATGCATAAGAACAAAGCTGCAAGAATGTTCTTCTCTGTAAATCCCTAATTTGGGCATGGACCTGAATTTAGAGAAAGTGTAATCACTACACATGAAGAGCAGCAAGGAAAGTGCAAAAGGAAAGAGGGAAGAGTTATAGGCAGCTGCAAACATTAGCAAAAACACAAACATACCACCACCTCCAGAAACACCACAAATAACAAAGGTCAAGTTTTATTCTTTTAATCCTGGGATTTTCATGGGCGATTTTGATGAGAGGATCTGTGACAGAGGAAAAACCAAAGTGCATTTTTGTCTTACTCTCACACATTCAGTACACTACAACACAGACTACTTCTGTGATCTCTGGTCACCAAACTATGTGAGAATTTCGCCTCACCGGCAACCAGTGCTACAGCAGATTCTGCAGCAGCAGATACCAGCTGGATATTCTATAAATTTAATTCAATCCTGACATTATCTACCTAGAGATAGCATCAGATTCTACAGGTTGAGGGGTCAGTCCCCAAGATTACCCCTCACTTTAGATGCCAGCAGCTATACCTAACCCTCAATTGTATCCCACATCTTTATAATTTAAAAAAAATACACATGAAGAGCAAAAATGTCAGGTCAGACCCCCTGGGAGTTGTGTCTGGTTTGCAATCCAGTGCCACGTGAAAGATGCAAAGAATTGCACAGAAGTTAGATTTAAAAATAGCTTATTTAGAAAGTAAATTAGAGAGAAAAAAAGAGAGGAGATTCACCTCTCCAAGGTAGTAGATGGGACCAAAGCTTAGGAAACATGGAGTGCCCATAGTTTGGAGAGCACATGGCCACAACAGAGTTTAGCAAAGCAGTGGTGAATGGCTCCTTGAGATTGAGTGCTTTTAAACATTCCCCCTTTGATGGGGACAGGTCATTAAGGTGGTTGGGTGGTGGTCTGCTCCATGTCATCACGAAGGGGCAGGTAAGCCCAGGTACTGACATCAGGTGATGGACAGCAGACAGATGGGTGGGTTAGTCACATGATTGCTGTCATGGTGATAGGGTCTGTGTCATGAATGGGCTGATTAGGTTAACTTGGGTCTTATGGGTGGAGGCAAATAATTGAAGTGGAAAAGCTAATTAGTACAAAACAAGCTGGGGAGGGATTGTAAAACAATTATCAATAGCTACCTCTTAGAAAACAGTTCTGTCCTTGGCTAGTGATTATCAGAAGTAAAGTGAACTCGTAGAAAAACATGACAACTAAGCAGTGTTAAAATGGCTGCTCTTTGGCTATGTTGACTCCAAGTTATGTCCTTTCACCAGTCATTAAGCACAGGTTGTGGAGGGAGCTTCTGAATGACTGACTATAAATCAGGGGCTCCCATAACACCCTCTTCAGGTTTGTTAGAGAGGCTCACAGAACACTCTTACTTACATTTACTGGTTTATTATAAAAGATGGTACAAAGGATACAGACGATAATGGCCAGATGAAGGAGATACATCAGGTGAAATATGGGATAAGAAGTGGGGAGATTCCATGCCATCCCCAGGTGTTCGGCTATTTAGAAGCTCTCCAAACCCTGTTCTTTTGGGTTTTTACAGAGGCTTCATTACATAGGCATGATTTAATACATCATTGACCACTCAACTCAACTTTCAGACTCTTTTCACTACCTAGAGGTTAGGAAGGGGGTGGGGTTGAAAGTCTCAGCCTTCTAATCCTGCCCTGGTCTTTTCAGTGTTCAGTCCCCCATTCTGAAGCCACCTAAGGGTCATCAGTCATCTCATTAGCATGGGAAAGACATTCATCACTCTGTATATTCCAATGGTTTTAGGTGCTGTACGTCAGAAAATGGTAATGAAGACTAAATATATATTTTACAATATCACAGGGGGCAAACATTTTTTTTAATGTGTTGATGGTACATGGTATTGCAGAAAACTGGAATTTTCTGACATCCTTGGTGGGACTATAAATTGCCTCCAGCTTTTGGAGGCAAATTTGGTGATACTTATTAAAATATGTAGAAAATGTGCATGGTCTTTAAGATAGCAATTTCACTCTTAAGAATCTATTATACAAAAATAATGGCACATATAAGCAAATATATGTAAAAAATCCATTTTAGCATGATTTGTAGCAATGAACAATTTCAAGAGTCTAAAAGGCATTTACAGTTGATTGATTACATTTAAAAGTATACATTTATGTGATGGAATCCTCTGAATAGGTTAAAGGAAATGAGGTGGAACTATATGTACTGTCAAGGAGTCTAATGTACACTGTTGCATTGTTGAACAATATACCCCACATGGTCCCATTTTTTGAAAAACAAATGGGTATATATGTGTGCATGTGTGTGCAACAGAGAAAGAGAGAGAGATTGAGAATTAGAGAGAGATTTTGCAAAGAAAAAACTGCAGGAATAGGGGAGTGAAGATAAATGGAAATTTCACTTAATTTATACAACTTTTTATCATTTGAATTTTTGCAGCAACTATATGTAATTTGCAATAAAAAAACCATAAAATTTCAAAAGTTGAAGGAAATTTTATTGAATAGTGAAAGATGCATAAAATGATGTAGGAATATATTCAAATAACCTGAAATATGTTCATAATTTATTGCTAAGTGAAAAGAGTAGTCTGCAAACATTGCAAGCATCGGATATAGTTGGAAGGATATATGCAGAGTATAGGTTTTATGGTGCCACTTTTACAAAAGAATTTATGTGTTTATCACCAAAGAAAAATTTCTAAAATACTGTACTCCAAGCTATTAGAGAAGATTATTTCTGCAGGTTTTATAAGTGAAATAAATGCAAGAAATTTTCATTACTTATGTTATACATTTTTATATTACTTAAAGATTTTTTACCTTTGAAATCAGAAAAAGAGATTAAAGTTTGATGCATAAAAAATCTTTTTTAAAGTAAATCAGAAAATAAGTTATACATTTTTATTGACATTGAAAGATATTCATAACACATGGTTTAATTTAAAATAATGATTACAAATTGTATGTACATATATTTGTGCACAAAAAAAATTCTAAGCTCTACAAACAAAAGTACAAGATACAACTGAACATCTGAATTATGGCATTCTAGGTAATTTATATTTCTTCTTTACACTTTTCTGAATCTTACTAATTTTTCTCGATGAGCAAGCATAACTTTTAGAATCAGAAAAAAGCTGCAAACGACATTATCTTATTTTGACTTTAAACCTATGCATATGTGTGCATACATGTATGTGCACACAAGCACATGAACACATACGCACACACACAGAGCTTCTCCTTAGCTCAGGGTGGAAGATTCCATAGGACTGAGATGACTCCCTGACTGCTCTAGACAGACCCTTGGCAGTTGTTTCTAGTCAGTTTTGTGTATGTTGTAGGAGGAGCAGGTTGATGAGGAAGAGACAGGAGGAGGGAGCCCAGGGAGAGAAGGAGTGGGAGAAAGGAGGGAGGGAGAAGGAGGAGGAAGAGAAGCAGAAAGACAAGAAGTCTAGTTGCTAATTTGCTGGGAGAAAATCTCAGCAGATGCTGCCTGCCGCTGATGTGCTTCCTATGCCACGCCAACTTCTGGATAGCTCTATCTGGAGGTTAGAGCAGCAGCCCCACCCCACTCCTTTACCCCCTCCTCCCTACCTTCCCTCCCAGCATTCCTGCTCTGTGATGTTCAGGTTGCAATTCTGACTCTGGACTCCAAGTGGCACTCATCTGTATTTCCTAAATGTTTCCCAACGCACATGTATCATCAGTACAAGGAAAAAACAAAACAGTGAAAGTTATTTTCTAAGCAGACAATGAAGCAAAATGTACAGAGAGAGTCAAATTTTCTTTAAATAGATATAGATAGACTAGAAAAAAAACAATTCTCAGTTGATTGGTAAGAGTTAAAAAGTAAACCAGTGAAAATCCCCTAATTCAGAGTCTGGATCACAGTAGGCACTTTGCTAAAGTTAACCCTTCATTATTACTCTGAACATTTCCCATTCACAAACAGCTATTTTTCAATCAAATAACTAAAGCGTGACATAAAGAGTATTCAAAATGTAACAGTAAAAATAAAAAAAAGAACCTTGCTCATCTACATTATGTAGGCAAGTCATTACCGTTTATATAATTTACAGTGTGTTTAATGGAGTTGGGCTGGGAAAAAATCCTCACCTCTTTCCGGTTGAATCAGGGAGACTTGCTGCTACCTTTAGAAGATGTACATCAACAAGACGTCTGTGTTGTCTTTGGATTACAATATATTACTGAGATACAAAAGGGTCACAAAGCACAAAGAGATTTGATGGACAAGGCACTGAAATAAAAGTCAAGTGATATTGCTAGGTCCTTGAGCCCTTGGGAATGTCACTACTACCTTACTGTGAAAATTATGTCGCGTTGAAATATTTTTCTGTAATTCAATTTACTCCGTTTTAGATCTCTATAAAGCTTCTTCTCGTAATTAAAAGATGCATTTCCAGTGCCCAAATTAATAAAATGAGTTAAACCACATTACAGAAAATCAATTGCTTCTATAAAGCTATACACGACAACAAGGATTCCTAAGACATACACACTGTGGCTTGCTCCTCAAGTATTACTTGTTAGCCATGTTAATGACCAGGTAACCATGGCAACCATCAGAACTCTGACACCAAGCCTACGCTCTTCACCACTAGATTATGCTGCCTCTAAAATGTACATGTCTAAGAAGTCCCTGCTGGCAGGCTCTGGCAGAAAAAACTACACAAGCAACCTGGAAGCGGTGGGGAAGGGAAGGAAAGGCAAACTGCTTTCCTCAACAGAGGAGGAACACCAAGAGCCCTCAAAGGCCTAAAGAATACAAGAACAGTTAAAGGATGACAAACCCCAGCCCGCTCCACCCCCAGAAACCTAGACACTCAGTAAGTAGGAAACCACAGTAGTAAGGAAAGAAATAATATTGCCTTTGGGGTGTTACAAAGCCCTCCTTCTCCACACCACGTGATAAACATTTGGCCTCTGCTGTCTGCACCTCACAGTTTTCCCCGTTTCACATTTCTCATTTTCTTGGTCTGGCTTCCTCTAGCCAGCTGACCCATCCTCGGGGTTCTGAAGGCTGACAACACCCACGTCTTCATCTCCCGGGGAAGACCTCACGCCTGAACTCCAGATCTATATGACAAACTGCTCACTGAAGAGCTCCCATTTGGATAACTCACTGGCTCCCACAACTCCATTTTTCTCAACCTGCACTCCTCCACTTCCTCCTCAAACCTGCTCCTCCTCCTCCTCCTGTTCTTGCTGCTTTTCCTCTCCCCATCTAAGGGTTCTCACTGTCAGCAATAGGCACCAGCAATACACCCCATTGCCCAAGTCAGACTGTCTTCTTGACCTCATTCCCACGTCCCATCTGCTATGGTCTGAATGTTGGTGCCTTCTCAAAACGCATATGTTGGAACCTAATACCCAATGTGAGAGTATTAAAAGATGAGGCCTTTGGAGTGATTAAGTCATATGAAGGCTCCAGCCTCATGCATGGGATGAGTGCTGTCAGAAGAGAGACTTGAGCAAGCTCCCTTACTAATTTCTGCCATGTGATGGCATGGTGACAAGGCACCAACTGTGAAGCAGGAGAACTCTCCCCAGGCACCAAATTTGCTGGCACCTTGGTCTTGGACTTGTCAGCCTCCAGAGCTGTGGGAAATACATTTCTGTTGTTTGTAAATTACCCAGTGTAAAATACTTTGTTACAGCAGCCCCAAAGGACAAAGACACCATCCCTGTACCTCTGAAATGTCTCTCACCGGTACACTCTTCCTGGATGCCACTCCTAGTAACATTGCCTGGGGCATTTTTCTTCTGGATGTCTGCAGCAGCCTCTTCTGCTGCGGGCTGCTGGTGGGAGCGAGCTCCAATACACTGCAGCCAAAGAGATCTTCCTAAAATATGAATGCTTTCATGTCTGACTAAAAGCATTTCAATGGCTGGCTTCCCACTGCACTAGGGAGAAGTCTAAACAACCTGAACATGGCAGACAAGCCCTTTCACAACTCTGTGCCTGCCTGCTTCTCCATCTTCAGTGCTTTGGCTGTCCTGAACTTTTCTAAGTTCTCTGAATGCATCCTGCTTTCTCTCTCACCTCCTAGCTTTTGCACATATTGTAATTCTGCCTGGTCATGACCTTTCTTCTCTTTCATCTGGCTGGTCCCCACTCAACCTTGGCTGGCTTGTGTACATATTCTGCTGTCGTACCTGGACAGGCAGTCCTTTGTGTCCTACAGTCCACTTTTCACATCCATTGTGGCTAGCTCTTACTCATTTAGATTTTAGAGAAAATCTTTGTTTCTAAACACTTAAAATGCATGTATGTGTTTATGTATATATGTCTGTATTTTTCTCCTTTAAAAACAAACTTGGTTATAGTATAATAATTTCTTGCCAGAAACTAGGTTTTATCCTTTTGACTTTTGCCATATGTTCCCTTAAGTTTCTAGTGTGCTTTTTTTAAATCACTGGTGTTTATTGTTGCTCAAGAATATTTGTGGTCTAATATTTCTTCTAAGATTTGCATGATAGTTGTGAGTTTGGCCTCTGTAGTCAGAATATACACATGCAAATCCTGCTTCTGTTGCTATCTGTGTGACTTTGAGCAATCCACTTAACCTCTTTATGTATTTTCTTTATGTGAAAAAATATGATAACAAGCAGCCTTTCCTGCAGAATGATTGTGAGGTATGTATGATTAATGTGAATAAAATGCTTAGAGCAGTGCCTAGCACATAGTAAGTGCTGAGTAAATTTTAACTGAAGTTGTCATCCTGGATGCTGCTTTCCCTTGTTTATGCCTTTTTACCCCCTAGAGAACAGAACAGCTACTTTCTCTGTGTTTTAGAACCTGTAGCCATTGGCTCTCTTCCAATTGTATTTTTTCAAATATACCTTATTCTCTCATCTCCATACCTATTTATAAATTGAGAGTAAAATATATCCAAAGGTGATTACAACTTCAGAGACCATGAAGGAAGAGAACTGGTCACTACTTAATTAAGAAAATACTGTTTTGGGAATTGTTTCTATAGTTTTGGACATTATGAATCTAATGTCTGGCTAGAATGAGAGTGATAGAAATTTATTATTCAGGCCAGGCTTGGTGACCTGTTATCCCAGCACTTTGGGAGGCTGAGGTGAGTGGATTGCCTGAGTCCGCGGGTTCAAGACTAGCCTGGGCAACTTGGCGAGACCTTGTCTCTACAATAAATCAAAAATTAGCTGCGCATGGTAGTGTGCACCAGTAGTTCTGGCTACTCGGAAGGCTTAGCCGGAAGGATCTCCTGAGCCCAGTAGGTTGACACTGGGGTGGCCATGAGCGTGCCACTGCACTCCAACCTGGGCAATGGAGTGAGACTCTAACTTAAAAAAAAAGAAATTTATTATTCAAATAAAAATTGGCATATTTAAATATGATATTATAATCACAATGAGGTCTGATAATAAGGTCTAAGTACTCAAGCAAAATCTCTCCCTTCCACTATCTTCTAATTAGCTGACATTTTAAGGTAATGTGACTTTGAATGACCAGCCAAGTGCAAAATAGGTTTTCTTTGTTCCTTTCATCCCCTGTAAATTGAGTTAGAGTAATCAAATTGTTAAAAAGCTTCTGTGGGCAACCAGTTCATGAAGAAGGTATGATAGTCACAGGAGGGAACATTTGGAAGCATGGGCATTTAGGCTGCTCCTCTTATCCTGTAGCTCAGTGTGTTGAGATGTCAGGATTCTTTGGAAACCAGAAAGCTCCAGTTTCTGAATGCATCTTAATTAGTCAGTCACATTGCTTCCTTTAGGTTTATGGATGGCTTACAGCCATAGTCATCAAGAAGAATCACTTGTAATTAAGAGAGGGAGAGAAAAAAATGAGAGAGAGAATGACAGAGACAGATTGGGAGAGAGGGGGTGAGAGAGATACAATATTAGTTAAGTTCATGCTATATACTTTATCCTAAATTTTGGGCCTGTGTCTTGTCAATACTTAATAATATACCCTGACTACCTTCCAAAAGCTTATGAATTGAAATATTTTAAAAACTTTCTAGAGTTCAGTATAATTTTTTTTAAAAGACCTTCTAGGGAAGTGGCTTGTAGCAGAGGAGCTTGGAGTGAGTATTGGGGACACATTGGTTGGATCCTGAAGTGGGAAACATTTGACAGGTGTGGTTCTAAAAGAGGAAAAAAGTGGTATTAAGATCAGGTGGAATACTGGGGCAACCACTGCCTCTTTTAGTCCATGCTACTTTTCCTATGTCTTCTGAAGTACCTCTGCAATCCCTAATGCCTAATATCTTTTTGTTTGTCTGTCTTCCTAAGGAATGAGGACAAGCTCCAGTCTTGACTCTCACTCTTTATCTCACTTTCTGACTACTTTCTTATTCTCAACAAGTTCACCTTCATACACTCCCAACTGAGTGTCTGTTAGGTGGGTAGTTCTGGTTGGTGGGATGCATGAAGGGAGAAAGTGTTAGAGGAGCCATGAAAGAAATGGACTTTCAAGTGGAAAAAGTTTGTCAAACATGGCCATGAATAAAGAGCTACATGTATTTGTCCTTCCCTCAAGCATTTGACTCAATGTTTGTCTAGTTATCTTTGGGGAGAGGGGCTACCTTAACCTCTTCCATTCCTTTTTTTCAAGTCCCTTTATATTCTTAAAATTCCTGACTGTATGTGGATCTCTAGAAAGAGGGATAATGTAGATGAAAACAAGTGTGGAAGCCCCTAAGAGCAAGATCACAGAGCAGGAAACAGTGGAAAAACAGAGTCTTGAATTAGGAATGACACTGGAGCCAATGACTTGGGATAGATCAGTTTCCAAAGTAAGCTCTAGTGTCTTTTACTCTCCCTGTGTCTGTAGATAAAGAACAATCTGGACTTTTCTGCACAGTTTTAGCAAGTGTTTGAAATAGAGTCACCTTGCACATAAGAAAATAAGACAATGACCCTAAATGTCAGCCTTACTAAGGGCCTAAATTAGAATTAAATCCTAATCCAGGGTAGGGAACTTGGGAGGAAAGATATGGAGACAGAGATTCGAGAAAAAGGGAATACAGTTGGCCCTCCATATACACAGGTTTCATGTCCATGGATTCAACAAATGGTGGATTGAAAATATTCAGGGGAAAAAACAATGAAAAATAACAATACAACAATAAAAATAATATAGATAAAACCAACATTGTATAACAACTATTTACCTAGCATTTACATTGTATTAGGTATTATAAATAAGTAATCTAGAGATAATTTAAAGCATACAAGAGGATTTGCCTAGGTTATATGTAAATACTACATCATTTAATTTTAATTTTAATTTGTATAAGTTTATGGCGTGCTTACCAGCAACATTTTTCTAAGACTTGGAAACGACAATACAGGAATTCATGTGGAAACATAAACAACCACTAATAGCCAAAACAATCCTCAGCAAAAAAAAAAAAACAACAAAAAAGGAGGATTTATCACACTTTCAGACTTTAAGCTTTATTATAAAGCTACAATAATCAAAACAGCCTGGTATTGATACAAGAACAGGCATATAGACCAATGGAACAGGATAGAGATTCCAGAAGCAAAACCTTAATTTCTCAACTAACTCAACTTCGACAAAGACTCCACCATGAACCACTGGGAAGAAGAGAACCTATTCACTAAATGGTACTGGGAAAACTGGTTGACTACATGCAGGAGATTAAAACAAGACCCCTACCCATTATCATACGCAAAAATCAACTCTAAATGAATCAAAGATCTAAACATGAAATCTCAAACTATAAGAACCTTATAAAACGCAGGAGTCACCCTTATGGAAATTGGAACTGGCAACCAATTCCTGACCAAACCCCAAGTGCCCATACCATAAGAGATAAGATAGACAAGTGGGACCTCATCAAAGTAAAAAGTTTCTGAAAAGCCAAAGAAACCATCAAGAGAGCAGGGAGACAGCCCACAGAATGGGAAAAAATATTTGCCAACTGTATATCTGACAAAGGCTTAACGTCTAAGATCTACAAGGAACTCAAACGTGCCAAAAAGAAAAAAACAAACAGCCCCATTACAAAGTGGGCAAAAGATATGAATAGACACTTCTCAAAAGAAGACATACAAGCAGCCAACAGATACATGAAACAATGCTCAGCCTCACTAGTCATCAAAGAAATGCAAATTAAAACCACACTGAGATACCACCTAACTCCAGTCAGGATGGTCATCATCAGTAACTCAAAAAACAACAGATGCTGGAGAGGCTGTGGGAAAAGGGAACACTTCTACACTGTTGGTGGGAGTGTAAATGAGTACAAACTCTTTGGAAAACAGTTTGGCTATTCCTAAAAGATCTAAAAATCGACCTTCTATATGACCCTGCATTTCACCTACTGGGAATATACCCAGAGGAACTCAAATCACTCTATGAAAAAGATACCTGCACACACATGCTTATTGCAGCATTATTCATAATAGCAAAAACATGAAACCAACCATGTTGCCCATTGAAGCTGGACTGGATTAATAAAATGTGATACATATACACAATGGAGTATTATACAACCATAAAGAAAGACAAAATTACGAACTTCGCAGCAACTTGAATGCACTTAGAATCTATAACATTGAGTGATCTATCACAGAAACGAACTGAGTACTGCATGTCCTCACTCATAAGCAGACCTTGAACAATTATCATAATACTATAAGAAAAGGATTGGCAGTAGTGGGAAACTGCCAGGGAAGAGAATTGCACACCTCATCAACAAGGGTACCTGCATAATGAATATTTGTATACCTAAGCCTGAATTGAACCCCACAGCTTCAAAATAAAATTTTTTTAAAAAAGAAAATTTATGGGGTGCAAGTGTAGTTTTGTTACATGGCTATATTGTGTAATGATTAAGTAGTAGGTTTTAGAGTATTCATCACCTGAATAATGTGCATTGTACCCATTAAGTAATTTCACATCACCCATTCCCCACCCCCCATTCTTCAGAGTCTGTATTGTCTATCATTCCACACTCTACATCTACGTGTACACATTTAGCTCCCACTTATAAGTGAGAACATGCAGTGTTTGTCTTTCTGTACACCATTTTATATCAGCGACTGGAGCATCATGGATTTTGGTATCCACGTGGGAGGGGAGAGGGGTGAGAGGATGAGGTGGGGTGTCCTGGAATCAATTATTCACAATATGGAGGAATGACTGTACAAGTGTTGGATTTTATCTGGGTGCCAGGTGCTCTATTGGTCCTATCCGTCGGGACACCGAAAATCTCCATAATCTTCAAGAAGATTCCTGGTTCCCAGTCCCAGATACCAAACTCCAACTGTGTCCTTAACAGCTTCCTCTCCATTCAGAAGCACCAGGTTTGCTTCTCCATCTTTGGTTCCCCGACTCTGCCCTCCTGTTTTAAGGAAAGTCTCACTGATAGGCTTCCAGACTTGCTTTTGTTTTTCTTTTCACTTAACAGTTTGAACTTGAATATTTAGATCTATTCTGGTTCCCATTTGCTTGGAGACCAACCTCAATGACTCAACCCAGTAACAAGGCACTAGGACACCAAGGCATTTTCAGATGTAACTAAGTATAAAAGAAGAAGAAATTAATTCCACATTAGTCTACCATAATCTAGGGACCTTTTTACATAGTTGAAAATATTCTGTATAAATAGTCTCAGCTTCTGTTTAGCAGGAAACTTACAGGGCTTCTGGGTAGGAAGAATGGAGACTAGCTGTTACCCTATCAGCCATTCACAACTTTTTTTTTTTTTTGAGTTGGAATCTCACTCTGTCACCCAGGCTGGAGTGCAGTAGCACGCTCATGGTCACTGCGGACTCAACGTGCTGGGCTCAGGTGATCCTTCCGCTTCAGCCTTCCAAGTAGCTGGAATTACAGGCATGCGCCACCATGCCTGGCTATAATGAGTAACACTATTTAACTTTTTTTTTTTGAGTTGGAGTCTCACTCTGTAGCCCAGGCTGGAGTGCAGTGGCACACTCACGGCCACCCCAGTGTCAACCTGCTGGGCTCTGGCTATCCTTTTGCCTCAGTCTTCCAAGTAGCCAGAGCTACGGGCACGCACCACCACCCCCGACTAATTTTTAAATTTATTGTAGAGATGAGGTCTTGCCAAGTTGCCTGGGCAGATCTCGAACCTGCAGGCTCAGGCAATCCACTAGCCTCAGCCTCCCAAAGTGCTGGGATTACAGGCTGAGCCACCGAGCCCCGCCATTCACAACTTTATCAGTGTATATGCACGTGTAAATGTGTTTGTGTGGCATAATACTGGAAGGAAAGTCACAAGAGGGGTGATAGTAAGGTGATAAACATTTAAAGACTACAAACAAGAATCAGAACTATGGGTATTGAAATCAGTGTCCTGGGTTGATCCTTTCATGGCTTCTGGTCTGGGCTTAAAGACAGTCACTCTACTTTCAGGAACTGCTGTCATTAAGTTGTTATGGAGGTGCAGATCTAAAGAATCCCAACCCCAGTCATACTCTTACCAATTCATTTATCCACAGGCATCAAGAAAGTCTTTTGTTCCATCAGAGACTTACTGTAGATCTTATTGGGGCCTTAGCTCAGAGTGGAACTCTAATTCAGGGGACTGGAGGATGAAGTCAGAGCTTCCAAATAGAAGGAATTAACTTTTACTGAGCCTCAGTTGGATGTCAGTTCATTACATCAGGATGAATTATTGTTTCTTAACCCCTCCCAAATCATTGCTTTTCACATATTTGAGCTTTAGGAGACTTCTCAGGAAATGCAGTAAATAAGGAAAACCTCCTTGTCCTTCTAGCTAGTTTTTAATTACAGGAAACCTATTCGTTGTTTACATCAATCCTATAACTCATCACTTACTAAACTGGTTCAGTTCGTCTAGTGACTTTCTAGTTTTTTTTTCCTTTGATTTCTCCAGGTATTAAACCATATCACCTACAAATAAAGATAAAATTTGCTTCCTTCTTTCAATATTTATACCTCTTATTTATTTTTCATATTTAGGTGCATTGGGCTAGTACTTCCAGAGCCACTTTAAAATACAATGGTGATAGCGCTATTACCTTGTTCCTGATTTTGCTGAAAGTGCCTCTGTGTGTTTTCCCATTAATAATTCTGGCTGTAGACTTGAGATATATTTATCAACTTTATAAAGGCTTCTTTAAAAAGTCAGAATTAGATAATAAATATTGGCACATTCCTATTTTGCATTTATAAGAATGATAGTATGATTTTCATCCTTTAACTACTGTTTTAATTATAGTACTTGATTTCTTAATATCACTACATGTTTACATTACTGAAATGAAAACAACAAGGAATATTATTGTTACTGCAATACTGAATGCTATTTGCTAATATTTTTGTCTGAGATTTTTGCATTGTTATTTCTAAGAAGGCCAAGTGTCTAATTTTCAGAGATTTATTGGGAAACCACATTTATAAATTCTTCTGTAGTTATTGCCAGCTTTATAAAAAAAGGAATCTGGAAGCTTTT